>OY757015.1:22873433-23255933 GCA_963580285.1 Lucinisca nassula
ATAATTTGAACAATCTTGATAGAGGTCCACAAGATGGAATTTCACACCAAATATCAAAGACCTAGGCCATGTGGTTTCATAGAAGAAGATTTTTTAAGATTTTCCCCATATAAGTCTATGTAAAACCAAAGGGCCACGAGGCGGGGGCATTTTTGGTCTCAGGGCTACAATTTGAGTAATCTTGGTAGAGGTCCACTAGCTGAAGCTTCATACCAAATATCAAAGACCTAGGCCTGGTGGTTTCAGAGAAGAAATTTGAGATTTTCCCTATACAAGTCTATGTAAAACCAAAGGGCCCCAGAGTGGGGGCATTTTTGGCCCCAGGGCTATAATTTGAACAATCTTGGTAGCGGTCCACAAGATGAAGCTTCATACCAAATATCAAAGACCTGGGCCTTGCAGTTTCAGCAAAGATTTTTAAAGATTTTCCTTATATAAGCCCATGTAAAACAAAAGGGCCCCGGGGCGGGGGCATTTTTGGCCCCAGCACTATAATTTGAACAAACTTGGTAGGGGTCCACTAGATGAAGCTTCATACCAAATATCAATGACCTGGGCCTTGCGGTTTCAGAGAAGAAGATTTTTCCCTATATAAGCCCATGTAAAGGGCCCCGGGGCGGTGGCATTTTTTGACCCAGCACTATAATTTGAACAATCTTGGTAGGGGTCCACTAGATGAAGCTTCATACCAAATATCAAAGACCTGGGCCTTGCGGTTTCAGAGAAGATTTTTAAAGATTTTCCCTATATAAGCCCATGTAAAATCAAAGGGCTCCGGGGCGGGGGCATTTTTGGCCCCAGCACTATAATTTGAACAATCTTGGTAGGGGTCCACTAGATGAAGCTTCATGCCAAATATCAAAGACCTGGGCCTTGCGGTTTCAGAGAAGAAGATTTTTTAAGTTTTTGGTGAAAAAAATCTATTTTTGGCTCCTGTGACCTAGATGTGCAACAGACCGAAACCATTTGAACAACTTTGAAAGGGGTGTACCTAAGGATCATTCCTGTGAAGTTTGGTCAAAATCCGATCAGAAGTTTAGGAGGAGATGTCATTTGAAGAAATTGTTTACGCACTGATGACAGACAAAAAGTGATCCTAATATTAAACACAAGAGGACCATGATGGCCCTGGATCGCTCACCTGATCCATAGAGTAACAAGTGGGCCTCGGGGAGGGCCATTATTGACCCCAGGAATATAATGTGCATAATGTTGAGGGAGGTCTAAAAAGGTGAAGCTTCATACCAAATATCAACAAAGGCTATAATTTAAACAATCTTGGCAAAGGTCCACTAAATGAAGCTACACAACAAATATCAGACCTGGGCCTTGCTGTTTCAGAGAAGAAGATTTTTTTAAAGATATTCCTTATATAAGCCTATGTAAAACCAAATGGCCCCGGGGCAGGGGCATTTTGGGCTTCAGGGCTATAATTTAAACAATCATGATAGAGGTCCACTAGATGAAGCTTCACACCAAATATCAAAGACCTGGGCCTTGTTGTTTCAGAAAAGAAGATTGTCAAAGATTATCTCTATAATAAGTCTACGTAAAACCAAAGGGCCCTGGGGCGGGGGCATTTTTGGCCCCAGCACTATAATTTGAACAATCTTGGTAGGGGTCCACTAGATGAAGCTTCATACCAAATATCAAAGACCTGGGCCTTGCCGTTTCAGAGAAGAAGATTTTTAAAGATTTTCCCTATATAAGCCTATGTAAAACCAAAGGGCCCCGGTGCGGGGGCATCTTTGGCCCCAGCACTATAATTTGAACAATCTTGGTAGGGGTCCACCAGATGAAGATTCATACCAAATATCAAAGACCTCGGCCTTGCAGTTTCAGAGAAGAAGATTTTTAAAGATTTTCCCTATATAAGCCCATGTAAAACCAAAGGGCCCCGGGGCGGGGGCATTTTTGGCCCCAGCACTATAATTTGAACAATCTTGGTAGGGGTCCACTAGATGAAGCTTCATACCAAATATCAAAGACCTGGGCCTTGCAGTTTCAGAGAAGAAGATTTTTTAAGTTTTCGGTGAAAAAAATCTATTTTTGGCTCCTGTGACCTATATGTGCAACGGACCGGAACCATTTGAACAACTTTGAAAGGGGACCACCTAAGGATCATTCCTGTGAAGTTTGGTCAAAATCCGCTCAGTGGTTTAGGAGGAGATGTCGTTTGAAGAAATTGTTTACGCACGGACGCACGGACGGACGGACGCACGACGGACGACGGACAAAAAGTGATCCCAAAAGCTCACCTCGTCACTACGTGACGGTGAGCTAACAAGAGGGCCATGATGGCCCTGGATCGCTCACCTGATCCATAGAGTAACAAGTGGGACCCAGGGAGGGCCATTATTGACCCCAGGGTTATAATGTGCATAATGTTGAGGGAGGTCTAAATAGGTGAAGCTTCATACCAAATATCAACAAAGGCTATAATTTGAACAATCTTGGCAAAGGTCCACTAGATGAAGCTACACGCCAAATATCAAAAACCTGGGCCTTGTGGTTTCAGAGAAGGAGACTTTTTTAAAGATATTCCTTACATAAGCCTATGTAAAACCAAAGGGCCCCGGAGCGGGGCATTTTTGGCCCCAGCACTATAATTTGAACAATCTTGGTAGGGTCCACTAGATGAAGCTTCATACCAAATATCAAAGACCTCGGCCTTGCAGTTTCAGAGAAGAAGATTTTTAAAGATTTTCCCTATATAAGCCCATGTAAAACCAAAGGGCCCCGGGGCGGGGGCATTTTTGGCCCCAGCACTATAATTTGAACAATCTTGGTAGGGGTCCACTAGATGAAGCTTCATACCAAATATCAAAGACCTGGGCCTTGCAGTTTCAGAGAAGAAGATTTTTTAAGTTTTCGGTGAAAAAAATCTATTTTTGGCTCCTGTGACCTATATGTGCAACGGACCGGAACCATTTGAACAACTTTGAAAGGGGACCACCTAAGGATCATTCCTGTGAAGTTTGGTCAAAATCCGCTCAGTGGTTTAGGAGGAGATGTCGTTTGAAGAAATTGTTTACGCACGGACGCACGGACGGACGGACGCACGACGGACGACGGACAAAAAGTGATCCCAAAAGCTCACCTCGTCACTACGTGACGGTGAGCTAACAAGAGGGCCATGATGGCCCTGGATCGCTCACCTGATCCATAGAGTAACAAGTGGGACCCAGGGAGGGCCATTATTGACCCCAGGGTTATAATGTGCATAATGTTGAGGGAGGTCTAAATAGGTGAAGCTTCATACCAAATATCAACAAAGGCTATAATTTGAACAATCTTGGCAAAGGTCCACTAGATGAAGCTACACGCCAAATATCAAAAACCTGGGCCTTGTGGTTTCAGAGAAGGAGACTTTTTTAAAGATATTCCTTACATAAGCCTATGTAAAACCAAAGGGCCCCGGAGCGGGGCATTTTTGGCCCCAGCACTATAATTTGAACAATCTTGGTAGGGTCCACTAGATGAAGCTTCATACCAAATATTAAAGACCTGGGCCTTGCGGTTTCAGAGAAGAAGATTTTTAAAGATTTTTCCTATATAAGCCCATGTAAAACTAAAGGTCCCCGGGGCGGGGGCATTTTTGGCCCCAGTACTATAATTTGAACAATCTTTGTAGGGGTCCACTAGATGAAGCTTCATACCAAATATCAAAGACCTGGGCCTTGCGGTTTCAGAGAAGAAGATTTTTAAAGATTTTCCCTATATAAGCCCAAAGGGCCCTGGGGCGGGGGCATTTTTGGCCCCAGCACTATAATTTGAACAATCTTGGTAGGGGTCCACTAGATGAAGCTTCATACTAAATATCAAAGACCTGGGCCTTGCAGTTTCAGAGAAGAAGATTTTTTAAGTTTTCGGCGAAAAAAATCTATTTTTGGCTCCTGTGACCTATATGTGCAACGGACCGGAACCATTTGAACAACTTCGAAAGAGGACCACCTAAAAAGCATTCCTGTGAAGTTTGGTCAAAATCCGATCATTGGTTTAGGAGGGGATGTCGTTTGAAGAAATTGTTTACGCACAGATGACAGACAAAAAGTGATCCTAATATAAAACACAAGAGGGCCATGATGACCCTGGATCGCTCACCTGATCCATAGTGTAACAAGTGGGCCCCAAAGAGGGCCATTATTGGCCCCAGGGCTTTAATGTGCATAATTTTGAGGGAGGTCTTAAAGGTGAAGCTTCATACCAAACATCAACAAAGGCTATAATTTGAACAATCTTGGCAAAGGTCCACAAGATAAAGCTACACATCAAATATCAAAGACCTGGGCCTAGCAGTTTCAGAGAAGAAGATTTTTAAAGATTTTCCCTATATAAGCCTATGTAAAACCAAAGGGCCCCGGGACGGGGGCATTTTTTGCCCCAGCACTATAATTTGAACAATCTTGGTAGGGGTCCATTAGATGAAGCTTCATACCAAATATCAAAGTCCTGGGCCTTGTGGTTTCAGAGAAGAAGATTTTTAAAGATTTTCCCTATATAAGCCTATGTTAAATCAAAGGGCCCCGGGGCGGGGGCATTTTTGTCCCAGCACTATAATTTGAACAATTTTGGTATGGGTCCACTAGATGAAGCTTCATACCAAATATCAAAGTCCTGGGCCTTTTGGTTTCAGAGAAGAAGATTTTTAAAGATTTTCCCTATATAAGCCTATGTAAAACCAAAGGGCCCCGGGGCGGGGGCATTTTTGGCCCCAGCACTATCATTTGAACAATCTTGGTAAGGGTCCACTAGATGAAGCTTTATACCAAATATCAAAGTCCTGAGCCTTGTGGTTTCAGAGAAGAAGATTTTTAAAGATTTTCCCTATATAAGCCAATGTAAAACCAAAGGGCCCCGTGGCGGGGGCATTTTTTTTCCTAGCACTAAAATTTGAACAATCTTGGTAGGGGTCCACTAGATGAAGCTTCATACCAAATATCAAAGTCCTGGGCCTTGTGGTTTCAGAGAAGAAATTTTTTAAAGATTTTCCCTATATAAGCCTATGTAAAACCAAAGGGCCCCGGGACGGGGGCATTTTTGGCCCCAGCACTATAATTTGAACAATCTTTGTAGGGGTCCACTAGATGAAGCTTCATACCAAATATCAAAGACCTGGGCCTTGAGGTTTCAGAGAAGAAGATTTTTAAAGATTTTCCCTATATAAGCCAATGTAAAACCAAAGGGCCCTGTGGCGGGGGCATTTTTTGCCCCAGCACTATAATTTGAACAATCTTGGTAGGGGTCCATTAGATGAAGCTTCATACCAAATATCAAAGTCCTGGGCCTTGTGGTTTCAGAGAAGAAGATTTTTAAAGATTTTCCCTATATAAGCCTATGTTAAATCAAAGGGCCCCGGGGCGGGGGCATTTTTGTCCCAGCACTATAATTTGAACAATCTTGGTATGGGTCCACTAGATGAAGCTTCATACCAAATATCAAAGTCCTGGGCCTTTTGGTTTCAGAGAAGAAGATTTTTAAAGATTTTCCCTATATAAGCCTATGTAAAACCAAAGGGCCCCGGGGCGGGGGCATTTTTGGCCCCAGCACTATCATTTGAACAATCTTGGTAAGGGTCCACTAGATGAAGCTTTATACCAAATATCAAAGTCCTGAGCCTTGTGGTTTCAGAGAAGAAGATTTTTAAAGATTTTCCCTATATAAGCCAATGTAAAACCAAAGGGCCCCGTGGCGGGGGCATTTTTTTTCCTAGCACTAAAATTTGAACAATCTTGGTAGGGGTCCACTAGATGAAGCTTCATACCAAATATCAAAGTCCTGGGCCTTGTGGTTTCAGAGAAGAAATTTTTTAAAGATTTTCCCTATATAAGCCTATGTAAAACCAAAGGGCCCCGGGACGGGGGCATTTTTGGCCCCAGCACTATAATTTGAACAATCTTTGTAGGGGTCCACTAGATGAAGCTTCATACCAAATATCAAAGACCTGGGCCTTGAGGTTTCAGAGAAGAAGATTTTTAAAGATTTTCCCTATATAAGCCAATGTAAAACCAAAGGGCCCTGTGGCGGGGGCATTTTTTGTCCAAGCACTAAAATTTGAACAATCTTGGTAGGGGTCCACTAGATGAAGCTTCATACCAAATATCAAAGTCCTGGGCCTTCAGAAAAGAAGATTTTTAAAGATTTTCCCTATATAAGCCTATGTAAAACCAAAGGGCCCCGGGGCGGGGGCATTTTTGGCCCCAGCACTATCATTTGAACAATCTTGGTAAGGGTCCACTAGATGAAGCTTTATACCAAATATCAAAGTCCTGAGCCTTGTGGTTTCAGAGAAGAAGATTTTTAAAGATTTTCCCTATATAAGCCAATGTAAAACCAAAGGGCCCCGTGGCGGGGGCATTTTTTTTCCTAGCACTAAAATTTGAACAATCTTGGTAGGGGTCCACTAGATGAAGCTTCATACCAAATATCAAAGACCTGGGCCTTGTGGTTTCAGAGAAGAAGATTTTTTAAGTTTTTGGTGAAAAAAATCTGTTTTTGGCTCCTGTGACCTAGATGTGCAACGGACCGGAACCATTTGAACAACTTTGAAAGGGGACCACCTAAGGATCATTCTTGTGAAGTTTGGTCAAAATCCGATCAGTGGTTTAGGAGGAGATGTCGTTAAAAGAAATTGTTTACGCACGCACGGACACACGGACGCACGGACGGACGACGGACAAAAAGTGATCCCAAAAGCTCACCTCGTCACTACGTGACGGTGAGCTAAAAAGTGCCAACAATATATGTTGTGGGCCTAAAAAAAAAAAAACATCTGATTTTATTATCTTTAGGTGAAAAAGTCAATATATTTGATCAGGCATATTTTCATAATGGATTGTGGGTGCCTGTTAAAGTGTATTGCATTTTGTCAGGCGCAGAGAAAAAATCTATCTTTCAGAACTAAATAAATAATGCAGGATGTTGCATGAACATTTTGGTTCAAGTTTTTTCTCTTTTTTTTTTTCTCCTATTACTGCTACTCACTCACATCTGAGCATTTCGAGCATGATTTCCTGGGTGGTAACCAGTACTTTCTTTTTTTAAGCAATGTGGATGAAGTGCCTTGCTCAAGGGCACAACACTTTGGTCAGCGTGAGGCTCGAACCCGCAACCTCTCGATCACAAATCTGATGCGCTACCACTGCACCAAACCGCTCCACAAGTGCAGAAACTCCGCACTACCCGAGATAAAAATCGTGTGTGAAGCCTTTGACTTTCCTGCAAAATTACATACAGGAAACACAGAAAATAAAAATATCCACGCTAGTTTCTCATTAATTGTCTTGAAGCTATTTTGTTTTAGAATTCATCGCAAATCTTGGGCACCCAAGTTTTTTTTTGTTTTCTTTTTTTTTTCTCCTATTACTGCTACTCGCTCACATCTGAGCATTATGAGCAGGACTTCCTGGGTAGTAACCAGTACTTTTTTTAAGCAATGTGGATGAAGTGCCTTGCTCAAGGACACACCACTTTGGTCAGGGTCAGGCTCGAATGGTCATGGGTCATTTCGCCCTTGAGTCGTTTCGCCCTGATTTGGTGGGCTGCCTTATTTTTTCAAGCCCTATGGATTTGGGTTAGACATGTTTTGGTTTATAAAGGGGTTGATGGGAATATGGGGAGTCCCGGAAAATATTGTAATATCCTCATTTGATGCTATATTTGACCTTGATCTACATTAAATTTTGTACTTTTCATGGTTCATGGACTTTGAAAACTATTACGTCAAACCTAACGTTTACACTACTATTTATGTTCATTTCTCAAGAACTGTAAGAATTTCATTAATGATACTTGGTACAAACTTGCATCTTGAGATGGCAGCGATAATTCAATCATCCATATTTGACCTTGACCCACTTTTCATGGTTCACTGACTTTGTAAAATATTAAGTCAAACCTAGCGACCATTCAAGTTAATTTCTCAAGAACTATAAGAGCTTTGTTACTGAACTTTGTAACAATCTTGCATCTAGTGATGACAATTATAATGCAATTATCCATCTTTGACTTTGATATAATGGGATTTATGGCTGTGGAAATTACTGTGTATGTGTAAAATTGTGATATTTTTTCTCATTTCTTATTGTCTATGTTTTAGAAACTGAAATACAAAAAAATAAAGTATATGTGAGGATCCACTAATTGCTACATATAAAATGGGGTTTATATTTTCCAGTCCTGTGGTGTATTCTTTGCTTCCAAAGGATAACCCTTTCTAGAACATATTTGAAGTCACTACAGCTGGTGTCTGGGACTGTGTGGCAGCCGTAAAACGTCTCCCTGTCCTTCATCATAGTGTAGTTTATATTTTCTTGTCCTTTGGGATCGTTGATTCCATTGTTGAATTTTGAAAATATTTGAGGGTCACTGATGAGGCCTAATTGGCCGAAACTAGCTAGTCTGGCCCAGAACACATTTACACTCCATATTTTCCAGTTCTGTGGTGTATTCTTTGCTTCCAAAGGATCATAACCCTTTCTAGAACATATTTAGGGGTGGGGGTTCTTCATTACTTAGATTTGCTTACATTGATTTTCCACAAAAAAGAATCCAAACTTTTCTGACAAACAAATTCTGGGCTTTATGCACAACTCAGACATAACGTAACAAGAGTCTTTGACAATCAGCTATGAGTCTTGTCATGAGAAACAATAATCACTAAATTTCGTAGTAAAGTAATCGAGGATCTTATATGAGTGTTCATGTATTATCAAATTTATTAAACAAGTTGAGGAAAAGGGATAAAATGCGAGGCTTTGCCGAGCATTTTATCCCTTTTCCTCAACGAGTTTAATAAATTCAATAATACATGAGCACAAATGCAAGATTCTATTTATCATATGACATTTAAAACGCATTTTATTCACGATTGTTTACAAAAATGTCAATATTCCGCCATTAGTAAACGCGACGTCGTTAAGGACGTCGTACATGTAACGTTACGGGACGTATCTAGCTAATTTGCATATTTAATCCACTAGTGAATTATTGAAAATAATACATGGCGTTATTACACTCTCAGACGCGACATCATATGATAAAATGAGTAACTGTTCTTTTGGCTTTCCGCTTGAGATGTCATTTCATCTAATGTCGGGTAAAAACCCCACGACTGGAAGCAATGTCTGCAAAATGACCTATACAGTGTAGAATCGGACGGGAAACCTCAATCAATCATTCCTTCATTAATTCACTTATCCATCCTGTACAGGAGCGTTTTTCGTGACGTACTTCCGGTTCTAAAAATAGAATGGAAAAAGCCCCGGCCGTCAACGCCAGTCATTCTGTCGTATAGTTTCAAGGCAGTGGGACAGATAAAGTGTTAATTACAGCGTAAAACAGTTGAATTCTTTTAAACTTTTGGCGAATACTAATGTAAGACTAGAATACTGTCGATGGCGCGCCATCGCAAATCCCCACGCTTTCTACAGAGGGGCCAAGTACCGAAAACCCCTCACCCTGGGCCCTAATTTGACTCCATGGTCAAAATATTACCTGTATTATATTCTACTAATCATGCCCTTCAATTTCATATGCCACATGACTATGTTCCAAAAAACTTAAATTTTGACCCTTTGACCCCTCTCCCAGGACCCCAATTTGACCCCAGGGTCAAAATTTTACTTGTAGTTTATTCTACCCATTATCCCCATTCGCATAGATATGCAACATGACTATGTTCTGAAAAACTTTAATTTTGACCCCGACCCCCCCAAGTCCGACCCCCAGGGCGTGACCTAGGGGTCACAGCCAAAATCCCGTTCAATATGTTTTACTTTTTTCATAACTAAGTACATGTGCAAAGTTTGGCATCAAAATCTTCAAAATTGACTTTGTAATTGAATTTTATTGATATTTGACCTTTTGACCCCTCCCCAGGGCCCCTGGGGGCGGGGACAAAAAAATGTGCTCTTGTGCAAGCCATTCATGTAAGCAACTTGCATACCAAATTTGGTTGAATTCCGGCTAACGGTTTAGGAGGAGATAGCCGGACAGACAGACGGAGAGACGGACGGAGGCGATAACAATATCCCCACTTTTTTTTAAAAACGTGGGGATAATAATGGGAGAAACACTGATATGCTGCCATTATCAATTTTTCGGCCAAAAAATGTAAATTTTAAGATGAGAAATTGTGATATTTGACGAGGCAGTTCTATCGAGTACCCACAATCTATGTTTTTGAGCAGAAATAAGAAAAATAATGTTTACCACTGTAAACACCCATTTTACTAAATAAAAGTAGGGTATGAGGGGGTCAAAATTGCATAGGCATGTTGTCATGATGGCAAATCCCAAGTGTTATTCTTTTTAGTTAACTGCTTTTAAAGGTGCATTATTGAGCTATCTGGTAAAAAATGCTTTCAAAAATAAAATACATATAGCCGGTATTTTTCTTTAAAACAATACAAACTAATGCATTTTATGCAAAAATGCGAACAATTATGATGACAAGTAAACGAGTTTGAGAGGGATTCCCTAACTAGGTTTCGAACACTAGTTAGATATATTTTTAGTTCGTGACAAAAATAGAATCCCCATATATGACGTTATGTGACGTTCATTTTTGGCCTTGTTTGCTTAGGTCATGCCTGAATCGGAAAATATATGACGCTGAATACCATGTCATAAGTAACGACACTCAGAGACGATACTGTCGCCATGTATGTGTAAAGTGACAGATTTATTTTTAGAACAGAAATTCCGAACACATGTTCAGAGCGAAGGGTAAACACGAATGAAAACGACCATTTTCACAAAGTTATGAAGCTGTATTTGGCTCCAAAACTGTACACATGACAAAGAAGTATGCATTGAAGATAAAAACCAGAAAAAAAATTTGAGACCCGGTAGCTCAATAATGCACCTTTAAAGTTATATTGAACTTACGACCCAACAGGGTCCTGGCCTACATGCTTCTCTCTCTCATCGTACCACCAATTATTGAGCGTAGGTAAATGTTAATTACAATTTGTTGTTAAATAACTCCATGTCAACCAAAATGTAACGTGTCAACAATGTCGTGTCTACATCAAACCAGCATCAAAGCGATGCATTGAATTTGACTTTGCAACGTCCGATGACACGTCAGAATGTTGCATTGGCGATAATATGGCGTTGTTTAATAAAATGCCATTTACCCAGTGCTCGGACCCATCAAGACTCAGTGGAAATGGAACATTAAATTCAAAACAATTGTTGAACACGCTTTCAGTGCGTAAGAATGAAACACTCTTTCGCAAGTGCAAGATTTTACAGTAAAATCTGGTAGATTTGTTCAACCTGCCCAGCCCTTACATTAATGGCTTATTAGCTTAGCCCTACAATATCTTCTTGGATACAGGGATCAGTCAAACCTCTCTCTCATCTCATGGTCACGTGACAATGAAGTGAGTTGGAGTGGGTGACAACGGCATGACGTCGGGCCAATGTTGACTCAACGCCCGTCTGTCAGTCCACTCATTAGTTTTTTTTCGACTGTAAGTATGTTTATTTGTCTGTCTAACTGTCCATCTGTTAGTCAGTCATTCAGTCAATCTGTCGTCTGTCTGTCTACTGTCAGTTTGTCAGTCAAAGCTCTTTCTCATCTCAACGGTCATGTGGCATTGAAGTGAGTTGGAGTGGGTGTCGACGGCATGATGTCGAGCCAACGTTGACTCCACGCTTGCCTGTCAGTTTTTTTTGACTGTCAGTATGTTTATTTGTCTGTCTAACAGACAATCCCCTTCGTCTGTTAGTCAGTCATTCAGTCTGTTATCTGTCTACTGTCAGTTTGTCAGTCAAACCTCTCTCTCTCATCCCAATGGTCATGCGACACTGGTTGGTTGGTTGATTTGAGGTTAAACGTCCCCGTCAACACTGTAAAGGTCATTTTGGAGACGTTGCTTCCAATTTTGTGGGACTTTTACCCGACATTGAGATGAAATGACATCTCAAGCCCTGTCGCCCAATGAAACCAATAGGGTTTATTAGCATGGACGGTCTGCCTCGCACTGCGGTTCCTGGACAGGCTTAGATCCTCTTTGAGATGAAGCTTCATACCAAATACCAAAGACCTGGGCCTTGTTCTGAAGTGGGCATGACGTCAAACCAACTTTGACCCAACGCCCGTCTGTCAGTCCACTCATTAGTTTATTTCGACTGTCAGTATGTTTATTTGAATATTTGTCTGTCTAACTGTCTGTCCGTTTGTCTGTTAGTCAGTCAATTTGTCTGCCTGTTCGTCCATCTGTCCGTACAGGGCTTCCGTTTGGCGGACGTACGGCGTATATTACGTCCTGAAATCGCTTCCAGACGCCCAAATTAAACATCAAAGGCGTCCCGCGGACTCCCGAAAATTTCTCTGTACGGCTAAAAATCTTTACCGAGACGTATAAAACCGCCCACTTTTAGCGGTTTGTAAAAAGTTTGCTCCGCCTTCTTAGCTGAAACTGCTGTTAATGGAGTACTAAGGACGTCCCATTTTCTGCCTGCGCGGTATTATATTGACAGTCAGAATCACGTGCGTCGGCACACCTTTGATCGTCATCGGCGCGTGAAAAACGTGTTGAGGTGATTGCTCGGTGTTTGCATATAATTAAACGGATTAGTAGTTGAGGATTAACTAATTATCACATTGACGATAAGTGTTTTTTAATCCTGTAAATTTGTTACTGTTTAAATTAAAGCGGGTCGTAATTTAGGTGTTTGGTAGTAAGATTATCATTAGCGATGCAAAGTGTGACAATAGTTCAAAGATAGATACGCATTTTTTTCTTGAGTAAATAGCAGGTGTTCACTAGGTGAAATGCCCAAAATAATTTATAAAATTCCAAAATGTCGCCGCGATCGCGGTTTGATTTTGGCACCTCGAAAATACGTAAAACCAGAGAATGTGATCAGGCCGGTTTGTTAGGGTCCGAGCTGCAGTCTGATCTGTCTGTTAGCCAAAAAGAAAAAAAAAGGAGAGAAAAACTACCGCTTCCTCGTCAAAGTCTGCTCCAATTTACCAAAGTTGCACGTGTTTCTGCCTGTTTGTCTGAAGCAGTTTAGAGTACAATGAAGACTCGAAGCGTATGTTTTGCAAAGTTTGGCAAAAAATCTTTTCTTTCTTTCTTTTTAATCCATATATGACAATGGGTGTGAGGTTTGTTTTATTTTTCTACACACACTGTAGACAGATAAGACGCTATGTTCTGTGGCGTTTGATCTGGGTCTACACGGTTTGCTTATGACCCGAAAATGGGCCACTAGGCATATATGGGGATGGGTAATGTGATTGTTTTCTTTACTTTTTATTTATTTATTTGAAGGGGGGGGGGGGGGAAGCGAGTTTTACTTGGTAAGTTATAAAATTTATACAGGCCAAGCAAAAATATTTTTCTTTTTGGAATACACTCCTCTGCAGTGTACTGACTCTGCACTGTATGTCACAAAGATATGGGTAGTTTTAACTTCCTCACAGAGCTTTGCTTGATTGTTTTGAGTTTAACAGCCCAGTCAACCCTATTCAAGTCATTTTGAGCCAGTCAGTTATCCTAACCACACTTTACTAGCCATCAGTGATTAAAAATGCAAACAAGAGATTCATAGATTATATAATATATATTTCTTCATCAAAACAATTTTACGAACCGCAAACACCTTGCTTCAAAATTGGGACTTCCTGAATTTTCCCGTGGGACTTCCAGATTTTAAGGGTAGGAAGTCTGGGACTTCCTGAATTTGGGAGTTAATGGAAGCCCTGCCGTATATTATAGCTATACTTGGATAGCGAATAAAACGAAAAGTTACACAAAAACTTTTTGTAAGTAAGCTTTCGTGAATAACGGTATCTCAATCCATTGCCATGGATCATTCACGAAGAGATTTTCGTCAATTAAAAACGGATCCAGGATAAATGAATTTCAGTAATACAAGCAAAATATCATTCTTTCCTTCTCGATGCGTTTAAATGTAAATGGGTAGATTTTCCCTCAAAATGTCTGAATATTGTTAGCATTTTAAGTTCAGCCAATACATTTGAATAGCGATGGCCGTCAGTTCAGTGCTTTGAGCATGCGCAAGAATGGTCATAAAACCGAATTCCTAAGATCTCCTATATTCAACCGTCAGAGTTCTCACTAGCATTTTGAAAACAGAAGTTTAAGAATCCATCCATAGAAAAAGTTGGAGTCAAATTTTGAAAAGTTGGAGTTTTACCTAAAAAACCTGTGTAAATTATGGTTAAATGCGTACGGCTGTAGTGTGTGTCTGTAAGACTTCAAAAGACTTTGGGGCTTGAACGCTTATCCTGCTTAACATGACAAATTATTTTCTTGCAGTGGAGATCCAGATCAGATGGCTTCCGCCTAATCAGGATTTACACTGTCACTCAGATTGTGAATTTGAATGGATAAATTACTTTAGGTTTTGAAAGTTAAGAGTGGACTGCAGCTAAATTAATTTATTCATCAGGATAATGGTTTAAGTTGAGTGTGATCACTTAACAGTAGTACAGGCTGTGATTAGGCTGCTCCAACAGGACAAGTCTGTTCAGAACTTTAGGTCATTCACTACATCCTAGTACATAAAATGGCATCTGAAACTTTTGGAATCTTACAATATTTGGCATAAAGGAGGTTTTAGGAATCCCGTTTATAACGTCATTCTTGCGCATGCGCAAAGTACTGGCCGTCAACTGAAACGGCCATCGCTATTCAAATGTATTGGCGGAACTTAAAATGCTAACAATATTCAGACATTTTGAGAGAAAATATACCCGTTTTCATTGAAATAATGCCTCGAGAAGGAAAGAATGATATTTTACTTTCATTACCGAAATTCATTTATCCTAATGACGAAAATCTTTTCGTGAATGACCCATGTCAATGGCTTGAGATACCGTTATTCACAAAATAAGTTTTTACGTAACTTTCGTTTTATTCGCTATCTATCTATCTATCTGTCTGTCTGTCCAACGATCTGTCTACATGTGCAATTTAAATGTACATACTGACAGTCGAAATAAACTAATGACAGAGGGGCGTTGAGTCAACGTTGGTTCGACGTCATGCCGTCGACACCCACTCCAACTCATTTCATTGCCACATGACCGTTGGCATGAGAGAGAGAGAGACAGAGAGAGAGGGGTTTGACTGACAAAATGACAGTAGACAGACAGACGACACACAGACCGACTGACTGAATGACTGACTAGCAGATGAACGGACGGACTGTTAGACAGACAAATAACATACTCACAGTCCAAAAAAAAAAACCAATGAGTGGACTTACAGACGGGTGTCGAGTCAACGTTGGCTCGACGTCATGCCGTCGACAACCACTCCAACTCACTTCAATGGCACGTGACCGTTGAGATGGTTTGACTGATGCCTGTATCCGAGAAGCCCATAACCCTTTTTGTTCCAAATGGAATCTTCCTCCTAATATATAGCAGGAGTCATTTTCAAAATTTAGGGGTGTCAGGTTGTGTTTTCTTCAAAATTTATTTGGAAAACGGCCGAACTTTTTGCCAACAGTGTAGGCCCTGATCAGACGCCGCGTTCTGCGGCGTCTGATCTGGGCCTGCACTGTTTGTCAATTACCCTTTTAGGGGTTTCCGGTACCAAATGGGTTAATGTAGACCTTAGGGCTGGGCAGGTTGAACCAATCTACAAATCTACCAGATTTTACTGTAAAATCTTGCACTTGCGAAGGAGTGTTTAACATTCTTATGCTCTGAAAGGGTGTTCTATGCTTGTTTTGAATTTAATGTTCCAATCCCACTGAGTCTTGATGGGTCAGAGCAGTGGGCAAATGCAATTTTATTAAGCAATGCCGTATTATCGCCAACGATACGTTGTGACGTTTCATCGACGTTGCAATGTCAAATTCAATGCATCGCTTTGAAGTTGGTTTGATGTAAACACGACGTTGTTGACACGATACATGTCGGTTGACGTAGCGTAATTTAACGACAAACTGTAATTTACATTTCCTGCGCTCGCTAATTGTTGGTGCGCTAAGAGAGAGAGAGGACCCTGTTGGGTCGTATGTACAATATATCATTTTTGTAATTCGAAATTTCACATCTGGCAGCATATCGGTGTTTCTCCCATTATCTTACATTAGAATTCCCCCAAAAGTTTAAAAGAATTCCACTGTTTTACGCAGTAATTTACACTTTATCTGTCCCACTGCCTTTGAAGCAATACGACAGATGACGGCCAGGGCTTTTCCCGTTCTATTTTTAGAACCGGAAGTACGTCACGAAAAAAGCTCCTAATGATTAAAGACGTAACACTAGCCAAAATTTCCAGTCGAGTCCATTTTGTTTCTTCAAAATAACCATGATTTGAAGAAATAAGATGGAAAAAGAACACGATTCGAAAATTTTGACTTTCATTAAAAAAACAAAAAAAAAACTTCTGTTGTTTTTATTTGATATCCAGTTTGTCAATTATATCTTATATCCCCCCCCCACCCCACCCAAAAAAACACCAACAGTGCAGGCCCAGATCAGATGGCACAGGTGTCTGTTCGGGACCACTATTAGCAGGCAGTTCAACACTACTTAATGCTTTAATGCTAATATTCCATGGTTTCTGATAATTAATTTCTTTATTCGATTAGGCCTAGTCGTAACTTCATAAACAATATACGAATGTGCGACAAACTTGAGTCATAATTTTCTTTAACCGTAATAAGGACGTAAAAAAGCACTGGTTACCATCAAGGAAATCCTGCTAATAATGCGGCAGTAATGTGGGAGAAAAAAAAAAAGAAAAAGATTTATACACTAGATTATCGCATCCTTTAATTATGCCTTCGACATTTTTTTCAACAATCAAATTAACGATAATCAAACTGTGTATACAAGTATCCGGAAACAAAACAATCAATGAATGCAATGTCAATCAGCCATGTGCTTGATTTAATCACACGCATCTCGCAAACTGAAAATCTGACCTGTCAATCTTCTAGCCGTGACGCTCTGATTGGCCGAGAGAGCAATAGAGACGACTGTCCGAATTAGCTAATGCTTGAACAAGCCTGGCGGCGACGATTAACGGTAAACTTTTGATCTGTAAGCGGTAGCCAAATTTGGAGATCAATTGGACACCAGCCGTCATCTTTTGATGCGATTGAGGTCATTTTTACACACTATTATGGACGCGTCCAGCGAAAAAAAATTGGCGTAATTAAGAATCCACGGCAGGAAATTTTACACGTATAAAAGCAAAAACAGGCGTGAAATACGCCAGATTCGGTGTTTCCGAGAACTCTGACCATCCGTCCGTACATCTACCAACACACAACCCCATTAATTTATTCAACCATTTATTCATTCAACCGTCTGTTCATTTACCCATCCATTTCGCTTGCCACTCCCTTAAAATATAATTGCTACAAAACGACCCACAGGCAAAAGGACTCACCCGATAAGGGTGAAACGACCCACCTCTGAAATCAGGGTAAAAATAAAGGAAAAGATAAAGATAAAGAAGCTTTATTTAACGTCGCATATTCGAAACAAAGAACATAAGCTCTGTAGAGCTTTTATTGCGACAAACAAAGTATCCTCTAACAAATACTTACCTGCCTTCATTTATCTTCCTAGGAATACCCCTGATAATGCGAGCGTCAGCCAAGGGAGCTCCTAGTACCATTTTTCACGCCTTCGGTATGGCGAGGCCGGGGATCGAACCCGCGACCTCCCATTCCAGAAGCGGACCTAGCTGCATTTAGAAAGGGCTATGGCTGCCAGACGACATTGCTTAGGCTTGTGGAGGACTGGAAGAGGGAATTGGATAGCCAGCGGTACGTGGGAGCTGAACTTATGGATCTGTCCAAGGCCTTCGACTGTCTTCCACATGGCCTCATCATTGAGAAGCTGGCAGCCTATGGCCTTTCAAATGCAGCATGCACTCTTTTAAACAGTTATTTGTCCGACAGAAAACAGATGGTTAAACTTGGGCAACACCACAGTGCTTCACTTACCATTTTGAAGGGTGTCCCACAGGGGTCCATTTTAGGACCTCTTTTGTTCAACATTTTCCTAAACGATATTTTCTATTTCGTTAAGGAACCAGTGTTATATAATTATGCAGACGATAATACCTTGTCTTACAGCCATCCAGATCTTGCAACTACCAAGGCAGTGCTTGAGACTGAGACTGTTAACGTCATAAATTGGTTTGACTTTAACAGTATGCAAGCCAATCCCGACAAGTTTCAGGCCATTGTCTTGGGGAAAAAAGGTTTTGATGGTTGTACCAGCTTTCAAATTGGTGACACAGAAGTTAAATGTGAACAATCAGTCAAACTATTAGGTGTCACGATTGATTATTTATTAAACTTTGAAATTCATATTGCTAACATTTGTAAGAAAGCAGCAAAACAAATAAATGTGCTCTTGAGATTAAGTAAATACATCAATGTTGATACAAAGTTATTAGTATATAAATCCTTCATAAGGTCTAACTTTAGTTACTGTCCACTAGTCTGGCATTTTTGCTCTAAATCAAGCACAGCTAAATTAGAAAGGCTTCAATACAGAGCCCTCAGGCTGGTGTACGGTGACTATGTTAGTTCTTATGAAGACCTTTTAAAACAAGCAAATATGCCTACATTGCAATTAGGAAGATTAAGAAAATTAGCTTCAGAAGTCTTCAAAATATTACATAAACAATCACCCAGTTATCTACATGACCTTGTTTCATTTAAAAATTCAAACTATTCTTTCAGATATCAAAATTTGGCTGCTGTTCCAAGGGTGAGAACCACCTCTTACGGTAAAAATTCTTTTTACTTTGAGGCCGCTCACGTCTGGAACAGTTTCTCCAACGAAATGAGGACTACTACGGACTTCAAGGAGTTCGGGAGACTGATTCAGACCTGGGGAGGTATCTCATGTAAGTGTTCATTATGTAAGTTCAGGTTATAGTTTTTCAGCTTTTCATCACGAAGACACACCTATTTAGTTCTGACCTCACTACAGTCCCATCATGGGTTCATAGCGGGGGGGGGGGGGTAAAACTTTGTTTATGCTCGGAGCATGAGTTTTGGGTGCTTCTTGGAGCCGCCTCGTTGAGGCGTTTTCAGAAGTATCCATGATCAGTGTTTTTGGGCACGGACGGAAGGAATATCTGAACTTTTGGCTATTTTTTTTTTTTTTTTTTTTTCAATTTTAAGGTGTTCAAAAATCTGTAGTGTGTCAGAATGGGCGGGTTGTCGTTATGTGCATGGCTTTTGTTTTATTTTATTTTGTTTATTTTCTGCCTGCAGTGCTTTTCAGTTGCTTATTTAGTTTTCGTTGCTTTACAGCCAGGCTTCATTTGCTCCAGATATAATTTATTGCTTGCTGATGCTTATACTGTGCTATTTACCAGCTTTTCTGTGATTATGCTACAATTTGTGATATTAATTTTAGTGTGTCTTATAATACTTATTTGACAAATTCATATATTAATAACAAGAAATCTCTCAACAGTCTATCGGTGAATTTTGCCTTCTTCTTTTTCGTTTCTCTACAAGGACCTTTGCCTGAACTTTCGGTCAGAGTTCCTTGTGACTTATTTTCGATTTTCGCTTTTTCGGTTTAAGGCTCCCTCACATTGATGGACTGTTGCAGTAACAATCAAGAACCATACTGGTTGCGTACATGCGGCAAATGAGCATGATGTACACAGTCAAAAAAAAAAAAAAAAAAAATGCCTCTTATCACTAAACTTTTAAAACAGGTTTTATTTGGTAACTATAACTGTATGATACTGTATATTTATCTGTGATAACTTGATGTTTCTTACTGTGATGTTATTACTTTATCAATGTTAATACTTGTATAGTTCTATACTTTGTTTGTCGGTAAAATAGCCCTGGTGGCTAGTGTTATATGTGTTTTAAATATGAATACCGACTCTAAATAAAGTTTCTTGTATCTTGTATCTTGTTGTATCTTGCCGGTGAAACGACCCACGGGCGAAACGACCCTGATTCGCTCAAACCCGCCACCTCTCAGTCTCAATCACAAATCCCATGCGCTACCAAAGTGCTCCACAAGTTTTGACCTGGGCCACAAAATTGGAAGCAATGTCTCCACAATGACCTATACAGTGTAAACCTAAAATCAAATAAACAACAAAAATGTTTCAATAATGTTGTTGTTGTTGTATATCTATAAGGCATTTTTTCGCTGCCTATAAACTCATGGTACTTAAGTTAGTCACTTGTGCATTTCCCTATGTGAAAAACACATGATGCTCATAATACAATGACCTTCAAAATCTTTTAGTGCTCCTGATGTATTCCATCAGTGCATCTGTCAGTTCCTTCCTTCCTTGCTTACTAATGTCTTCAATCATGCCTGTCAACACTTTCAAGTTAATGTCTGTTACCAATTTCACCTCCTCCCTGGCCAGAATCTCTTCTACATTATACTCTAAAGTATCCCTTTCTGATTTAAATCTCTGACAGTGAAAAAGAAAATGATCCACATTCTCTTTCATGTTGCATGTCTCGCACAAACTTGACTGATCTTTGTTAACTTTAGCCTGGTGATCATTTAAGATTGAATGTCCACACAGCACCTGATTTACTGCAGAGAAAGTCCTTCTGTCCCTATCTCCATGACAGATCCTTTTTCCCACTTCCCCAATTATATCCTGCAATACATTCACTTTGTCTGAGCACTTGTACCTTCTTTCCCATTTTTCCCTTCCCTGTGATTTACACTCCCGTACTGCTTCTTTCTTGTCCAGGGTCGGTTTTACCTCATTATTTTTAATCATCTCTGATGCTGCCGCCTTTGCTTGTTGATCTGCCAACTCATTCCCCTCAATATCTTTGTGTCCCGGCACCCAATGAACTTTGACAATATTCTCCCTACACCTTACCTTTGCTAAACTCTCCTTGATGCTGAGAACTGTTTCAATCTTGTTAGTTGGCATTTCAGTACTGAAAGCAGTCTTAATAGCTGGTTGACAATCGGTCAGAATATGAACTACTCTGCCTTTGAAGTCTAGATCAGCCAAGAATTCTAGCCCGATCTGTATACCTACCAATTCTCCAGTATAATTGTTACCTATAGGAGAAACTCCCTTGTTCATCAAAACTGGTGTGCTGGAGTAACCCTCAAGGTAGACCACAGCACCAGCTCCAGTCGGACCTGGATTACCTAATGCTGATCCATCTGTGAACATTAATACATCGTTTTTATCACAATTTCTAAGAAGCTCTAATATATTTTCTTTCTGTTCTTCCTTGGAGAATGTGAATTCTTCCTTGTGTACACTTCCTGTCTCTTTGATGAGCCCCATCAATTCCTTGGTATATCTGAATTCCTTCTCAATGTTCTCAAACTCTAACATTCCCTTCAATTCCCTAAACCTAGACATCAATAAATGAAAAATAGTAGCTCTTCTACCCACAGTTTTATCCCCCTCTATCCATTCATCAAACTCTTCCCTGAGAGGATCATCTTCATACTTGGCACTGATTCTGATGACTTCTTGTGCTTGTCTTATCTTCAGCTGTAGGTCCATAGGCACGGTGTTTGTCAAGACTTCCAAAGCTTCTGTGCTGGTACTGTTCAAACAACCTGATGCCTTTAGCATCGCTGACCTCTGAACCTTTCCAAACTCCTTACTGCTTTCTTCAAGGGACTCGACTGTCACAGCTGCTCCATACTCCATCACCGGAAGAACCAAGGATTTGTAGAGTCTCATATACACTGTTTGGCTGCATCCTCTATGTCCTTGAACGAAATTATCAAGACATTTCAAGGCACTGAAACCAGCCTTTGTTTTCTGTTGAATATGTTCGTGAAAGTTTAATTTATCATCTACTGTGACACCCAGAATTTTCTTTGAATTGGTTGTTTTTAAAACACTTTCGCCTAACTTCACCTCTGCCTTCACTTCTGAATCTCTGCCGTTATGTTTAAATACCATTATCTCTGTCTTATCCGGTGCAATCAACATATTCCATCTCCTACACCAATCTACCACAGATGCCAGTTTATCATTCAACACAGCACAACTTTCCGCCACTGATGTATTACTTTCCCAAACACAGCTATCATCTGCAAATTCTGCATGATTACCTACCACTTCCTTCATTGAATCACTTGTATACAGATTACAAAGCACTGGACTGATAACTGATCCTTGCGGTATGCCTACTGCAGACTGGAATGTAGGAGATGTAAAGTTGTTCACTTTCAGGAAGTACTTCCGGTCTATAAGGAAGTTCTTAAGGTATAGCCATAATCTGCCAGTAATCCCACTTTCAAATGCCTTTTTCAATAAGCCTGCTCTCCATATTCTTTCATAGCAAGACTCATAATCCATCACTGCGAGCACTGTACTTTCCTTCCTATTCCTTGCTTCTGAAACTGAATTACACAGCCTTAAAAGAGACTGAACACATGACTTTTGCTTCCTATATGCGTACTGAGTTCTTGCTATACCACCTTCAATTTCCAACTTCCAAATCAGTCTTTTGCTGATAACTCTTTCCATAATCTTACCTATCACACTTTCTAAAGTAATTGGCCTATACGATCTAACACTGTTATAGTTTGTCTTTCCGGGTTTGGGAAGCATCACCTTTGGGTCTAGCTTGAAATCATCAGGCAGTACACCGTTGGACCAGCATTTCTGTATTAAATAGTGTAAACCTTTCACAATGGCTTCACCACCCCTTTTCAATAAAATATTAAACACTTTTTCTTCAGGGCTAGGTGCACTATTATTTTGCAGTTGAGAAATTGCTGCTTCCACTTCTTCAATGTGAATATCACTATTTTCATGACCACATGTTACTGAGAAATTTTCCTCTTGAATCACCGTTTCCTCTAACCTTAATCTATCCATCATCTCCTCTTCCACTGAATTGAACCACTTTTCATCAAAATCCTTCACATCTAAGGTCTCCTTACCATACCTACCTTTCAATTCTACAAAAATCTCTTCATCTGACACAGCCAATGAACCATCGTCTCTAACAATTGGTTGCACAACTGACTTAGTCTTATCTTTTCTCACTGCGTTTATCACTTTCCAAAACTGATCAGGCTTATGAGGATCCATCATATCTACCATCTCAGTCAAATAATTTTCTCTAGCCTTGATTTCCTCCTCTTTGAATAATTTATATATTTCCTGCACTCTATTCTCATTTGCTTCATCTCTGTGTTTTGCAAACATTCTTCTAGCCCTCTTGAAATCCTTTGCTAATTTGCTCAATGTTGAGTTCCACCACCCTTTACTGTGACAACACACTTTCTTCTTTGGAATATACTCTTCCACATTCTGATGTATCGCCTCTATGAGGTCTTTGTAGTCATCATTCACGTCTGTGTCATTCGTTCTGTTGTCCAGCCAATCATCAATAGAATCTGTGCAAACACTTTCCCAATGATCCCAATCAGTATTTTTAAAATCCAACTTCTCACAGATATCATCTTCCATATACTCACCAAGTCTAAATGTGATCAAACTGTGGTCTGTATTAAGATACACTTCCTGTTGTACTCTCCATTCTGATAATTTATTCCTTAAAATGGTACTTGTTATGGTCAAATCTATGATTCTATCCTTTCTAGTAGGTGTTGAATTGTTAGCAACAGTTAGATCTTTATCCATCAAAAACTCAAACAACTGATTCCCCAACTTATTTGCATCTCTGTCAAACCAGTATGGATGATGTGCATTGAAATCACCAATAATAACAACTGGTAAAGACTCTGTCATCAGCTTGCTTACAATTTTCATTAAAACATCTAGACTCTTTGTATCATTTGGTGGAATATAGACTGACCCTAATACAAAATTACACTCCTTTGAATAGATATTACACCACACAGCTTCTACCTTCTCCTTGTTGAACTCTTTTCTCTCGAAAACTTTAATATTTTTAGCTATCAGAATTATCAGCTATCAATAACAATACACCCCACCCAGTTCTTCGTGAGGGGAATCCCAAAATAAACTGTCAAGATAAATCAGAAATAACAAACCTAACTGCTTGCAGTCACTTTGGTGACAGTGCTGTCCTAAACTTGGAAATTCCATCTTCAAATGGTGAAGGCTGATTATTTTTTAACTTATATATGAGCTTGAAATGTTCTAGAACTAACTAGAGTGACTTAGCGAATTGCAACATAATTTGTCAAGCTATTTTAAGAAAGTACCACGTCACTTCTATTTGGAAAGCCTCCGTTTTTGTCTTAGCCTCGTTTTTGACTGCTATACAGACCATCTATTAATAGATGACCATCTAGTCGTTTCGCCCCAAAACCATTTCCTCCCTTAGTCGTTTCGCCCCAAGACGTTTCCTCCATGGTCGTTTCGCCCCCTGGTCGTTTCGTCTACCTAGTAAAAGGTAAAAGTAATTTCAACTGCAAAACTTTCATTCATCTTTAACAGAACAGAGGTGAGAAGAGGCAAGTATTAAAGTAGCATCATCGCCCTCTAACGTCAGCCTAAAGATAGCTTATCCTTTGTTACCGGCCGACACCGGGCCTTAAAAGCGGCCACTCGGGGAGCTGTGACAAGAACTTGTTACACTAAAATTATTGATTTTGTTTATTTGATGTGTGGTTCAACGTCCCCGTCAACACTATTTAAATAATTTTTGAGACGTTGCTTTCAATTTTATGGGACTTTTACCCGACACTGAGATGAAATGACATCTCAATCCCTGCCACCCAATGGAACTAATAGGGGTTATATGCATGGATGAGCCGACTCGCACCACTTTTCCTAGGCAAGCTTTGACCTTATAAGCGGTTTTCAGTATTCTTGTGCGGTGGGTTTCAGCTCTGCGTGGAGCATTATTCAACACAATCTATTTCTGCGACCCCGATGGGCGGGGACAACTAAAATTATTAAGGTTGTTTTCTTCAAACAATTTTAATCATTGTAAACACTCACAGTATACTGCATAGATGTAAGGAAGTGTTTCGAGAAGAACGTTAAAGATCAAGGAAAAATGGTCACTTTCTCGTCTGTTACTGGATTCATTGTTTTATTCAATTTTGGGGTTTACGGGAGTCTTTATTTTTTTTTTTTCTTATTTACATTCAAAGATATAGGTTGCAGGTACTCGTTATAACCGCCTCAATAATAGCGGCTGTAACAAACACCCACAACATATGCTTCACGGGTACTTTGTCTGGTCTGAAAAAAAAGTGTAATAACAAAAACATGAGTACAATTAACAAACAGATAGGAAGAAGGAATACACCAACACAAATAAATAAATACAAACGTGTTGCTTGACTGATATTTATTTCGACCTAGAAAGTACAACAGACTAAACATTAAATCAGTACTGGTTATAAATAAATAAGTAAATAATCAAGAAAGGCGAGCGCGTCGTGGGTAATTTGTGTGATCAGGAAACATTAAATGCCTAAAACGCTATACAGTGAACAAATCAGACTATAAATAAATAAATTTATATGTGAAAAAGAGATAAAGACAATAAATTTTTGATAGTGCACGCGTTTTCATCAGAATCAGAATTGTTACTGGTGACACGTCAAATGACATTCATACACCAGGACCTGTGATGTGGGAAGTTTGTCCCTAGCTCTAACCAAAGAGGTAAATTTAGCTACACAATCATCAGCACCTTCAGCTGTCGAAATAATCGAATCGGGAAGGGCATTCCAATCTCTAATGGTTCTGGGGAAGAACGACTCTTTATAAATGTCAGTTCTTGCGCCAAGGGTCTGAAACGCCAACGAATGGTGATTTCTACAGTGTCTAGCTGGGGGAACAAGGTCATCTGTTGGAATGCTGGCAGCACCCTTTAGACCTTTGTATAAAAGGATTAGCCTACTGCTTTTCTCCTTTTCTTGAGAGACTCCCATTTTAATTTTCCAAGTATTCCAGTCATGCTCCCAGTTTCAAAGCAGTAATTGCCTGTTACAAATCTAGCAGCTCTATTCTGAACTTTATCAATTTCATCGTTAAAGACCACTCCACTGGGGTCCCAGATACAACTACCATATTCCAAGATTGGGCGAACAAGACCTTTATATGCTGCCTCTTTTACATCCTGAGGGCACTGATGAAGATTTCGCCTCAGGAAACCAAGCGTTCTATTTGCCTTAGTACACATGTTGCTAATATGAGTATTCCATCTCAAGTTGTGTGAGATTGTCACTCCAAGGTATTTAATGGAGTCCACATTCTCGAGGACCGTTCCCTCTAAGGTGTAAAAAGCCTCAACTTTATTAGATCTCTTCCTAGTTATCTGCATAAT
The DNA here is from genome assembly GCA_963580285.1 of Lucinisca nassula. NCBI lineage: Eukaryota > Metazoa > Mollusca > Bivalvia > Lucinida > Lucinidae > Lucinisca > Lucinisca nassula. The sequence continues at coordinate 22,899,669 of OY757015.1, forward strand.
ATTGCATTTAACTGGCTGAAATCTCATGCCCCATTTACGTGCCCAACATCCTAATCTATCTATGTCAGCCTGAAGTTTCAATGAGTCATCTGTATCTCTAATTTCCCGGTAACAAACACAGTCATCTGCGAACAGTCTTATTTCTGAGTCAATGTCAGTGGAAATATCATTGATGTACAGGGAGAACAAAAGTGGACCAAGAACGGTCCCTTGCGGGACTCCAGACAAAACTGGAGCCCACTCCGAAGATTCACCATTAACAACAACCCGCTGTTTTCTGTAGCAAAGAAAGGAATCTATCCATTTGAAGGTCTTTCCCCCAATTCCATAACCAAATAACTTAGATTTAAGTAGTTCATGAGGAGGGGTGTCAAAAGCCTTCTCGAAGTCCAGAATAAATGTGTCCACCTGTCCCCCTTTGTCCAAGATTTTTGCCCAGTCATTAATAACTGTGCTTAGCTGAGTTTCACAACTGTACCTTTTCCTAAATGCATGTTGTCTGTCTGACAAAAGTTTATGTTCGTCCAAGTGGGCCATGATGTTCGAGCAGACTATATGTTCCAGCAATTTACACAGAACACAAGTCAGAGACACAGGGCGATAATTACGGGCAAAAGCCCTATCTCCTTTTTTGAAGAGTGGACAGATGTTTGCTAAGAGCCATTCTTTGGGGATTTCACCCGTATCAAGAGACTGTTGAAACAAGTGTGCAAAAACTGGACCCAACTCATTTGCTAGTTTCTTCAGGACTCTAGGATGAAGCTCATCAGGTCCTAAGGCCTTACTGAGGTTTAAGCCTTGAAGTAATTTGATCACTCCTGCAGCTGTCACAACAATATTATTCATGAATGGGGCCGATCTTCCAGTCAATGGAACCTCCGTGAACTCAGTTTTATTAAACGCATCATTGAATTGACTAACTAGTCCCTCTGCCCTTTCAGAGTCTGATTCAGCAACCCCGTCCCCTCCTCTTTTATTAAGGGGCGGGATACCTTGCCTGTCTTTCTTCTGGCTATTAATATATCTGTAGAAGTCTCTAGGGTTTGCCTTTACATCACCTACCAAGTTATTCACATACAAATCATGCTGATTTTTTATATCAGTCTTGATTTCACGTCTCAAGTTTTCAAATTTTGTCCGGAGTTTACCACTTCCCGTCTTTTTTGCCTTTGCATGAATCTTATTCCTTCTGCGAATTTTCCTTCTTATCTCTGGAGTGATCCAGGGAATAGAAGATACAGACCTACTAGTTTTTGAGGGGATATGATGTTCGGCCGAAGTATGAATGAAAGAAGTTATCAAATCGAAATTCTCCTGTACAGACCGAGCATCTCAATTACCATTAAAGTAATTCTCCTTTGCAAATCTGAGTGCATCCTTCCTCATAGTTTCATAGTCACCTTTCTGATATGAGTACACCTTCCTCCGAGGTTTCTTTATTGGTGGGATGTGAATTTTTAAATTTCCGGAGACAACATCGTGGTCACTTAGCTTATCTGGGGAATGAATGTCTTCGAATTGTCCTGGCAAAGTCGTAAGGATCAGATCCAATGTGTTCTTATCACGAGTGGGGAAGTTAACAATTTGTTCAAGACTATGATCGTTCATAATGTCAATTAATATTTGTCCTTCCGACTGACTCAGCATTGTGCCTTGTTTGCTGAGCCTGTCGGGCCAAGCAATGTCTCTGAAGTTGAGGTCACCTAGAACATGTACAGCCGGGAGTTTTTTACCCTTATGCTGCAATTTAATGCAATCCAGTTGGTCTTTAAACAACTGGAAGTTTTCGATTGTACCATTTGGTGGTCGATACCAACTTGCTACGAAGTGGGAAGTTTTATTTGCAAAAACCTTAACCCAGACCGATTCGGTGTCATTTTCAAGTTCCATGAACGGCATGTGAGGGATGTCTCTATGAATGAGCAACATCACCCCACCGCCATGAGAGTTCCTATCTTTTCTGTACACACAGTACTGACAATTTTCAGGGAAAAGCTCAGATGTAGTAATTGAACTGTCAATCTTTGTTTCCTGAATAGCAACAATATGAGGTTGAGATGTATCGAGGAAAGCTAAACGTTCAAGAATTTTCCCTCTAATTCCATTTATGTTTATACTGCAAAGTTTCAAACCTTTCACAAAATTTGATTTAGTTTCATCAGCAGTCGAAGATTTGCCTCTCTTATCCTCTGACAGAGATTCAAACCTGTTTGGCTTACTCAGTTCTACATATTCATCAAAGAAGGAGTCTGAAAAGTTACAGACCTCACATTTTGGACATATCCAGTGGCAGCTTGAATTTACCAATGTGCCATATTCTGCATCTGAAATGAAGGAACAGTCAGTGTGTATCCACATTTCACATTCATCACACTGAACGGCTTTGTGGCCATTAAGGACAGCACCACTGCAAAGACCACAGTCAGCTTTGCAGTCTTTGCAATACCAAGTTCCAGCTCTAGATTCAATTTTTAACAATTGACTGTTATCCAAATCGGAACATGAGGAGTGAAAGAGCTTGTTACAGTCCTCACATTCTATCCATTTCTCGGAACCTTTGCAATATTTTTTGCAGAGTCCGCGGCGAAACCTTGGGCCGGGGTTAGTTTCAATGTCTCCGGCCAAGATTAGAAGTAAAGCCAAGTTTGTACCGCGCCAGGACTTGAAGTTTCGCAAGCCCTCCGAACACCTTCTGTTCCCATTCTTCCTTGTAAATGCCAAGTACTGGGAAATTCTACTACTACTCTCCTTAATTTCAATCTTGCACTCCTGATTTCCATCATCTGGATGCATTCTTTAAGTTGTTTCCAAAATGTGAACCCAAGAATTAAGACCATGGGAAACAGGGAGACCTTCATTATAATATACCGGGTAGTGATTTGATGATTTCTAATGATTTATTATGGGGTGTCAAGCAACAATCCTGATTCTGAGTTTGTCACAGCCAGCACACTGACAGCTACAAAGGACTAATCAGTATACTTGTCCAATTATATACAGCTCAGCACACTCAAATATCTGACAACACACAGGCTCTCCAGAAAAATGAATGTGACAAGCGACCTAATTTTGATCCTAAGAATTTCAGTTTACGTTACCCCACCCACTAGTGAGGTAATGGCGGGAAAGAATGTCAGCAGTTTTTTCAATCTACAAGACAAACAAATCACAATCTAGGGTAACCAGCAATAAAATGTTGCTGGTTTACGCTTGTCTGTTATGAATCAGACAAGAAACCAAACATATATCCAAGAAAAAAAATCTCTTTTAGTGAGCTATTTTTTTCCAATTCCGTCCAGGTCGAACGGAACCGTCCAGGTAATTGTTCCAATTCTCACAATTAATCTTTGCTCGCCGGCCCTGTTGTCTAAACAACAAACCAATTAAAAAAACTAGCTATGGTGCTAAAGAAATAATTAAAGATGTTTAACTTTGCAAAGAGCACGCGAAGGGCACGTGTTTTCACAACTCATCGTTAATCGCATTAATTGCGTGATTAATGAGTCATATGAGTCAAACAAAAGAAACAATGTGATTGATGGTATTGATCAAAACAGGTAATACCTATCATGAATCCCAATTAACATTTCCATTCAAACTACATGTTCTTTCTCTCTAACACTCTCTCTCTCTCTCTCTCTCTCTCTCTCTCTCTCTCTCTCTCTCTCTGAGTTGATTGATTAACGGTATGGATCAAAAAAGGTAATATGTACTTCTCATAATACACAATTTACATTGCAATTCAAAGTACATGTTCTTTGAACTTTCTTTCTTTCTTGCCTCTGATGCTAGAGGCCCCCGGTTCGATTCCCGGAGGCGGTGATAATTTCGGTGTCCGAATAAGCTTCATTGGCATCATTTGCAGGGATGAATGCCAAAAAGTGCACCGTCGTCCTTCGGATCGGGACGTTAACTAGAGCCCCCCCCCCCCCCCCCCCGTGCAGGAAGAGTCATCTCCTGTGCAGGTTAAAGACCCCTACCGTAATTGCATGATTGCTGTGTAGGCTTTCAACCCTGCAACCTGGAGTGTATGTAACGTACACCTGCGAGTAAAAGATGGGCTGCATGTTGCTTCCACGCAGAGCTGAAACCGACCCGCACACGAGTACTGGTAAACCGCTTAGAGGATCTAAGCCTGCCCAGGCAAAGCGGTACTTAACTTCTCTTATTCCCCCATCCGTCAGCGACATATCACGATATAAGCTCCACAACTCAGATCACTTACCGACTATTGATTCACGAACAAATCTACACTATAATTCTTTTCTGCCCTCAACTGTAAGGACCTGGAATAACCTACCCACCGAAGTGAAACACTCCCAAACAACAAATTCTTTTAAATACTATTTTAAGAAAGATAAAACAGAAGTCCCTAAATATTATTATTCCAAAAATAGAGAAGCCCAAATTCTTCAAACTCGATTACGGACGAACTGTAGCTCAATGAAGCTGGATCTCTTTTTAAAAGGAATTTCTGACTCACCCATGTGTATATGCGGCAGCATAGAGAACTCATAACACTTCTTTTTCCACTGTCCCCTCTGCTAGCAGCATCGGAATTTACTCCTAAATCTGATTTCCACCTATCATAATCCTACTCTTGATCTTCTTTTATATGGAGATTCCTCTTTGTCATATGAGACAAACGCGCTAATTTTCGAAAACAACCATCGGTTCATTTTAAACAGCATACGCTTTGCATGAGATGTTATTACTACCTTTAGGGTCATGCGATTGTTATATTACAATTATTCGGCTGCCAAATGATTCTGTATTCCATGTCGAGTGCCTGGCCCCGACCTCCGCCCCCACCCAGCCCCAAACCCCCGCCCCAACACCCCTATCCGTTGTCCTTCGATTATTTTTTCTTATCACCCTTTTTCAAACCCCCACACCCTTTCACAAAATCGCTATATACAAAATTAACCTTATTTATTATCATAACTTATACCAATATCCCCTTTTTTTGTTTTTTCTTCACCCAATCATGATTATTCTTTTCTCATTATGCTGTTAATATCACTACATGATATCACTTGTTTCAACATACTTCGTTTGTAAATCGCCATTATGTTTACATGTCAGTTGTTACTGGGAGAAGAACTATATAAGTACTTGTGCTTTCGTTCTAATCCCAAATTGTATAATAAATTGTCACATGTTGTAATGATGTTATTGCTATAGTAATAAAATATGTTTAAACCAAAGCGGTGCGTGTCGGCCCGTCCATGCTTATAAACCCTTTTGGTTTCATTGGGCGGCAGGGGCTGAGATGTCATTTCATCTCAATGTCGGGTAAAAGTCCCACAAAATTGGAAGCAACTTCTCCAAAATGACCTTTACAGTGTTGACGGGGACGTTAAACCTAAAATCAATCAAAACAAAGCCTGCGAGTAATGGGAAAAAAATGAACAATTTAGTTTTACCTTTATTCATCGCTCAGCCTTTTTATCATCATTTTCCATAATTGCCTGATATGAGTCTACATGCAATGAAACCTTTGTAATGGAATATACAAAATAAATTGATATTAAAGAGGGGTGTTTATTTTAGAAAAATACAATGTATATTTATGAGCGTTGATTTACTTATTCAATATTTTTTTGTCATGTGTCGGGATGCAAAATGATAAATAATTTGTTTGTTTGATTTGATGTTTATCGTTCCCTCAAATACTGTAAAGGTCATTTTGCAGAACAGGGATATGTCTTATCTTTCAAACAATGAAGATCCAGATTGAAGAAGCCTTCTGATTAGGATCTTCATTGTTTGTCATTCAGTTTATAAAATTATCGCAATAACTTGCATCAAGTAATCTGATTGGTTCATAATCGATAGTGGGTGTGGCATATTTAAATAAATATTCAGCAGGTCAATGGTTAAGTCCTTATTGGGGAACGCGTCAATCACCCATACCGAGTTTGTCCCCGGTATACGTGTCTTTTATTTAAGAAATAGATCAGCTCTAACTGTGAATTGTTGAGTACATGTAATAAATCATAGTTTGGAGGTCAGTTGTAAAGTAGATAAATCACGAGCGCATAGCGCGCGTGATTTGTCTACTTACAACTGACCGACAAATTATGATTTATTACTCAACAAATCACAAACTAGAGCTGATCTTTTTCTATTCTAACAGGCTGAAAATCGACAATAACGCTGTTGTTTCCTTCAAAATCTCACAACGTTTCGCCATTATTGGAAGAAATCCCGCTAAAATTATCGACTGAAACATGTGCATTTATATCCTTTTCCATCGATTTCGATGCGAGAAAGTAACGTTTCACCGTCTAACGAAATCGACTAGTGAAGTCATAAATTGGCAGTTTTCTATGACGTCACTCGTCACGCTCTTCCTTGTCGTGATTTGTTGTAGAAGAAAACACAGCTATTTTCCATTGTCGATATAAGCGCGCTGTGTTTGAATCTTTCTTCGTTTCTTGCTCTCGGTTTCGTGTCTGAATATAATTAGGCAGGGGCTATATGTGAGCTCAACATCCGCACACTTTGACCTATGTCTTCGCTGTGCACTGTCACTAAGTAGCCAAAGCCTCCTTATGCTTCCAGCGATGATATAGTCAACGCTTCCTCGTGTCTCCAGCGATGATTGCATTCCTGTGTGGATGCGCGTACTGATCTGTCTATGCTGGACGAATTGTAGATATTGTTGGGCCCTTGCTGGGCCTATTGCTGGGCCCTTGCTGGGCCTTCATAACTTATATGCTTCTCATTTCAACAAAGCTTTTTGATAAAACAGGCGTATAAAAGCCAAGGCCGGGCCGAGCCGCCGAGCCAAAAATTATGAATCACGTTAAATACGTCTATATAATTCGGAAATCCCGTTGCCTCCACCATAAATAGGCAAGAAAAAGATAACATTATTCTCCAATTTCTTATTTCTGTTCTAAAACAAATTTTTTGGACACTTTAAAACCACCTCTTTCTCCTTTCGGCTCAAACCGTGACTTAAAACTGATGATTTCTTTGATTTTTATTATTTGAGAAAATATTATTAATTTCTAAAACTAAAGATATTTTTAATTTTATACCCTTTTCGACTTATTACTGGTTCAAGTTTATTGACCATTTACTTTTATTGGTAAATTAAAAATCAAAAATGAGTTCCTTTAAGAGCAATGAAAACATTCATAAGAAAGAAGATGGCTCATACTACGTAGTTTCGGCTAATAAAGCCTCATCAGTGACCCTGTAATGATACGGCAAAGAAAGCCAGAGGAAACATACTGCAATTTTGCGAATTTCGAATAGGCAGTCGATTCAAAGACTGATATAAATAAAAAAGGGGTCCAAATAATTAAAAACCTGTCTAGAATATGAGTCTAAACCAATAACTTATTTCTGCTGATCTTAAGGGACCAAAAGTAAAATATAAACTGCACTATGGTTGATGTACGGGGAGACGTTTTACGGCCGCCACACGGCACAACACCAGCTGCAGTGAAGGCAAATAAAAATCAAAAATGAGTTCCTTTAAGAGCAATGAAAACATTCATAAGAAAGAAGATGGGTCATACTCCGTAGTTTCGGCTAAAAAAGCCTCAATCTATTTCTCCAAGCCCCGATGGGCGGGGGCGAATCAAAAACGACATATGAAATAAAACAATGATAAAGCACAACAGAAGAACCGCCTTGGAGTGTTCAGCAAAAAAGTTTTTATTGAGGGGGGTGGGGCTTAAATTGATTACACGTGGCCACAATCCTCGTCCTTGGTTCTGTCTTGGGAACCTAAGTCTGACAACCAGATCCTTGTACTCTCTATTGTCAGAAAAACAATTGCCTCCTCATTATTGCATGAGACGCCGGTTGAAGAGCCTGTCTCTGTCTTTTGCATAAAACTTATAGGACCTCGTACATAGAGACCAGTACTGATAGAATATCCGCCAAATATTGCTTCTCCATAACATTTCGCAAAGTCTGGACTGGCAAGGATATCTATAAGTGTGCCTTCTTTCCTCTGACTATTATTCAGTGGAATACTTTCTTACTTCTCCAAGTAGAAAGTAGAAACTTGCAGTTTCCCATACCCTTGATATACAATGATGTTTATGCAATAACATATTGTTTTTGCCCCGTCTGTTTGTTGGTTTGTTGGACAACTTAAACATTGGTCATAAGTTTTGAACCATTTAAGATAGAGCCTTCATATTTGGCAGGTAGGTTTCTTGTGACAAAGCTTTTGACCTATGGCCTTGACCTGTGACCCACTTAAAAAGAAAAAAAATAACATTGGTGATAACTTTTGAACCGTTTGAGATAGAGCCTTCATATTTGATATGTAGGGTCCTTGTGACAAAGGTTTCCCATTTATACCAAATTTTTGACCTATGACACTGACCTTGACTTGTGACCTACTTTAAAGAAAAATAATAATTGTCATTATTTTTTAACCATTCGAGAAAGAGCCTTCATATTTAGCACATAGGTTCCTTTGACAAGGGCTTCCCACTGATACAAGCCATAGGACCAATGGTCCTGAATCTTTTAAAACTAAGACTGACTTGTCAGGTGAGACATGTATATTAGTGGATTTGGTTGCCACTTTTTGTTATATTTTAAATTTTGCAAGTCTCGCTACTTTGGACAACTCCTTCCTGATGCCCGGGACTTCCGTGGAGTGTGGGCCATGTTTGCTGATGTTGTCTCGATAGGGGACGCCTGTAAGTCCTATGGTAGGCGTCTCTTTCCTGATGCCTCCATTTGACCCGTCTCATTAGCCACGTCGGTCAGTGTGTGCTCAGAGGGGGATGTGCTGTATTCGCCTGGTCTTGTCCATCATCCGTTTCGGTTTCAAAACTTTGGGGTTGAGACACACTGATGAAGATTTAATATCAGAAAGGCCTCTGTGTCACTAAATTTGGTATAGTTACGCCTCATTTGCAACCACTGGGTCGGTATCTCTGCTGGTGGATGATTTGTTCGTCCCCGAGGGCATCATCAGCTCAGAATAGTGCTGAGGTTGATACTGCGGTGTTGACGTCGGTTCCCTAGTACTGATTTAAATAACTATATAATATATTTAACGTTTGCAGCATAAAATTCCATTTTTTCCATAACTAAGACTGGCTTGTCAGGTGAGACATGTATCTTAGCGGATTTGGTTGCCACTTTTTGTTATATTTTAAATTTTACAAGTCTCGCTACTTTGGACATCTCCTTCCTGATGCCCGGGACTTCCGTGGAGTGTGGGCAATGTTTGCTGATGTTGGCTCGATGTGGGACGCCTATAAGTCCTAGGGTAGGCGTCTCTTGCCTGATGCCTCCATTTGACCTGTCTCATGAGCCACGTTGGTCGGTGTGTGGTCGGAGGGGGATGTGCTGTGTTCGCCGGGTCTTGTCCATCATCCGTTTCAGTTTCAAAACGTTGGGGTTGAGATACACTGATGAAGATTAAATATCAGAAAGGCCTCTGTGTCTCTAAATATGGTATAGTTACGCCTTAATTGCAACCACTGGGTCGGTATCTCTGCTGGTGGATGATTTGTTCTTCCCCGAGGGCATCATCAGCTCAGAATAGTGCTGAGGTTGATACTGCGGTGTTGAAGTCAGTACTCAAGTACTGATTTAAATAACTATATTATATCTTTAACGTTTGCAGTATAAAATTCTATTATTTTTTTCATAACTATGACTGACTTGTCAGGTGAGGCATGTATCTTAGCGGATTTGGTTGCCACATTTTGTTAAATTTTAAATTTTGCAGGTCTCGCTACTTTGGACATCTCCTTCCTGATGCCCGGGACTTCCGTGGAGTGTGGGTCATGTTTTCTGATGTTGGCTCGCTGGGGGACGCCTATAAGTCCTAGGATAGGCGTCTCTTGCCTGATGCCTCCATTTGACCTGTCTCGTGAGCCACGTCGGTCGGTGTGTGCTCGGAGGGGGATGTGCTGTGTTCGCCAGTTCATTATCCGTTTCGGTTTCAAAACTTTGGGGTTGAGACACACTGATGAAGATTAAATATCAGAAAGGCATCTGTGTCACTAAATTTGGTATAGTCACACGGAGATGTTGCACTGATGAGTTAGGAGGCCTTCATGCGGACTGAACAAATTATTTGTCTAAATCGCGACGGAAGTAAGGGCGAGGATGGTGGCCACCTAAAATCGATTTAAGCACCCCCCCCCCATCCCCAGTGGAATTCGTTTCTGCTGACCCATCCAAGGCGGTTCTTCTGTCGCGGTTTATTTTTGTTATTGTATGTCTTTGGGTGTTTGTGTCGCCTGTATTATTTTATTTTGGATAGCCTATTGGCTATTTTGTGGGAAAGTAACTGTCCTTTTGGCTTTCCACTATTGATGTTTCCATTAGGTCTGTTGTTTAATGTTTGTGTTTCTTTCCCTTTTGTGTCTCTGGTGGGAGCTGTGGGTTGATTGTATCGATTCCAGATCATTGCCTCCACTTCTATTTTGGTATAGTCACGCCTTAATTACAAAGGATGACCGGTACAGACTTTGCGAAATGTCATGGATAACTCCATATTTTCCTGTTATATGGTGCATTCCTTGCACCAAAGGATAACCCTTTCTAGAACATATTTGACGTCACTTCAGCTGGTGTATAGGAGTGTGTGGCTGCCGTAAAAAGTCTCCGTGTCCTAAATCATAGTGTAGTTTATATCTTCCTGTCCTTTGGGATCATTGATTCCATTGTTGAATTTTGAAAATTTTAAGGGTCACTGATGAGGCCCAAATGCTACCGATCATGTTTAATGCCAATCCTTCCACTGGTTCCGGATAAGAAGATAAATGAAGAGTTTTTACCTTATATGGGTATGGCGGCCAAGTTGGTTATGTGACCAAGACCCTGTGAACAAACTTTCGTTCCCCCTTCCCATGGATGCTTCACTTTCTAAATTATTAACTTCCTGTCTTACTGCTATTAAAACGCATGTGATTAAATATTGTGATAAAGTCTTTGAAAGATCAGGAAGAAATCTGTTTGGGTCTATAAAAAATTCGAAAGGAGGTTTTAAATAAATTGAAATCCAGACATTCTCGTGCTTCAAGTCTGTCTACTTACGATTTTTCCACTCTTTACACTACACTTCCTCATAATCTTATAAAAGAAAAGCTTAATGATTTAATTTGATTGGGATTTTCACAGAGAAGATTCTCTCTATCTTGCATGTAATGTCAGAAATGCATTTTTCACTTCTAAAGAGCATACGAATTATACACTTTGGTCATGGCAGAAAGTGTGTGATGCCCTCACCTTTCTACTTGACAATATTTATATTAGAGTCGGTACTAAGTTATTTAGACAAATTGTGGGCATTCCGATGGGTACGAATTGCGTACCTCTTGTGGCTGATCTATTCTTGTATTGTTATGAAAGAAACTTCATGTTGTCGCTTTCCATTGATAACCAATCTGAAATTATTGAAGCTTTTAGCTCCACTTCTAGATATTTAGATGATTTATTAAATATTGATAATACCTATTTCGATGGTTTGACCAGTTAGATTTACCCCCCCCCCCCCCCCCAGAACTTCAGTTTAATAAAGCAAATTCTTCTGATACCGAGGCCCCGTTTTTGGATTTACATCTATCTATTGTAGATGGGATTGTTTCGTGCAAAATTTATGTTAAACGCGATGACTTTGATTTTGAGATTGTAAATTTTCCTTTTTTGGAAGGTGATGTTCCTCGTGCGCCATCCTATGGCGTTTATATTTCGCAATTAATTCGATTTGCTAGAGTGTGTAGTCATGTAACTGACTTCAACACTCGTAATAAATTATTAACGGCTAAACTTCTTAATCAGGGTTATCGGTACCATAAACTACGCAAAGCCTTTTCAAAATTTTATAGACGCCATTCGGATTTAATTTCAAAGTTCAATATTGGACTTAAATCACTTCTGCAATAAGGTCTATCGGAACCCGAATTTTATGGTGACTTAGTATATAAATTCAGGAAAATATATAACCGCAATGACTTTAGCACCAAATTTCGTAAACTCATTCTTCGATATAAAAAGATTGGGTACAAAATGGATATTATACGACAGACTGCATGCATGGTAGTTAACCCAATCACGGTTGGCAACTTTGCTTCCCTCTTTAATTGCACGCCGGTGGGCCAGGCCTCAGATTCTATGACGGTTCCAACGTAATCCTTATTGAGAATTAGAGAGATCTAATTCAAGGTAATGTTGGTTGGTGCCTGATGCTCTGTCTCTGGTCGGCCCCATCGGAGTCTAACTGTTGGTTTTCATTTGCTCCAGCATTTCAGTGGTTTCTTGCTGAGGAGTCCTCACCGTTGTCTCACCTCTGTGGTTCTTTGATTATTTGTGTTCACGGAGATGTTGCACTGATGAGTTAGGAGGCCTTCATGCGGACTGAACAAATTATTTGTCTAAATCGCGACGGAAGTATGGGCGAGGATTGTGGCCAAAATCGATTTAAGCCCCCCTGTGGAAATCTTTCCACTGACCGTTCCAAGGCGGTTCTTCTGTGGTGATTTATTTATGTTGTTGTTTGTTACTTACTGTGTGTATCACTTGTGTCTTTTTATTTTGGATGGTCATATGGCCATTTTGTGGGAAAGTAACTGTCCGTATGGCCTTCCTTTGTTTAGGTTTCCATTATGGTCTGGTCGCTTAATGTTTGTGTTTCTTTCCCTTTGGTGTCTTTGATGGGTGGAGTAAGTTAATTGTATCGATTCCCGATCTTTGTTTTACTTCTACTTTGACTTCAATGGACCCAGTGGTTTCGGAGGAGAAGATGTTTGAAAACTTTGACAGAAAGACAACAGGCAACGGACCCTTGCCATACTATAAGCTCACCTATAAGACTTCAGCTCAGGTGAGCTAAAATGACCTTGACCTGTGACCTACTTTAAAGAAAACAACCTAACATATATAGTTAGGGAAAGAATCAGCACCATCAACGCAAAACAAGAAAAAAAACACAGCGAAAACACCGACTTGGAACGGTTAGTAAAATTACTGGTTGGTTTCAGTTAACTTTACGGGATCCCAACCCTCGACCTCACTTTCACGGTGGTTCAACACCAAAATGTACCTATGAGGCCTAAGTTTTCTGTAACGGACAAGAAATGTTTTTTTTTATAGTTTTACCCTATATAACCTATGTCTATGTAAAATAAGTGACGCCTTGGGTAGGTACATTTTTGGCCCCAGGACTATAATTTGAACAATCTTTGCAGAGGTCCAATAGAAAAAGGTGTATACCAAATATCAAAGACCTGGGCCTTCTGGACTAAAATAGAAGCCAAGGCAATGATCAGGATCGATACAATTAACCCACAGCCCCCATCAGAGACACAAAAGGGAAAGAAACACAAACATTATATAACTAAACATCAATAGCGGAATGTCAAAAGGACATTCACTTTCACACAAAAATGACCAATTGGCTATCCAACGCAAAACAAAATGACACGGTTGCCCCCGCCTGAAAAATCCATCTAGGAACAACAAAGCTATTGAATGGACAAAAGAAAAAAAAAACGCTTTTCTTTACCTTTGACCTGCAAGTATGACCTTGACCTTGGGCCCAACCTGGGTATTGCGCATGACACATCGACTCATGAGTGTTAACATTTCTACCAAGTAATTTCCAAATCCATTCAGAATAACCAGACACAAAAAATACATTTTTCTTTACTTTTGACGTATAAGTATGACCTTGACCTTGGAGGTACCAACCTGGGTCTTGGGCACGATTCATCCTCACATGATGGTTAACATTTCTGCCAAAAAATTTCAAAATTATTCCGGAAATAAGTAAGTTATTGACTGTGTTTAAGATTTGGACCCTTTTTTAATATTTGACCTCTAAATACGACCTTGACCTTGGAGGTACGGACCTGGTTTTTTGTGAGACAGATCGTCTCATGATGGCTAACATGTCTGCCAAGAATTTTCAAAATCCATTCAGAAATGAGAAAGTTGTTGACCGTGTTTAAGTTTTGGACACTTTTTTGGACTTTTGACCTCTAAGTACGACGTTGACCTAGGAGGTAAGGACCTGGGTTTTGCGCGTGACACATCGTCTCGTGATGGTTAAGATTTCCCCCAAGTAATATCAAAATCCATCCAGAAATAAGAAAGTTATTGGCCGTAATTAAGTTTCAAACCCTTTTTTGACATTTGACCTCTAAGTACGACCTTGACCTTGGAGTTACGAACCTGGGTTTTGCATGCGACCATCGTCTCATGATGGTCAACATTTCTGCAAAGTAATTTCAAAATCAATCCAGAACAAAAGAAAGTTATTGACCGCTGCAGAGGTCCACTAGATGTGTTCCAAACATCAAAGGCCTGAGCCTAAGTATAATACAGTCGAACTTCAATGGCTCGAACACCTTTTGGACCTCGAAAATCTGTTCGAGACAGGGGTAGTTCGAGCCACTCAGGATTACTGCCAGGAGGCATAACATGATACTTTTAAACATCCTTTCGGTGTTCTGTAATGAAAATGTATGCCGTGTGTACTCATTAGAATCGCCTCATCGAGGCGATTCTAATGAGTACACACAGCATACATTTGCAAGATAAAAGACTAAAATATCCTTAATTATCCCCCACTATTCCTTATGTAGAGGATTTCGCAAGGGGCTCAAGAATGGGTTCGACACATCCATGGTAAACGAGCCATCGGTGTTCGAGCCATCGAAGTTCTACTGTAGTTCTTGTTTCAGACAAGACGAATTTTACAGGTTTTCCCTATATAACTCCATGTTAAACATGCGGGCCACTGGGCGGGGCATTTTTGACCCCAGGGCGATAATTCGAACAATCTTGACAGAGGACCACTTGACGAAGCTGTGTGCCAATATCAAAGGCCTGGGCTATTTGGTTTCAGACAAGAAGATTTTTAAAGGCTTTCCCTATATAATTCAATAACATATGTGGGCTACTCCCTGGACAGGGCCATTTTGTCCCTAAGGCTATTATGTGAAGAATCTTGGAAGTGGCCCACTAGACGAAGCTGTGCACCAAATATCAAAGGCCTGGGTCCTCAGGTTTCAGACAAGAAGTTTTTAAAGATTTTCCCTATAGAGCTCTATGTAAAACATGTGGGTCACTAGGCGGCGCCATTTATAAATTGTACAGCTTTGGTAGAGATCATCTACAATAAGCTGTGTAACAAATATCAAAGACCTAGGCCTTTTGGTTTCTTAAAGGTTTTTTCAATTTAAATCATGTGGGGCTCTGGGCGGAGCCAATTTTGGTCCCAGGGCTATAAAATGAGCAATCCTGGTAGAAATCCACTAGACGAAGATCTGTACTAAATATCAAAGGCCTGAGCATTCTACCCCTAGTTTCAGGCAAGAAGATTTTTAAAGGTTTTCCCTATATAACTATATGTTAAACATGTGGACCCTTGGGCGGGGCGATTTGTGATCCCCATGCTATAATTTGAGCAATCTTGGTATAGGTTCACTAGATAAATTCAATTTTCTGGGCCTCTTAGTTTCACATAAGAAGAAGTTGATAATGGGCTTCTTCTGTCGCGGTTTATTTTTGTTATGGTTTGTCTTTGAGTATGTGTATCGCTTATAATTTTTGTTTTGGATAGCCAATAGGCCATTTTGTGGCTTTTGGTTTTCCGTTATTGATGTTTCCATTAGGGTCTATTTGTTCCATGTTTGTGCTTCTTTCCCTTTGGTGTCTCTGATTGGAGCTGTGGGTTAATTGTATCGATTCCTGAGCATTGCCTTCTCTTCTATTTACCCTATATAACCCCAGGTTAAACATGCGGGCCCCTGGGCCGGCGATGTTTGGCCGCAAGGCTATAATATGAATGATCTTGGTAGATGTCCACTAGATGAAGCTTCATACCAAATATCAATGTTCTGGGCCTTCTAGTTTCAGACAAGATGACTTTACAGGTTTTCCCTATATAAGCCTATGTAAAACATGTGGGCCCAGGGGCGGGGCCATTTTTGGCTTTACGGCTATATTTTGAACAATCTTGGTTGAGGTCTATTAGACGAAGCTTCATAGCAAGTATCAAAGACCTGGGCCTTCTGGTTTCAGACAAGAAGATTCCCAAAGGGTTTTCCCAAATAAGCATGTGTAAAACCAGCTGGCCCCTGGGCGGGGCCAATTTTGGCCCCAGGACTATAATCCGAAAGTTCAAGGTAGAGTCCCACTAGATGAAGCTTCAAACCAAATATCAAAGACATGGTTTCAGACAAGAGGAATTTTAAAGCTTTTCAACAGAGACACATCCAAAGTCTACGTCTCACAAGGTCAAAGGTCATTAGCCTCGTTTTATCTGGTGGGCAGAAAACTCCCCATTCCATACTCTGCCGCTGATGTAGCACGAATTGTTTTCTGTAATTACTATGGTTAAATCGTCGTTCTGTCAAAAATGTTTGCCACAAACCATTTTGGACATTAAACTGCTTCTTTTTCGTATAAATTTGGATGGAAAATATACATGCTTTAATCTTATTGTCGTTAGTTAAATAATGAGTTGCAAAACCCTGGAGCATATATTAGTTAGCAGCATTAACAAGCACTTAGCCTTTGAGAGCATTCTTGCTGACTGTCAACATGGTTTCCGAAGTCAAAGGTCTTGCAATACTCAACTAGTTCAATTCTTCCATGACAATGTGAGCAATCTAGATGGGGCCATTCACTGTTGCCACAAACAGGCTGACTTGATCATCATGGATTTCGCCAAGGCTTTTGACAAGGTACCTCACAGAAGGCTAGTGTGCAAATTGGTCTACTATGGAATAACAGGATCCACACATAGTTGAATTAGCTCATGGCTCTCAGGGCGCTCTCAGTAAGTTGTACTTGATGACGAATCGTCTGATCCAGTACTTGTTTTATCCAGTGCCCCCACAAGGTTCGGTCCTTGGACCGGTCCTCTTTTTGGTATTCATCAATGATCTCCCTGATTATATCAGGTCATATGTCCGTCTTTTTGCTGATGATTGTGTCCTGTACAGGAACATATATTCTCCTTCTGACTGTCTTATTTTACAAGTTGACCTGGATCGACTTGCACAACGGGAGGCAGATTGGCAGATGACGTTCAATGTGGCCAAATGCCATTCAATGAGGGTGTCACGACACCTTCTGGACAAGCAAATTAAGTTTGATTATACACTTCACCAGCAAAGTTTGGAGCAGGTTCAATCCGCCAAATATCTTGGTATCACCATCACTGACGATCTCGATTGGGGACAACATATCTCGGAGATAACAACTAAAGCAACTAGGACCTTAGGATTCCTTAGACGTAATTTAGCTTTTGCACCTCGACAGACAGTGGATGTTGCATATAAAACATTGGTTCGCCCTCAACTTGAATATGCATCACCCATTTGGCATCCCTATATTAAAACTCAGATTCAGCAGGTGGGGAAGGTGCAGAGGACAGCTGCTCAATGGACCTGCAGACGATGGCGAAATAGAAGTAGCGTCGGTGGCATGCTTGATGAGCTAGAGTGGCCATCCCTGGAAACCCGTCGTCCTCCTTAACCTTCTTCTACAAGATACACTCTGGTACAGTATCAATTAACAAGGATAGGTACTTGCCCCCTGCAACAGTGTTAACCCAAACAAGGGCATCAAAATCAAATAACTCTCAGTATCGTAGGCACCAGTCTTATAGTGATGCCCTGAAAAACTCTTCCTTCCCTAGAACTATTCCTCAGTGGAATAGTCTTCCCTCTTCCGCGGTGAATGCCAAGACCGCAGAGGAGTTCAAAGCCCGCACAGTATAAGTTTGAGACTCAGCGGTATGCGTTTTAGGATACCTCTGTGTTCGGATAGTAAATAGTTTTAAGGGCTCATCCAGTGATCATTTTTAAGCTAAATTCTAAATTTTGCCCCCACCTAACTGAGGTAATGGCCAAATATGACCGACGCAGTATGACAAGAAAGATAGATAGATAGATAGATAGATAGATAGATAGATAGATAGATAGATAGATAGATAGATTAGATAGATAGATAGATAGATAGATAGATAGATAGATAGATAGATAGATAGATAGATAGATAGATAGATAGATAGATAGATAGATAGATAGATAGATAGATAGATAGATTGAAGCGCATCGACTACGTTTTTGTATGATGGTGGGTAGTTTTATAACGCTTTTTAGGCAGTAGAGTGTGCGATAAAATGTCAGAAGAGACTGGTTCTATAATCATTAATACTTAAAAAAAAAACACACAAAATGACAAGGATCGGTTAATTTTGTTTGGAAGAAAGGAGTTCAATTACTCGATAAATATTCGAATTCTCATTGACACTATGCGGCAACAGTCATGTTTTGCCAACCAGATACAAGAGGTACACTACAGGGGAGGTAATTGGCGCATGTGCAGACAAATGTAAACAAAGTCACGTATCAAAACATTGGATCCGTATATATAAGTCAATGTTAAACAAGTGGGCCCCGGCGCGGGGTCATTTTTTGGCCACAGGGCTATAGTTTGAGCAATCTTGGTAGAGGTCCACTAGATGAAGTTTCATACCAAATATCAAAGACCTTGGTCTTCTGCTTTCAGACAAGAAGATTTTTTAAGTTTTTTTCTTATATTACATTTTCGTTGCCATGACAACCAGAGTTCTGCAAGGAATAGAATTCTTTAAACAATTGTGAGGGAGAACTAGGGCTATTTTTACTGATCTTATATCTGTGATTAATTCATCAGATCCAGATTTGTATAAATGCAGGTTTTATACCTGTTTTCAATATAATTATCGTTCGTTCGTTCGTTCAAGTTAAGGCACTTTACGTCTGCCAAGGTCGAGCGGACTGAACTCCATAGCTCCACAGCGAGACGTAAGTTTTGTGCTTCTGGGCTGCAAATCGCGGCAGTTTATCCAACAAGAGTCAATCGCGTTGGTCTGCCTGTGCCCTGCCAAGGAAAATGAAGCACTGCCCGTTTTAGAAATTTTGAAGGCCGGTCTAAAATGAGCCAAAAATGTAGAGTAATCAGTGCCAATTCGGCTGCAGATCGCGATTTCTCTACTGTGCTCGAGAGCGGAAAGTAGGTCAACGGTGCTCTCTCTTGGGGCCGCGCGATTTTGGCCATCGGACTAAGGCTGCCAATGAGGCATGCCTATGCAGGTTTCCATTCAGGAAAACGCACGGCTAACGATCCAGGAAGAAGACTGGTCGCAAGTCTTATTCCCAACCAGCAGGCAGGATGAGCGCGTAACGATCCAGGCGTTGGTACAAGCCCTCAGCATCTCCTACCGGCTTAGCCGTGCAGAAGTGCTGCCTGTATAACCGCCAAGCTCCGGGGACGAACTCGTCGTCCCCCGCGTCCGATGACCATGACACGTACAGAATGCCATTCTCCCGATGTTGGAAGGCATAGCACTCTGTCGCGTACGGGTAGGTTCGACCCGTAGCTTCCTGCTAAGCAGGTAGATGTCATGATCATCATAGCGGCGGACAGCTTGGCAGTCATAGTGGTCTTGTACCCGGCATTGCTGGTCGATCGTCACGAAATCCATGTCCGGCGCGAGTGGCTGGTAGGCTGGCTTGGGCGGCGAAGTCTTGCGGCGCTGTTTCTTCGGTGGCTCAGGCGGTGTTGGCTGAGACGGCCCTGGCGAGGAAGGCGCTGGCGCAGGCGAAGGTGTTGGTCGCTATAATTATTGATCATCTCGATATATATTAATTTACGAAAAGTCATGTGATTCAGTAGCCTTTTGATAATAAATATGAATTCACTTAAAAAAAATGTGTATGCATCTCGATAATATAACTTGCCTTTTCCGGGGTTTTTAATTTTTTTGTTTATAATTGCAAAATATGCGCGATGCAACATTTTGAAACACCAAATATTGACTATATAGAATAAAACAAAAAATGAAATAAGATTACTTACCAAGGGAGGCGATACAAATATATATTTTAAAGTTACAAATAGTAATGACCTTATTTATAGAGGGTAACACGTTTAGTATTAGCACTAATCTTCCACGTGGCCCTCTTTTCCTGGGTTGGAACCAATACTAAGCAATGTTGATGAAGTCTCTTGCTCAAGGAAACAATTTCCTGGTTTTAAACGTTGTTTATCATCTGCTTGCGTTCAATTTGTTCAAAACGACTTCTAAAAACTAATATATACAGATGACATATAAAAGTCAACCAAACAATCCATTCGTTCAACGTATTTCGAATAAACTCCTCCGAAGCGGCAGCTCGATCGGCAGCCGTGAGCACAAATTCAGTGAGGCCCAAAGTAGGGTAAATCTATTCCAACTTAGCAGCACAAACATCTACCAGTATTTCCGTCCATCGTCAACTTTTAATCAACTTATAAAAAAGCGTAACCTATCACATAAAATTTTCACATGAACACATACAATTGTAAGTAGGCATATAGTTAAACATTGCACCAAAATGTTTCTTCACAACAACCTTCAGGTGCCCACACGAAAGGTCGCAAAGGTCATGCATGAAAACAATTATGGCGACCTTAATAGACGAAGAAACAATTGCTATTAATTATTTGTTGGATTTTACGATAGGGCTCTATATGTTGTATGCGCATATGGGTGTGCATTATTTAAGAAATGGATCAGCTCTAACTTTGATTTGTTGAGTAATAAATCACAGTTTGGGGGTCAGTTGTAAAGTAGATCAAATCACGAGCGCGTATCGCGCGTGATTTGTCTACTTACAACTGACCGACAAACTGTGATTTATTACTCAACAAATCACAGACAAGAGCTGATCTATTTCGATGCTAACACGCTGAAATCGGCAATAATGCTGTTGTTTCCTTCAAAATCTCACAGCTTTTCGCCATTGTTAGAAGAAATCCCGCTAAAATTGTAGACTGAAACACATGTATTTAT
Organism: Lucinisca nassula; assembly: GCA_963580285.1. NCBI lineage: Eukaryota > Metazoa > Mollusca > Bivalvia > Lucinida > Lucinidae > Lucinisca > Lucinisca nassula. The sequence continues at coordinate 22,920,502 of OY757015.1, forward strand.
ATCCTTTTCTAACGTTTTCGATGCGAGAAAATGACGTTACACCGTCTAACGTCAAGGAAATCGACTAGTGACGTCATTAATTGGCAGTTTTAATGACGTCACTCTTCACGCTCTTCCTTGTCGTGATTTGTTGTAGAATAAAACACAGCTATTTTCCATTGTTATATAGGCGCGGTGTGTTAGAATATTTATTTAATTTTCATTAACTGTGTCTGTTACACCTTGACCACCTCTTGTGGAGAAGAGGGCGCTGGTTGCTGTGCTGTTTGTTATTCTTTTGTTTTTCTCCTTTTTGTTTTTCTCATTGTTAGTTACCATTACGATAACAATCCGTGTGATACAGTGCATTTTTCGAACCTCAAAAAGGTGCTTTTTCTGATGAAAATTTGTGATATTTTTCTTATTTATTCTCCAAACATAGGTTTTGGGTGCTCGTTAGAACCGCCTCATTGAGGCGGTTCTAACGAGTACCCACAACCTATGTCTCGGAGCAGAAATAAGAAAAATAATATATACCCCCGTAAACCCCAGGTTTCTCTATATAAAGTGGGGTTTATGGGGGGGGGGGGGGGGGTCTTTATTTCACGGACTTGTTCACGTGATGCTCTTCCGCTTGGTGCCATTAGGAGGCTTAACATCATAGTGTAGATTATATTTTCTTGCCTTTGGGATCATTGATTCCATCGTGGAATTTTGAAAATATCTGATGAGGCCTAATTGGTCGAAACTAGCCAGTCTGGCCCAGAAAACATGTACACTCCATATTTTTCACTTCGGTGGTGTATTCCTTGCTTCCAAAGGATAACCCTTTTATAGAACATATTAAATCTTTAATTGTGGCTTTTCCGGGGCATCTATTTCTATATATTTTGCCCATTCCACATGCCACGGTCTAAGTACTCAAAGAGGACCTTGACGTAAAATAGATAATGGTCAACCAAGTTCCCAGTGCTACATTACAAGTTTCATGTTCATGGGCAATTTGGTTCCTGAAAAGAAGATTTCAAAGGGTTTTTGTATCGTATAAGGGCTTGGCAGCCATCTTGGTTATGTGGACCAATCCTAAAAATAAATTTCCATTGCCTCATCACATAGAGACTCCGTATGTAAATTGATTTTTGTCAGCTTAGCAGTTTAAGTGGAGAAGAAGATAAAAATACTAGAATTTGAGCCATCCACGACAAAGGTAAGTAAATGACATTGACCTTTGGAATTGACAAACTTCCTTTTATCTGATTGAAAATATCAATTCTAGTGTCACAGGCTACAATAGAATCAGAAAAAAATCCATTGTTTGCCTTTTTCCCATACAAATGCACAAGTGACCAAATTTGACCTTGACGTAAAATAGGTCAAGGTCACCGAAAGGTCATCATTTGAACAAAATTGATAAGACTAAGTCCCTGATGCTGCATACCAAGTCTCAATGTCATCCGGCTTTTTGGTTCCCGAGGAGACGATTTTAACAATATATGGGCATGGCAGCCATCTTAGTCATGTGACTCTAATCCCACAAATTTATGTTCAATGCCTCATCCCATCGAGGCTGTGCATGTAATTTGGTAGCAGTTTACTGGAGAATAAGATAAAAAAAAAATACTGAATCTGAGCCATGAGGGGCAAAGGTCAGTAAATACTTTGACCTTTGGAATTGATTAACTTCCATTTAGATGATTGCAAATATTAATTTTGATGCCTCGGGTTAAAATAGAATCAGAAAAATCAACTGTTTTGCCTTTTCCCCATACAAATGCTAAAGGGACCACATCTGACCTTGACGTAAAATAGGTCTAGGTCATCCAAATGACAAACTTGGTAAGGCCCGTGTCCCCGATGCTGCATATCAAGTTTTAAGGTCATTTCGCCTTTTGATTCCTGAGGAGAAGATTTTTTACATTTCATCCATAAATTAAATTATGGATATCCATTATTCAAATCATGGATATCTATGATTCGAATTATGGATATCCATTAATTGGCTGATTTATGGATATCATTAATTCGGATTATGGATATCCATAAATCTAATTATGGATATCCATAATTCAATTTATGGGTATCATTTATTCGAATTATTGATACCCATAATTCGGTCCAATTATGGATATGCATAATTCGAATTTCTGATATCAATAATTCGTCTTGGCAAATAAATACAATAAATATTGACTGGAACCAAAGGCTTTTGCGATGTATTATGGATATCCATAATTCGAAATATGGATATCATTAATTCAGGAATAATGGATATCCATATTTTGATTAATTTATATCCATAATTTGAATTAGTGATATCCATAATTCGAATATGAATATCCATAAATTGATCTGAATTAATGATATCCATGAATCGATTTATGGATTTCCGTAATTCGATGTATGGATATATTGAATTCGAATTATGGATATCCTTTATTCGGCTGATTTATGGATATCCATTATTCGAATTATGGATATCCATAAATCGAAGTATGGATATCTATAAATATGGACTAAACAGTAAAACTGCACCACGTACCAGCCAGCCTGTGGGCTAAACTTGCCCAGGAAAAATGATGCGTGACGGACCGTCCATGCATCTGAACCATTTTGGTTTCAATCGGCGGCAGGGCTTGGAGTGTCATTTCATCTCGATGTCGGGCAAACGTCCCACAAAACTGAAGGCAAAGTCTCCAAAATGACCAAATTGTGTTGACGGGGACGTTAAACCTCTATATAAACAATCAAAAAAATTAACAAAGTGTGCATGAGAAATAATATCGGTGGTCAATTTGAAAACGAGAAGGTCAATTTGACTAATATGTAACGAGGAGGTCAATTTGACTACATGTCATCCAACAGCCATAAAGATTCTGAAAAAGATGTTCATTTATCCCGAGTTTAATATTTTTAAGACAGACATATAAAATAGAAGTGAAGACAAAAATAAAACGAAGTGACGGCAATGATCATGAATCGATACAATTAACCCACAGCTCCCATCAGAGACACCAAAGGGAAAGAAACACAAATATGAAATAACTAGAAACGAATGGAAACATCAATAGCGGAAAGCCAAAAGGACAGCTACTTTCCCACAAAATGGCCAATTGTCTATCCAAAACAAAAATAAAAATATATAAGCGATACACACACTCAAAGGCCAACAATATAAAAAATAAACTGCGACATAATCGCCTTGGAACGGTCAGCGGGACGAATTCAACTGGGGTCGGTGCGTGTGTGTGTGTGGGGAGGGGGGGGGGGGGCTTAAATCGATTTTACGCGGCCGCAATCCTCGCCCATACTTCCGTCGCGATTTAGACAAATAACCCGCCCAGTCCGCACGAAGGCTCCCCAACCCACCAGCGCAACACCTCCGAGAATCCGGCAAAAAGTATGCCTGGAGCAGAAGGTAGATGTTTTCCAAATAGAGCTATTAGTCTGAAATACATGTATTTAATCTGGTCCTGACACGATGTTGTCAATTCCTAAATGAACAAATAAACATTCATAGAATATCAGAATAATATCCCCATTTGATTATTATAACAGAAACGGAATAATAAATACTTACCTTGATTTATTGCAGATTAGCACACGAGTCGTATTATGAAAAACAAAATAAAAAAACAAACAAAACAAAACAAAAAAAAACATGTCTTTGCAATTGGTAAACAAAACAGGTGCAGACCATTTTGTAAGTCTGTGTAGTTTTACCTCCCGAAGACATTTGTTTGTTTGTGGCGGGTAGCAAACAATATGCGCAAGCTACTATCAAAGATCTAATAATCAATTTTAGATAATTTCTTAATATAAAAAGGCCGCATCGCTTCATAAATCGAGTGTGGTCTTTCATAGGCGAGTATATGTGACCCGTTTTTTTTTTTTTTTTTTTTTTTTTTTTTGGTTTGGCTTACAGGCTGTGGTCTGCAAAAATTATATTTGTATGCTATAATCTTGGGTAAAGTCAGTTTCGTCTGATTAGGGTCATTGCAGGCGTAAAGCATTTGAGTTTAGTTTTGTTTTCGCCTGCATGAAACTTAGCATAGATTTTACGATAAGGTAATATAAGGTGATTTGAATGACATGTTCCAGTTTGTATAGAACTGCAAAAATCTCGAGTACGCCAGAAGTTCCGGTTACACAGCACATAATAATTTCTCGAGCGGGGGCCATACTCCATATCACCTCGTAGTAACACTTAGCAAGAAAGCAAAACTGTACGTTTGTCCTGTTAGTGCTATGAAAACAGAATGAATGCCACATGTCAAATAGAAAAAATGTCATACACAAACGCTTTTAGGCACAGTAATATTACATGTACCTCGCCTGTCAAATTAAATCATACTATACATAGAGGATCTTACATGAGTGCTCATGTATTATTGAATTTATTAAATGAGTTGAGGAAAAGGGATAAAATGCGAGGCTTCGCCGAGCATTTTATTCCTTTTCCTCAACGAGTTTAATAAATTGAATAATACATGAGCTCGAATACAAGATTCTATTTGTCATATGACATTTAAAACGCATTTTATTCAGATTGTTTAGCAAAAATGTCAATATTCCGCCATTAGTAAACGCGACGTCGTTAAAGACGTCGTACATGTAACGTTACGGGGCTTATCTAACTAATTTGCATATTTAATCCACTAGTGGATTATCGAATTTATTACATGGCGTTATTACACTCTCAGACGCGACGTCATACTATACATGTACTTAACACTTTCATGTTTAATTTGTGCTTGAATCGTTGCATGTTAATGCTTCTGATGGAAACGTGTAAATCTTACATTCAACCTTTAGCCATTTATTTAAAACAAAAGAAATAATTAAGCTATATTGTTTTACAAATATTAAGGCCGAGGGTTCAACATCATGAAAACATGTCTATATAATGCTGACCCCCTTGAACCCCACCTTTATATGATAAAACTGGGGTTTGCAGCGGTAAACCTTATTTTTCTTATTTCTGCTCTTAAATAATAAGAAAAATACCACAGTTTTTCTTCTAAAAAATTTGCCTTTTTCGGCGATAAAACTTACAATTCATTTCTATAGTCATGTTTTCGTGATGAATATTCGTGAACTGTCACTGAACTCCGATGTGCTGACGTCCGAAAGCAGTCGTTTCTTCGAAGTTCTTTAATGTAAGTTGACATGCACTATGTGTTTTTGACCTTAATGATTAGCTTTTCTGTTTACATTCATGTCACAATATAAAAACAAAAGGCTAATCATGAAAAACCACGGAAACCGTCATTCTAAGTCACCAGTTAGGGGCACGTAGACATATTCAAAAACAACATATCAAGACTTGCACGAAAGTACAAATCCAGAAAACATTACAAAACTTCGAGTCTAACGGAGTCTAACTGTTTGTTTTCTTTTGCTCCAGCATTTCAGTGGTTTCTTGCTGTCGAGTCCTCACCGTTGTTTGTCTCTGTGGTTGATTGATTTTTGTGTTCACGGAGATGTTGCACTGATGAGTTAGGAGGCATTCATGCGGGATGAACAAATTATTTGTCTAAATCGCGACGGAAGCAAGGGCGAGGATTGTGGCCACGTAAAATCGATTTAAGCCCCCTGTGGAATTCGTTTCACTGACCGTTCCAAATTATTTTTGTTATGGCTTGTCTTTAAGTGTATGTATCGCTTATATTATTTTGCTTTGGATAGCCAATTGGCCATTTTGTGAGAAAGTAACTGTCCTTTTGGCTTTCCGCTAGTGATGTTTTCATTAGGGTATAGTTGTTTCATGTTTGTGTTTCTTTCCCTTGGTGTCTCTGATGGGAGCTGTGGGTTAATTCTATCTATTCCTGACCACTGCCTTCACTTCTATTTTTCAAGGAAACGCCGAATAACAACAGAGTTAAAGAATATTCAACCCTCGCCCATAATTCCAAGGCAGATTCCTATATTCCAAATAAAAAATAAAAATGTCTCATATAATCTGACCACAGGAGCTTGAAGTTCTGTCAGAAAGGCCTTTGGCGAAGCTATGTATGATAGTCGATCTGGGCTATTTTGACATGTTTTTCTGACAGAACTTCAAGCTCCTGTGAGCCTTTGGCGAAGCTATGTATGATAGTCGATCTGGGCTATTTTGACATGTTTTTCTGACAGAACTTCAAGCTCCTGTGATCTGACAAAGTTAATAGAGCATGAAATATAGGTCAAGGTCATTCGGTCAAGATGTATGCTGAGTCAGCATGTCAAGAAGAAACATTATATGGGCCCCGTCAAGCGAATTTGTGTCTTCGAGAATTCCGTCATGACAAATTTTAACTGCGCATGCCCAGTCATTCAGATGGGCCAGGGATATGGCTTTCTGTCTGAAGGTTCCTCTTGATTCACTGCTTGTATGAGCGAGCAGCGAAGGTTCTGGCGAGACTGCGCGGATGCGCAGGCTCGCCTGAACTTTCGCTGCTCGCATAGGCGATAAGTACCAAAATCGCTTGACGGGGCCCAATTATAAAGTCTGAAGGTTCTAGCATTTATAATTCCTGAGGTCGCAATGCATATTTTTGCTGGGTTTATATGTTAAAAACTACGATAACTCTGTCTTAAAATATTTAACTTCGGTTAAGCTTAATATCACCAAAAGATATCTTTTTCTCAGACTCTTTATGGCTGATGGTTGAACTGTAGTCAAACTGACCTCCTCGTTTTAAAATTAGTCAAATTGACATCCTCGTTTTTCTACGGCCCCGCCCATCGGGGCTTGAAGAAATATAAGGGCTGCATGATGCTTCCACGCAGAGCTGAAGCCGACACGTACACGAGAACTGGTAAACCGCTTAGAGGATCTAAGCCTGACCAGGCAAAGCGGCGTGAGTCGGACCGTCCATGCTTATAAACCCTATTGGTTTCATTGGGTGACAACGTCTCCAAAATGACCTTTACATTGTTGACGGGGACGTTAAACCTCAAATCAAACAAACGGAGACATCCTCGTTTTCAAACTGACCACCGAGATTATTTCTCGTACACACTTTGTTCAATGTCATCAAACGAATTTTATCAATGTGCACAGGAATTTAGTCTTAGTTTCTTCCATGTTTAAACAAAAAAATCATATAAATATGCAATACTACTTCTGAAGAGGCTGTTTTAAAACAAAATGTCAAGATTAAGCACCTTTACAGTGTTGAGCACAGTGTTGACTTAGATGTCGCTGACAGAGGACACTGAAACGATAGCTCAGTGGTAGAGCGTCCGCTTCGGGAATGGGAGATCGCGGGTTCGATCTCCGGCCGTGTCATACCAAAAGCGTAAAAATGGTACTAGGCGCTCCCTTGGCTTACGCTCGCATTATCAGGGGTAGTCCTAGGAAGATAAATGAAGGCAGGTAAGTATTTGGATACTTTGTTTGTCGCAATAAAAGCTCTATAGAGCTTATGCTATTTGTTTTGGATATGCGACGTTAATTAAAGGTTATCTTTTCTATTGAGCATTTATAGAAAACGACATGAAAATTTTGTTTTCCCGATTTTGTCTCGAGATACCATTTACCATTATAATGCCCATCAGTCAAATTAACCTCCTCGTTTTCAAATTGATCACCGATATGAAAATTGTCCGAGCTTTCAAAACAAAGTGTCTATTCAGTTGGTAAAACTGGTGTCTTGAAAGCAGATATGGTATCGACGTATCTAGAAGCTTGCGAACAGGGCAACTTCACTGCCTGTGTCTTTCGATTAACGTATAGACAAACGTGATTCTCAAGGCTTGAAACAATACTCTTCTGTTTGATCTGAATCCGCCCCGCCCACTGGGGCTTGAAGAAATAAATGGGCTGCATGATGTTTCCACGCAGAGCTGAAACTGACCCGTACAAGAGTACTGGTAAACCGCTTAGAGGATCTAAGCCTGCCCAGACAATACGGTGCGAGTCCATGCTTATAACCATTTTGGTTTCACTGGGTGGCAGGGCTTGAGATGTCATGTCATCTCAATGTCGGGTAAAAGTCCCACAAAACTGGAATCAACGTCTCCAAAATGACCATTACAGTGTTGACGGGGACGTGAAACTTCATCAAACTGTTTGATCTGAACATACAAGGACAAATACCTGTGGCACAACATTCTCCGATTTTTAAAATATGTTTTGTGTCAAGAAAATTCTACCTTAAACTCTCTATGACAAAAGGAAACCTTCAAATTGATCTCCGGAAATACATCAAATTCAACGGACCGCCTTCGGAGGTTAATTTGAAACATTGCCAGACATGCATGCGATTTGAGTTTTCGCCTATAAAATGGGTTATACTTTCGTATATCTTCTTTTGTCTGTGGCCTTATAAATAGAGTGCAAAACTATAGGAGTGCTAGGTTGAGTTATTTTCAACAAGATATTTAGAAGAAGAAGGAAAATAAATGGCTATATTTTTTTATTTGTAAACAGTGCAGGTCCTGTTCAGACGCCATAGATTGGGGCGTCTGATTTGGGCCTTTGGGATTTTCCCTACAAAATGGATTAAACTTTAAAGTACATCTTGCGACCACTTTATTTGAGGTCCCGATCCACAATCTAATAGCTATGTCAATTCCCGAGGGTCGAAATTTGGCTGTGGCTGTCTCATCCCAAGGAATAACCCCCCCCCCCCCCCCCCCCCCCCGGGTGGGTTCTCTCCTCAGACTGGGTCTACTAAAAGTAGGCTTATTTGATAAAGAATAAGAACTCTGCGATAAAGTGTATCATGAAGTACTGTAGATGAGGCAGATCTATACCTCTATAACAGGTCTCTATTCATCCCCGCAATGTTAGTGCATGCGGATTAAATCTGCAAAGCTGGAGCCGGGGTTGAGGTGTCCATTTCAAAAGCACAGTAATATTTTATATCAATGTTTGAGGTGTAAATTAAACTTAAATGTCCAAAACTGCATGATTTCAAGATACCCTTGATGCTTGATTTTTTTTGTAATAGGCCTAGGCCAAGGTATAAATGACGGAATCAGGATATAGGCCTATTATAATATAAAGCAAAATAGCAACATCAAAAGCGTGAAATGATATAAAATGGCGTTTGTGTCACTTTGTACATTTATGGTAAAATAAAAACAGCACAGACGGTCAGAAAACTACTCGAGTCTATAGATGGATCTATTTGCATAAATTTTCCAAAGAGCTGTGGAACCCCGGAGGATGAAAATACCCATAATGCCGTTAAAGTTAATCGTAAATATTCGTTAATTTTCGTTAATTCAGAAATTAGCCAATCAAAGTCCAAGCCAGAACGCACATGACCGAGATTTTCATGAATAATTGGTTTCCGGCAACATAATTTCACAATCGGATGTTTCCGGTGTGTTCTGTGACAAGCGTAAAAGTTTTCATCAACAGCCGCCATCTTGATCACTCTTGTCCCGAGATTCGGATTCTTTAAAACTAAAAATTTCAAATTGTGTTTTATCTGGACTTATTTTGAGACACATCGGGACTGGATTGAAGTGTCAGAATTGATAAGAGCGGCCCATTGCTATAAGAAACTTGTTACAAATCGAAATGTGACGATTTTCAATACCGTGGTTGACGGCTTTGTATCGCCGAAAATGACCCGAAAATTTGGAATAACCAGGCTAATAAAAGTGAAATTTCGCTGACCGTATCGGATTTAAAATGAATGGATTATTCTTTATAGTTTATTATTTTTAACATTTTCTTTTCTGATCTTCATTTATAAGTGTTATTTCTTAAAAAATCCAAATCAAAAATCCCAGGAACAAAAAATGGCCGACATTGCTGGAGATGGTCCTCCAAACAAGAGACAAAAAATTGCATCTCCTGCTCTTACGCCAAGTGGAAGTGAATCAGGTACACAAAAAATAATTATTTGAATATTTTGTGTGTATTCTCAGACCTTTTAACCATTCTTTGCATGTGATTAGCTTGCATTTGAGACATTTGTTTTGATTCCTTTTCAGAAAATCCAGCCTCATTTTGGATTTCTGCGGCCTTCCTCTGCAGCTCCGTAGAAATTAGCATGAAAATATTGTTTCAAATGACCATTTTTTGGTCCTCATTTAGAATGTCCGCATCAAAAATGACAATTTAAAGCATATATGGCCATATAGTTGACTTTCTATCCACGAGGAAGCAGAACTGCACCACTAAACCCGCCGGTTAGCTTGTTGACATCCAAGGATTTCTAGACTTCACTTCCAGTGCTAATCTTGAGAATTAGCCTAGCTGTCACAACCACACACATTATCAAGAGATTGTCACAGTTAATTAAAAAGCACTCATAAGGGTTTATCTTGCCTACAGTGTACTCGCTGCAAAATCTTTTTGAACCCACACAACCCCCAGTTTTCGTACATCTTTTGGTTGCCACGTTTCCCTGCATGAGCATACACTATCTAATCTATCTATACTGCAGCAACCCCGTTAAGAGGACTATGGTACACACCATAGATCCATCTCAAAAAGCTTATTTACATGTGAGATCATGCAGGCAATCGATTTTACACCTGTTGTAATGCAGCAGAACCACCATGATTACCCCGCAGTCCCCAGATATGGGTGCATCTGCAGTGTTGTTTCAGATTTGGTCCTTTTCATCATGCACCTCTCAATGCAGGTTTGCTCAGATTATACAACTTTGCTGCATGTGTACTGTAGTCTCTTTGTCATAGAGTAACACAAGTCAGATATGGTTTGAGTTTGGCGGTCGAGATGCTTTTATTTTTTACCTGCATTATACTGAGTACTGTGCCAGGATGTTCCTCCTTAGAAAGCAGTACAAAGCTGCTCTAAGCAACGTGGATAAGTTCGGTCTGATCCAAGGCAGTTGCGATACATGTGAAATGGTAGTGTCATAACCTGATCAATTGATATAGGAGGTTTTAGGAATTCCGTTTATGACGTCATTCTTGCGCATGCGCAAAGTACTGGCCGTCAATTGAAACGGCCATCGCTATTCAAATGTATTGGCGGAACTTAAAATGCTAACAATATTCAGACATTTTGAGAGAAAATATACCCGCTTTCATTGTAATAATGCCTCGAGAAGGAAAGAATGATATTTTACTTTCATTACCGAAATTCATTTATCCTAATTCCGTTTTTAATTGACGAAAATCTTTTCGTGAATGACCCATGTCAATGGCTTGAGATACCGTTATTCACAAAATAAGTTTTTACGTAACTTTCGTTTTATTCGCTATCTATCAATTAATAAATCTCTCTCTCTCTCTCTCTCTCTCTCTCTTGAGAAATCTGTCCAACGATCTGTCTACATGTGCAATTTAAATGTCCATACTAACAGTCGAAATAAACTAATGAGTGGACTGACGGAGGGGCGTTGAGTCAATGTTGGTTCGACGTTATGCCGTCGACACCCACTCCAACTCACTTCATTGTCACATGACCGTTGGCATGAGAGAGAGAGAGGGGGTTTTACTGACAAACTGACAATAGACTGACAGACGACACACAGACCGACTGACTGAATGTCTGACTAACAGACGAACGGACAGACTGTTAGACAGACAAATAAACATACTGACAGTCGAAAAAAAAAAAAAACAACCAATGAGTGGACTTACCGACGGGCGTCGAGTCAACGTTGGCTCGACGTCATGCCGTCGACAACCACTCCAACTCACTTCAATGGCACGTGACCGTTGAGATGGTTTGACTAATCCCTGTATCCAAGAAGCCCATAACCCTTTTTGTACCAAATGGAATCTTCCTCCTTATATACAGCTGGAGTCATTTTCAAAATTTAGGGGTGTCAGGTTGTGTTTTCTTCAAAATTTATTTGGAAAATGGCCGAACTTTATGCAAACAGTGTAGGCCCTGTTCTGCGGCGTCTTATCTGGGCCTGCACTGTTTGTCACTTACCCCTTTTGGGGTTTCCGGTACCAAATGGGTTAATGTAGACCTAAGGGCTGGGCAGGTTGAACCAATCTACAAATCTACCAGATTTTACTGTAAAATCTTGCACTTGCGAAGGAGTGTTTAACATTCTTATGCTCTGAAAGGGTGTTCTACGTTTGTTTTGAATTTAATGTTCCAATCTCACTGAGTCTTGATGGGCCCGAGCACTGGGCAAATGACATTTTATTAAACAACGCCGTATTATCGCCAACGAAACGTTGTGACGTTTCATCGACGTTGCAATGTCAAATTCAATGCATCGCTTTGAAGTTGGTTTGATGTAGACACGACGTTGTTGACACGCTACATGTCGGTTGACATAGCGTCATTAAACGTCAAACTGTAATTTACATTTGCCTGCGCTCGCTAATTTTTGGTGCGCTAAGAGAGAGAGAAAGACACACAAACAGAGAGAGAGAGAGAGAGATCGTATGTACAATATATCATTTTCGTATTGCGAAATTTCACATCTGGCAGCATATCGGCGTTTCTCCCATTAACTTACATTAGAATTCCCCAAAAGTCTAAAATAACTCCACTGTAACACTTTATCTGTCCCGCTGCCTTTGAAGCAATACGACAGATGACGGCCAGGACTTTTCCCGTTCTATTTTTAGAACCGGAAGTACGTCACGAAAAAACCTCCTATATATTCAGTCCAATCTTTCAGAGCGGATCATTTAAAAGCCATCTAATGATGTAGCCTCATTTTCAGAACAGTTTAAGACCCCTACATAAGTGTAAGGAACCAGTTTCAACAGGGATACAGACTAGCAGGCGCCCAATACGCCTAAATAGTTGCCTGAGTGCCTAAGTTTTGAATATTAATGCCTATTAACGTCTGCAGAATTTTGATAAATTGATGGCAGTCTGGGCACCAAAACAGAGTTTTCATTAAAAGCCAAAATGACTGCCTCAATTTATTTTCTGGTCGTTTCAATGTTATTTTGCAAATTAAAGGCTCATGAAATTTTAGAATGTGGCCACCTGAAACTGGTAACTGGCCTCTTAATAAAATCTTGTTGAAAACCCTGCCTAAAGCAAAATGCTTGGTCTGTACCGATGTTCAAATTACCCACAACAGGAATGAAAGAGTTGCTGAAATATATAAAGAAGAACTTCGGCTGATTCAAGATTGGCAGCTGTCAGTTTCTGGCAAAAGAATGTGCACTGTACTGGTTAACCGCTTACATATAAGCCTGCCCAGGAAAAGTGTGGATAGGTAAATTGAACGGCTCAAAAATGACCTAAATAGTGTTGACTGGGCCAGTAAACTCCAAAACAAACAAATAAAGAAGAAAAAAAACAACACCTAAGTGTACAATGTACTTGGTGGAAATGTAGTATTTGGTGCACAGTGGGAAAGCATCAGACTCAAGATCAGGAGATACTAAGCTGGTTTGCATCAAGTGTCCTTGAGCAAGACTTCTTTATCCCATTGCTGAATATTTCGACTCAGGAAGATCTGCTTAGAATGTCCACAAGGGTTTAAGGCAGTATATATATTGTATAGAAAATGTACTTTCACCCGAACAACAGTCAAAGAAGCCTATCCCTGGGCACTGTCAGTACAGAACAGTTTCCGCGAAGCCTCGCCGGTTCGCATACACGCATGATGCATGAAAACGTGCAGAAAGGATTAACTTGCATGCATGAACCTCATGAAATCTCCACAAAATTCACGTTTCCAGCTCTTACTTCACACATGAACCTATAGCCTTCATGCATAAAACATGCAGACGATTAAACTTTCACAGGAAAATTCGCGCATGACACATGAAGGCAACCTGTGTAGCAAATTGAGATTGATCTGTATTATAAGCCCATGGAAGATTTTCAGTAGTTGAGAGAGTGCGACAAACATTTTTAGCCATTTACTTCGATGATTGTATTTTCTCATCAAGAGCTGTGGTGCAGTTGTGAAGCATTGGATTTGAGATCGAGGGGTGGCCCGTTCGATCCCTGCGAGTGCCAGGTGTTGTTTCCTTGAGCAAGAGACTTTATCGACATTGGTTATTACTGGTGCCTACCCATGAAGAGAGGGCCGCATGGAATTAATTTTAGGCTGCGTCTCCTGACAACCGGTTGTCAGGAGCATTTTTGCTATGTAAAATGCTCCTGACAACCGGTTGTCAGGAGCATTTTGCTATCAACAATGCTCCTGACAACCAGCAATATTTTTCCAATAAAAACCTGATATATTAGCATTATTTTGGTTACTTAACACAGTATTTTTAGTTACTTGATACATGTTTAATTTTTTTTTTGTTCTCTGGTATTTTAACATAACTACTGGATTGAAAATTAAAGAAAAAAAAACATATGGTACTTGCAGATTTAATGTTTTATTTAATACTGAAAATAAATACCAACTAAATATAGGATCAATTTCACTTGAGTGCTATGGAAAAAACATGTCATCAATTCCCTTTTAGAGAATATATATAGTTAAGGGTGGGGATCTGGACGGTTTCTGAGATATATTGCTTTTAATGAAGTTAAGGGGTGGGGCATGGCCCCTGGCACCCCCAGGGCGGCATGCTGATGTCACTGATTGGGTCTTATAATTAAGAACAAGAATATATATGGTTTAGGTTCGGGGCTCTAAACAGTTTCTCAGGTATATGGTGAAGTTGAGGGGTGCAGCATGGCCAGGGCACGCCCTGGGTGACCCCTAGGTTGGTGTTACTGAATGTGTCTTATCATAAAGAACAAGAATAACTATGGTTCAGGGGTGGGGATCTGTAAGGTTTCTAGTTTGTTTGATTTGAGGTTTAACGTCCCCGTCAACACTGTAAAGGTCATTTTGGAGACGTTGCTTCCAATTTTATGGGACTTTTACCCGACACTGAGATGAAATGACATCTCAAGCCCTGTCACCCAATGAAACCAATAGGGTTTATCAGCCTGGACGGTCCGCCTTGCACCGCTGTTCCTGGACAGACTTAGATCCTCTAAGGGGTTTACCAGTACTAGTGTGCGGGCCAGAATCAGTAGTGCGTGGCAGCATCATATAGCCCATACATTTCTTCAAGCCCCTATGGGCGGGGGTCGGTAAGGTTTCTGGAATATTGGGCCTTTTATGAATATGAAGTGGAGTGGGGTGGGCATGGCCCCGGCACATCCTGGGGGATCCCGAGGTTGGTGTTACTGAATGCCACTTATCATTAGGGACAAGAATATATATGGTTTAGGGGTGGGGATCTGTAAGGTTTCTGGGATATTCGGCCTTTTATGAAGTGGATGGGGGTGTGGCATGGCCCTGGCACATCCCGGGGGACCCTCAGGTTGGTGTCACTGAGTGCTTATTATTATCAATATATATGGTTAAGGGGTGGGGATCTGAATGGTTTCTGAGATAAATTGCATTTTATGAAGTGGAGGGGGTGAGACATGGCCCCGGCACAACCTCATGGATGCCCAAGTTGACATAAATGCATATGGCTGAGAGAAGTTTACTCAAGGAAAATTTCTATGAAAGTTTGGCAAAATATCAGCAAAGGTTTGACAGTAAATGTCATTTTTCAATTTTCCTCATTATAAGTCTATGGAAAATCTAAGTTGCCATAGCAACCATCTAAATGGCTGAATTTCATAAAAAAAAAAAAAAACCTGTAAAGGCAAATATGGTGAATATTTTCATCAAGTGTGTGCCTCCTAGAGCTTAAGGTTTTTGAGGAGATGATTTTTTTAAGTTTTTTTTTTTTCTTCTATTTTTTTTCATCAACCAATAAAAATGAGCAGTAGGCCTAAAATCATGGTCATACCCTGTTTATAGGGTAGTAGATAGATCAGATAGTAGATTGCCTAAGGAACATTTTTATGAAAGTATTGTCAAAATGTCTGCAGAGGCTTGGCAGAAATGCCATTTTCAATTTTCCCCATTATAAGTCTATGGAATTTATAAGTTGCTATAGCAACCAAACTAATGAGCCGATTTTCGTAAACAAGAGAGCCATGATGGCCCTGGATCGCTCACCTTATCCATAGAGTAACAAGTGGTCCCGGGGAGGGCCGTTCTTGTCCCCATGGCTATAATGTGCATAATGTTAAGGGAAGTCTAAAAAAGGTGAAGCTTCATACCAAATATCAACAAAGGCTATAATTTGAACAATCTTGGTACTTGGTAAAGGTCCACTAGATGAAGCGTTTCACATCAAATATCAACAAAGGCTATCATTTAAACAATCTTGGTAAAGGTTGACTAGATGAAGCTCCACACCAAATATCAAAGACCTGGGGGGTTGCAGTTTCAGAGAAGATTTTTTTTTTTTAAAGATATTCCCCACATACATGACATAAGCCTATGTAAAACCAAATGGCCCTGAGGCCGGAGCATTTTTGGTCTCAGGGTTTTAATTTAAACAATCTTGATAGAGGTCCACTAGATGAAGCTTCACACCAAATATCTGGGCCTTGTGGTTTCAGAGAAGAAGATTTTCAAAGATTATCTCTATAAAAGTCTCGGGACCTTTTGGTTTTACATAGACTTTTATAGAGATAATCTTTGAAAATCTTCTTCTCTGAAACCACAAGGCCCAGATATTTGGTATGAAGCTTCATCTAGTGGACAAAGGCTATCATTTAAACAATCTTGGTAAAGGTTGACTAGATGAAGCTCCACACCAAATATCAAAGACCTGGGGGGTTGCAGTTTCAGAGAAGATTTTTTTTATACGCCCATTTTGAAAAAACGGGACGTATTATGTTATGGGGTCCGCGTCTGTCCGTCCGTCCGTCCGTCCGTAAACTTTTCGTTTCCGGATAACTCCTCCTACAGTTTTCATCTGATCAAGTTGAAACTTGGTAGGTAGTAAGACCATGATGTGTAGATGTGCGTAAAGTTTCGAGAATTAACGTTCGCCAAATATTAACAGATTATGCCCCTTTGAAAATTTTGTAAACATTTTCGTTTCCGGATAACTCCTCCTACAGTTTTCATCCGATCAAGCTGAAACTTGGTAGCTAGTAAGACCATGATGTGTAGATGTGCGTAAAGTTTCGAGAATTAACGTTTGCCAAATATTAACAGAGTTATGTCCCTTTGAAATTTTTGTAAACATTTTCGTTTCCGGATAACTCCTCCTACAGTTTTCATCCGATCAAGTTGAAACTTGGTAGGTAGTAAGACCATGATGTGTAGATGTGCGTAAAGTTTCGAGTATTAACGTTCGCCAAATATTAACAGAGTTATGCCCCTTTGAAAATTTTGTAAACATTTTCGTTTCCGGATAACTCCTCCTACAGTTTTCATCCGATCAAGCTGAAACTTGGTAGGTAGTAAGACCATGATGTGTAGATGTGCGTAAAGTTTCGAGAATTAACGTTCGCCAAATATTAAAAGAGTTATGTCCCTTTGAAATTTTTGTAAACATTTTCGTTTCCGGATAACTCCTCCTACAGTTTTCATCCGATCAAGCTGAAACTTGGTAGGTGGTAAGACCATGATGTGTAGATGTGGGTAAAGTTTCGAGAATCAACATCCGCCAAATATTAACAGAGTTATGCCCCTTTGAAATTTTTGTAAACATTTTCGTTTCCGGATAACTCCTCCTACAGTTTTCATCCGATCAAGCTGAAACTTGGTAGGTAGTAAGACCATGATGTGTAGATGTGCGTAAAGTTTCGAGAATTAACATCCGCCAAATATTAACAGAGTTATGCCCCTTTGAAATTTTTGTAAACATTTTCGTTTCCGGATAACTCCTCCTACAGTTTTCATCCGATCAAGCTGAAACTTGGGAGGTAGTAAGACCATGATGTGTAGATGTGGGTAAAGTTTCGAGAATTAACATCCTTCAAATATTAAAAGAGTTATGCCCCTTTGAAATTTTTGTAAGTATTTTCATTTCCGGATTACTCCTAGAGTTTTCATCAGATCAAGCTGAAACTTGGTAGGTAGATAAACCTTGATGTATAGATGTTCGTAAAGTTTCGAGTATTAACGTCCGCCAAATATTAACAGTTATATCCCTTTGAAATTTTTGTAAACATTTTTGTTTCCGGACATTTTGATAAAAAACATCGCATTATGTTATTGACTTCGTGTCCGTTAGGACCGCTTCCGTCCGCCTTTCCGCCCATCCGCCCAAAATCTTCTTCTTTTCAGGATAACGCCTCTGTCAGTTTTTTGTAAACATTTTCGTTTCCGGACATTTTGATAAAAAACGTCGCATTATGTTATTGAGTTGGCGTCCGTTAGGACCGCTTCCGTCCGCCTTTCCGCCCATCTGCCCAAAATCTTCTTCTTTTCAGGATAACGCCTCTGTCAGTTTTCATTCGATCAACCTGACAATTGGTAAATTTTCAGTAAACATTCTCATTCCGCATATCTCGTACCAAATACGAATTTGCCACGGGCGTATAATGCCCGGCTTGCGGAGCTCTTGTTTTTTAAAGATATTCCCCACATACATGACATAAGCCTATGTAAAACCAAATGGCCCTGAGGCCGGAGCATTTTTGGTCTCAGGGTTTTAATTTAAACAATCTTGATAGAGGTCCACTAGATGAAGCTTCACACCAAATATCTGGGCCTTGTGGTTTCAGAGAAGAAGATTTTCAAAGATTATCTCTATAAAAGTCTCGGGACCTTTTGGTTTTACATAGACTTTTATAGAGATAATCTTTGAAAATCTTCTTCTCTGAAACCACAAGGCCCAGATATTTGGTATGAAGCTTCATCTAGTGGGCATTTGTGCCCCCCCCCCCCCACACTTGATGAAATTTCACACCAAATATCAAAGACCCAGGCCTTGTGGTTTTAGAGAAGATTTTTCAAGATTTTTTCAAGATTTTCCCTATACATGTATATATACAAGTCTGTGTAAAACCAAAGGGCCACGGAGCGGGGGCATTTTTGGCCCCAGGGCTATAATTTGAACAACCTTGGTAGAGGTCCACAAGATGAAGTTTCAGAGAAGAAGATTTTTAAAGATTTTCCCTATATATGCCCATGCAAAACCAAAGGGCCCCAGGGCAGGGGTATTTTTGGCCCCAGCACTATAATTTGAAAATTCTTGGGTCCACTAGTTGAAGCTTCATACCAAATATCAAAGACCTGGGCCTTGTGGTTTTAGAGAAGAATATTTTTTTTAAGTTTTCGGTGAAAAAAATCTATTTTTGGTTCCTGTGACCAAGATGTGCAACAGACCGGAACCATTTGAACAACTTTGAAAGGGCACCACCTAAGGCTCATTACTGTGAAGTTTGGTCA
The DNA here is from genome assembly GCA_963580285.1 of Lucinisca nassula. Classification (NCBI taxonomy): domain Eukaryota; kingdom Metazoa; phylum Mollusca; class Bivalvia; order Lucinida; family Lucinidae; genus Lucinisca; species Lucinisca nassula. The sequence continues at coordinate 22,939,587 of OY757015.1, forward strand.
AAATCCGATCAGGGGTTTAGGAGGAGGTGTGTTTACACACGGTTGGATGCACGGACAACGGACAAAAGGTGATCCCAAAAGCTCACTTGTCTCTATGTGACGGTGAGCTTAAAACATAAACTTTCAATCCCCCAGGCAAAGGATGCTACAGATAAAATTTGGGTCAAATCGGTTTACTGGCTTCAGAGGAGATGTCATTTGAAAGTGCTGAAGCCAGTTGACAACATATTTCAGACGACGGCGGACAACTGCCTATCCTATAAGCTCCCACGGAGCCTAATTTAGCTCTGGTGACCTAAAAAATCTGAATAAAAATTATATGAATTAATTTCAATTAAGTTCATTTGAATTCTAAAAAAATGACAAAAAAGCATTAAACATGTATCAAGAACCATGAAATACTAAAAAGTTAACTAAAGTAATACTAAAGTTATAGGTTTATATTGGAAAAATATTGCTGGTTGTCGGGAGCATTTTTGATAGCAAAAATGCTCCTGACAACCGGTTGTCAGGAGCATTTTATATAGCAAAAATGCTCCTGACAACCGGTTGTCAGGAGACACTTCCTTAATTTTATCCATTTTCCTCTTTCTCCCCCGTCTTTCATTTTCATCTCAGCTACAAACTCTTTTCTCTCTCTGAGAGACAACACAAAATGACCCACAAAGGTTGAAATGCCATTAGGAGACATTGCTTCCAATTTTGAGGGACTCCCGACACTTTAGATAAAATGACATAAAAAGTCCTGCCACATAATGAAACCAATAGGGTTTATAAGCATGGATGATTCGGTTCCCTGGACAGGCTTAGACCTTCTAAGTGGTTTTCCAGTACTCATTTTCCGTTCTGCGAGGAAGCACCAAGCAGTCCAATCTATTTCTAATAGCCCCGAGATGCCGGGTCCGTCTGGTGACTGGCTGCTGACAGCAGTTTTTCACCAGCAGCAGTTTTTCACCAGCCTGTGAGGCTGAAGGTTTAAATAGGAAAGATAAATTCATTCAGGATATCATATCAATTAAGAACAAAAGAAAAAAAAAACTATTAAATTCAGGTTTTATACAGCTGGTTGTCAGCAGCCTTACAGGTTGGCGACAACCTGTTGTCAGTAGCCGTCGCTGGAACTGGCTGCTGTCAACCAGTTGTCACCAGCCTGTGAGGCTGAAGGTTTAAAGGAAAGATAAATTCATTCAGGATATCATATCAGTTAAGAAAAAAAGAAAAATAACTATTAAATTCAGGTTTTATACAGCTGGTTGTCAGCAGCCTGACAGGCCTGGCACCGATTGTTATCTCATTATTGTTTCTTATTTATTTTCAGAATTCAACTTCCTGTTTGACAGCATTGTAACCGATCTTCCGGACGAGCTGAATGATCCGTCACAGAATGGAACAGCAAATGATACTCAACTTCTCAATAACGCGAGTCAGGAGAGTGCAAGTCAACGTCATCAGCAACTCTCACAGATTCTGTCCGGTGCTCCTACACCACCTAGTAGTACCACAAGTAATGTCACCAACTCCAGTATTGGAATGACAAACTCCGCTTTAAGTAATGCTGTTAAAAGTCCTCTGACAAACAATTTAACATCACCTCCTCATGTGCTTCAAAATAAGGCTGGCCCACCACCAGTTTCATCCCATTTTCTTCAAGACAATAGTAATTTTGTGTCAAGTAGTACTATGTCATTGTCAAACACTTCATCTACATTATCATCAATGTCATCGTTACCTAACTCAAGCATACAAAATCAGAATCCAATGTTGAGCTCGATGCCGGCTACATCTCATTTAAATGTTAATATGTCACATCCACCGAATCAAATGATGAATGGACCTCAGTATTCTGTGAGCAGTGTGCGCCCAGTCCGTGGGGTCGGGATGCCCAATGCAGGGAATGCTATGGGGCCCAACATGGGAATGTCTCAGCCAAATATTGGCAATCTTAATAATCCACAGATGTCGAGGCAGGGCCTGGACCACGCTGGACTTGCTGCATCTTCACAAGCGCAAATGATGAAGGTAAGTTTACCCTTTTTGTACCAAATGGAATCTTCCTCCTTATTCACCTTATTTGCATTATCTACTGGTTCCTAGTCTGAAGGTTATCAGTGTTGGAAAAACAGGTAACCAGACCCCCTGACCTTAAAAGGTCAGGGTGGTCTGGTTACCTGTTCTTCCAATATTGACAATGTGCAAGCTGGGAGCCAGCAAATATGGTGAATATATAGCATGAGTCCATTTCAAAATTTTGAAATGTCAGGTTGTGTTCTCTTCAAAATTTATTTGGAAAATGACTGAACTTTTAGCAAACAGTGTAGACCCTGATCAGACGCCGCATTCTGCGGCGTCTGATCTGGCCCTGCACTGTTTGCCAGGGAACCCCTTTCCTGTCTGAAATGGGTTAACCCATTCTATACTGGTGGACTCTTACATTGCTATATGTTCGACAAGTCCATTTGTCAGGCCCATTATTTCGTTTTTATTCTATTTTTGAAGGAAAAATCTATTTAATAGCAAATAGTGCAGGCCCAGATCAGATGCCACGTTCTGTGGTGTCTGATCTGGGCCTGCACTGTTTGTCAAGGTACACCTCTAGGGGTTTCCCCACATACAATGGGTTAATAGAATTTCATTGCTGAAGAAAAGTATTCATGAGTGATGCAGATTTCTTGGAGGTAATTTCTTGATGTCTTGTTGGAAACATACATGTATATGGTGTGAGTAATTGTTAGAATTGCCTCATCGAGGCGATTCTAACAAGTACCCACATCATTTGCCATTGTCCATGGGGGCTTGAAGCAATAGATTAGACTGCATGGTGTGGCAGTGCACAGATCTAAAGCTGGCCAGACATAGTGCTGGTAAACCGCTTAGATGGTCTAAGCTTGCCCATACAAATTACAAAGAGTTAGGATTTGGGCTGCTCTTTGGGCAGATGGGCTTGAGATGTCAATTCTCCTATAATTTATACGGATTTGCTTCATGATCCTACAAGGGGTCCAAAAGATGCTGATGGAATGGCAAATGGTGTAGACCCTGATCAGACTGCTCCTGAAGGAGCAGTCTGATCTGGGTCTGCAGTGTTTGTTAGGCCTATCTTTCCCAATACTTGGGATCATTATGTGTTGTTAAGGACATTTTTTCCTTGATAGCATTGTTTCTAGGGTAAACTTATTACCTATTCTGTTCTGTTTCCTTTTCAAATTTGATCTTTCATTTGAATAAATTTCTCATTTTGCAGAACTTCAAATAACTCACTGTAAAGGGGAATGGGAAAATCTAGTACATTTATAAGTCATTTTCAAAGGGAGACAACTTTCAGGACTTCCTGTTCCACTGAAAAGGGGGTCTACTCTTAAAGGAAAGAATTTGCTCCTTGGGAGCAAATTCTTCCCTTTAAGAGTTGGCCCCTATTGACATGGGGGACAAAATACTTCAGCAGGAGTTGCCTCCCCTGTAGGTGTTCCCATTCTCCTTAAGCAAAGCATGATGAAACAAACGTCATTGAAATACAACATACATGAACCAAGGAATTTTCTGCCTGTTCAGCAGGGCCGAAATTCGACCCCATTCCCAATGCCAAATAGCCTAAATTTTTCCCAATTTCACCAAATTCCCCCCCCCCCCCCCCCCCCCCCAAAAAAATTGATGAAATGAAAGCCACAACAAAAGGAACGGAGAAAACAAGACTTAACATCAAAGGTTAACATGAAAATTCACCACAGTGAAGCTACATCTATATTGCACTGCTTAGCTATCAAATTCATAAGACTATCATGAGCAACATTCATAGTTCTGGCATTTCTCCGGTGAAATTGTGTTCCCTATTTTGGTATTTTGTCGGTAATTTTTTCCCAATTTTGCCCAGGGGCCTTGTCCCAAAATACCTCGATAAAGCCCTGTGAACACATACAATATTGTGTGCCAAGTGAAGTTGGAACATGGAGTTGGAACATTCTTCACTTGGAACTACTTGTATGGATTGTTCTTTCTTGCACCAGGTACAAGAAATTCTTATCTTACCCAGGTTATCCAACCCAGGGATGGGATAACGATTGACCCAGGTTATGATTATCCCACCCAGGGATTGGATAACAATTGAGAATTTTCTCTTGTTTTGGTGTCCACTGGTTGAATAGGATGTCATGTTCCTGTCTTAAGTTTGAGGTCAAAAATCCCACATTATTGTCATCAAAATATGTTCAAAAGTAAATAAGTCCGAGTTGTTCCAAACTACCTACACGTATGTCTTTAGTTAACACGTCAATATCACTAAGATAAACCCCTGTGTTGTGGTAGATAAGCCTCATAAACCAGCGGTCCTGAGTTTGATCCTGGTCTTCTGCAAACTTTCGGATGGGTCTTTGAACCGAGGTCGCGTCTCCATATGGCCATTGCTGTTGGTGGGAAGTAGAACTCAAAACACACTCAACATAACTAACTAAGATCATTTAATCTGGCAATTATATTGGGCTGATTAGTCGTTTATGGTCACACCTATGTTGTATGTTTTCATAAAATATTTTTCACACTCAGTAGAGGAGATAAAGTGAATATTTGATGACAAATAAGGGATAGTTTTCCTTATCTCTTAACGAAAACATATGTTGTGGGTACTCATTTGAACCGCCTCGATGAGGCGGTTCAAATGAATACCCATAACATATGTTTCCCTTGAGAGATAAGAAAAACTACCCTTCAGTTATCATCAGTTACTCCCCTTATCTAGTCTACTGTCATACTGCAAATGTACATTTCAGCAAAATGGTCCGGTGGGAGCTGGAGGCTTTGGTAACTTCAATGTTAATGCAGGTCATCCTAACTCGACAGCCAACTACAACAACAACAATCCAGCTTTGTCTACGGTGCTGTCAACCATGTCGTCGCCACCACTCAACATGCCCGCTGCCAACACAGCTAATACGGTAAGTACACAGAACATGGAGGAATAGGTTTAGCAAGGAAACAAACTAAGAATTTTGCTTAAGGCGCCCAAACTGTCGTAAATCCAAATTTTACATTAAGTGAACAGGCATTTTTATTCAAAACTTAGGCACCCAGACCAAAATTAAGGCACCTTGGGCGACTGGGCGCCTGTTAATCTGTATCCCTGTTTTCGTCTGATATTTTCATTTAAGGGGAATGGGTACACCTTCTGGGGAGGCAATTCTTGCAAAAGTGTTTTGTCTCCCATGTCAATAGGGGATCAACCTTAAAGGAAAGAATTTGCTCCTGAGGAGCAAATTCTTTCCTTTAATAGTTGACCCCTTTTTCCATGGGACAGAGCTTATAGAAAAGTGAACAGGAAGTCCTGAAAATTGTCTCCCTTTGAAAAAATGGTGGAAAATGTGCTAGGTGTTCCCATAATCCCATTCCCCTTAAACTTACTTCTTCATGGATCTCGATAAAACTTAAAAACTTGATAGATTCACCTTGGTGGTTCTAGCAAGTACCAAAAACGTACATGTTTTTCAGAGAGAGATAAATGATCCCAAAATTACCCTTATTACCCATCCTCATCCAAACCTATTTAAAATATGATGTCGCGTCTGAGAGTGTAATAATGCCATGTAATAAATTTGATTATCCACTAGTCGATTAAATATGCAAATTAGAAAAATACGCTCTGTAATGTTACATGTACGGCGCCAATAACGACGACACGTTTACTAATGACGGAATATTGACATTTTCTTAAAAACTCTGGGATAAAATGCATTTTAAATGTCATATGATAAATAGAATCTTGCCTGCGTGTCATGTACTATTGAATTTATTAAACTCGTTAAAGAGAAAAAAAAGAGATAAAATGCTCGGCAAAGCCTCACCTTTAATTCCTTTCCCTCAACTCGTTTAATAAATTTAGTAATACGTGAACAATTGTGTAAGAACCTCAATGTAAATCTTTCTCTGCTTTCTCCATTCTAGCTGCAGCAAGGTCCTACCCAAGGCCCACAGCAAGCTGCTGTACCAGGAGTGCCGGGTGTGGCTGGAGCGCCTGCCCAGCCCAGCCAACATCCGACAGCCGATCCAAAGAGAAAGCTGATCCAGCAACAGTTAGTGCTACTTTTACATGCTCACAAGTGCCAGCGTCGAGAGCAGACAAATGGTGATGCGTGTTCCTTACCACATTGCAGGACAATGAAAAATGTGCTGAACCATATGACGACTTGTAATGCAGGAAAATCTTGCCAAGGTAAGTTCTGTACATTCAAATATAGCGTAGCCGGCCTCGGTAGCTCTGTCGGATGCACGTCTGACTGGTGACCAGGAGGACATGGGTTTGATACCTGCCAGGGTCGGCAACATTCTTTCGTGGAGATTGATCATGAAATCTTGTCTACGGTCATTCTCTTTCTTCCGCTGAATCAAGAAGTGCAGTTGTCAGTTTCTGGCGAAAGAATGTGCACTATATTGGTTAACGGCTTAAGTATAAGCCTGCCCAGGAAAGTGTGGATAGTGTAAACTGACATGTGCAAAAATGAACAAAAGTAGTGTTGACTGGGGTGTTAAACTCCAATACAAACAAACAAATGCAGCGTAGCTCTTAGAAACAAGTAAAAACAAGGATGACAACGGTCTAAATATTCTTATTTTTGCATAAAAACTTAGTCAAGGAATTATATATTTTGGGATGCTTTTTCTTATACATAGCAAAAGATAAGATGCATATTTTGTGATAATTGAAGGATAGTTTTCCTTATTTCTCCATATAAACCTATGTTGTGGGTATTCATTAGAACCGCCTCGGTGAGGCGGTTCTAATGAATACCCACAACATAGGTTTTTATGGATGATGGACAAAAACTATCCTTCAATTATCACAAAATATCAACCTTATCTGTTACTATGCTTATAACATGTACCTCCATTAAAACCTGTGTTCTGGGTACTTCTTAAAATCTCCTCAACGAGATAATTCGAACAAGTGCCCAGATCAAAGGTTTTTGAAGAGGATTATGGAAGACTATCCCTTAATTACCGGTATTGTCATTAGTTTGCCTTAAGTGCATCTTCAATGTATCTATACATGTTGGTTTTGGGAAATTGCACAGATCTACTCAACAGGGCATTTACGGCAAGTGTCTCCCAATGTGTTCATGAGATCAGACCGAGGTCAGGAGTACTTCCATGGAAAATTATCCCTTATGTTGTCTTCTTGTCTGGAGCATAATGCTTGCTATTTTCTGTGAACTTTATGGGGAATGGGAACACCTAGCACGTTTTCCGCTATTTTTTTCAAAGGGAGACAACTTTCGGGAGTTCCAGTTTGCTTTCCCATAGGCTGTCCCACTGAAAAACAGGTCTACTATTAAAGGAAGATTTTGCTCCTCAGGAGCAAATTCTTTCCTTTAAGCGTTTACCCCAATTCACCAGGAAGACAAAAATATGTTTGCACTAGTTGCCTGCCCTGAAGGTGTTTCCATTACCCTTGAAAAATATTGTAAGAACAAGATTTACTTGTCTAAGAATTGTGTTTTATGGAATTTATGTTTTCTGTATGTACGCATGTGATCCTGTAACAGGTGGAGCCTGAACTTTTTAGAACACATTTTCCAAACTATGATGGAATGGTATCATACTTGGTGTGATGATAGATATAGGGCCAAAGTTTTATTCAGCAATACCCCCACCTATGCCCATGACCACACGGTCAAACTCATAGGCTTAGAAATTTTTAATGTTAACACAGGTCAAGGTAGTTGTACCGGGTAGAACCTGAACTTGATGATCAATTTGATAGATTAAGGTCCAAAGCTTTATTCATCAAGGTCAAGGTCACAGACTACGAAATTTTTATTGCTATAGATTTTTAAGAACTCAAATTTTCCAAACCATATTATGGATTTGGTTTATATTTGCTATGATGATAGACACAGGTCCAAAAGTTTTTTGGCACTACTCCTACCAATGCCTCAGGGCAGGAAAATTCTTCAAAATTTCACCCGGCCTGAATGACCAAGGACATGTATGTTTGGATAAATTTCATATGGACTTGACAAATTTTTACTTATCTTCCAGAACCTTTTTTTTTGTCATGGTGAGCGGATGAGTGGACTTTTCCAGCACTGTGCCTATGACTTCAAGGTCAAGGTCACAGACTTAGAAATTTTTCATTGGATATTTTAAAGTATGCATTGCATTGAGTTTATATTTGGGCTGATGATAGATACCTTTCCAAAGTGATACTCGGCGATATCCATACAGTTGGCTTAAAGATCAAGATTTTGACCAATGTTTTAGTTTAAAGTTTTTTTAAGAAACCATTATGGTATCATGGATTTGCTTCATATTTGGTATGATGATAGTTGCAGGTCCAGAGTTTTATTTAGCCATAACCCCCCACCCCTGACCTCAAGATCAGGGTCACAGACTTAGAACTTTATGATGTTATTAGGGCTCTTATTTTCCAAACCATGTTATGGATTAATTATTGGCTTCATATTTGGAATGGTAATAGGTAAGTTTCATTCAACCATACCACCGACCCTGCCCATGACGGCATGACCTCAAGGTCAAAGTGACTTAGAAAATTTTTAGTGTTAAAGTTAGAGCTCATATTTATCATTGAACTGTTAAATGGATTGGGTTCATATTGGGTATGATTATTTGTCCAAAGGTTTAAATGGCAATCTCCTCATGTATGCCTATGACCTCAAGGACACTTTTCCAGGTGTGCTTTGCTGACCAATGACAGCTGTTGTTGCAACTTTTTTTTTTTCAGGGTGATGTCGGCCCCTGGGCGGGGGGCATCTATGTCATATTGACATGTTTCTAGTTGTTGCATAGACCTATAATGTATAACCATCTTTTTGAGAAGATAACCTGGATAATACCATGTATGAGAATCATTGTTACTTGATTTATTCATTTATATGTCCAGTGCATTGTTGCAGTGGTAAAACTCTTCACTCGTGATCAAGGGGTTACAGGTTCGTGTCCCACATCAGGCACCATTTACTGTGTCATTGAGCAAGAAACTATCCACATTGTCTAGTACTGATTTCTACCCAGGAGGTGATGGTCAAATTTGACAGACTCATTATTAGAAAATAAATAAATGAGCAGGAGCATGATAAAACCTACAATAAGACCCATGCTATGGACGAAGACTCCGCTCAGCCGGCCCGTCTGGTCAGAGATTTTCTTGTTGCCTTATGAATAGCACAGATTTTATAGAAGGCTCAGGCCAACAGCAAAGACTCTAATCTGAGTCTTGGCTGGTCGCACAGGCCTTATTCTAGATTTTGTCATGCGCTGCCTCAAATTATACTATTAAAAAGCTTTAACATTTAGGCCATGTATTGCGTAGTAGTTCCACAAGAATGAGTGTTGTAACAATGCTGAAAATTGTAAACATCCAGCAATGCAGATTTTTTTTTTTTCAGTTGCTCATTGTGCGTCATCTCGTCAGATAATAACCCACTGGAAGAACTGTACCAGACAAGACTGCCCAGTATGCTTACCATTGAAACATGCACAGAAAACTCCAGGTAAGCAGTATGATACATAACACGGCCATTTGACACAATGCATTCTTTCATATCTCAGAAATGGTTATTTTTCTGATGAAAATTGGTGATATTTTCATACGCCCTTTTTAAAAAGATTGTGTTTTGTTATGGCCTTTGTCATCCGTCTGTCCGTCCATCCATCTGTAAGCTTTTCGTTTCCGGATAACATCTGCGGTTTGGTGCGTTTTGTTTTGAAGCCAGGAACCAGCGGTAAAAAACGGATAAAAATGTCGTTGTTTTCTGTCTTTTGTTTGTTTGTTTGATTTGAAGTTAAACATCCCTGTCAACACTAGAAAGGTCATTTTGGAGACGTTGCTTCCAATTTTGTGGGGCTTTAGCCCGACACTGAGATGAAATGACATCTCAAGCTCTGTCGCCCAATGAAACCAATAGGGTTTATAAGCATGGACGGGCCGACTCGCATCCCTTTGCCTGGGCAGGCTTAGATCCTCTTAGCGGTTTACCAGTACGCGTGTGCAGGTCGGTTTCAGCTCTGTGTGAAATCATCATGCAGCCCATCTATTTCTTCAAGCCTCGATGGGCGGGGGCCGTTGTTTTCGGTCAGTTTTGGCAATAACCCGGTTTCAAAGGTTTATACGCTTGTCTGGATGTTGAATTACTGGTTTGACTTGATGGGCTGTGGTGCTTACTGCCGTTGAGCAGTTCCAGTCCCACTTTAGGTGGGAAATTCGGTTATTTACTTTGAGTGAATATCATTCACTGAATTTCAGTGTGGTAAACTATTGATCACAACTGCAGCAAAACAATGCCGTAATATAAGATACATGTACTCTGCCTGTAGAAATGTCAGCAGTCGACGTTGGGACATAAAATTATATTACAATGGCCAACATTGGACCCTGACTACCCCCTCCCCTTTAATAGCTCACCTGAGCCGAAGGCTCATGTGAGGAATTAGTATGCCAAAGTTCCGGCGTCGGTTGTCCGTTCACATTCTCAACTATTACTAAGTATATCTTTAACCCTTTACCACTCAGATACGTGTTTTTACGTGTCTGCACACCCCCCCCCCCCATTTTAAGCCCCAGAAGCACATAAAATCTGCATTTCTACCCCTGGATAGTTAAGTTTGCTTTAGGATTTGTTGGGCAAAAAAGTGACCTGTTTTTTCGCGCACCTCCTCACTAAAATTATTCCTGGGGGGTTTGAAGGGGGGCGTTGCCGCTAAAATTTATATCTGAGGGTGTCTGGGGTCAAACATGCCTGAAAATTGATGCTGATAAAACATGCTGCAAACAGTGAAAATGGTTAGTGCCAACCACCTTAATGGTTGCCTTGACAGCTGTGTGAAGATTAAAATGTGGTCCAAAATTCATGTGAAAACACACTTTTTGCCAACTTTGAGATGCCCCCTATTTACCATGACAACAGTGATCAAGTCATGAAAGGTTGCATTTGAAAGGCTACTGCCCAATGAACATTCATACCGAGTTTGGTGTAAAACAGACCATCCATTATGAAACAATGGCTAGTTGAAGTTGCTGTCAGGTGCAACACTGTGAAAATCAGTGAAATTCACAAAATCCCTGAGTGGTAAAGGGTTAAAGCCAGCTGGCCAATCATGATTAAATTTCATGGTAAGTAAAATCAGGTTTGGGGTAAAGATGCATTATGTTTTGGGGCAGATCAGATGGAAACTCTTGTTGCCATGGCAACATATAGCTCCCATAGACTTACAATGGGAAAAAATTAAAAAATCTTCTTCTCTGAAACCACTTGGCCCAGAGCTTACATATTAAGCATCTAGCAATGTCAAGTGGTCCCCTACATAAATTGTGCCAATCATGCCCCTGGGGTCTAAACTGGCCACGCCCCAGGGTCCCTTAGCCCCCATAGACTTATAATGGAAAAAAAAAGCTTAAAAAATCTTCTTCTCTGAAACTGCTAGGCACAGAGCTTACATATTAAGCATGTAGCAATGTCTAGTGGTCCCCTACATAAATTATGCCAATCTTGTCCCTGGGGTCTAAATTGGCCACTTCCCAGGGCCCCTTAGCCCCCATTGACTTAGAATGGAAAAAAAAACTTTTAAAAAATCTTCTTCTTTGAAACCAGTGGGCCCAGAGATTACATATTAAGCATGTAGCAATGTCAAGTGGTCCCGTACATAAATTGTACCAATCATGCCCCTGGGATCTAAACTGGCCACGCCGTGGGGCCCCTTAGCCCCCATAGACTTATAATGGAAAAAAAAGCTAAAAAATCTTCTTCTCTGAAACCGCTAGGCACAGAGCTTACATATTAAGCATGTAGCAATGTCAAGTGGTCCCCTACATAAATTGTGCCAATCATGCCCCTATGGATTAAACTGGCCACCCCCGGGGCCCCTTTGCCCCCATAGACTTATAATGAAAAAAAAACAAACTGAAAAATCTTCTTCTCTGAAACCAGTAGGCGCAGAGGCCCATATTAAGCATATAGCAATGTCAAGTGGTTCCTTACATAAATGTGCCAATCATGCCCCTGGGGTCTAAACTGGCCACACCCGGGGGCCCTTTGCCCCCATAGACTTATAATGAAAAAAAAAGCTTAAAAAATCTTCTTCTCTGAAACCACTAGTCCAAGAGCTTACATATTAAGCATGTAGAAGTGCCAAGTGGTCCCCTACATAAATTGTGCCAATCATGCCCCTGGGCTCTAAATTGGCCACGTCCTGGGCCCCTTAACCCCCATAGACTTATTATGGAAAAAAAGCTTAAAAAATCTTCTCTTAAACCGCTAGGCATAGAGCTTACATATTAAGCATGTAGCAATGTCAGGTGGTCCCCTTCATAATGTGTGCCAATCATGCCCCTGGGGTCTAGACTGGCCACACCCCGGGTCCCTTGACAATGCCGTGACCCATTAGGAAGAACTTCAAAATAAATATTATGCTCAAAGACCATGAGACAAACAGCTTACTAAATGTTCCTAAGGTGAGCAGTTAGGCTCATTGAGCCTCTTGTTTTGAATGTCATTGGGGGAGCTCTACCTATGCTGCAAATTTCTAAAATCATCTCTGAAATATTATTAAAGTTATGACATTTTGAAAATTTCTGTAAACATTTTGTTCCTGCTAACTCCTACAATTAGCATTCAATATAACTGGAACTTGATATATTGTAAGACCATGATATGGAGCAGCACATATTGTTACGAGGTTTTGTTTGATGGGAACAGATCACAGCTGCGATTCCAACCAGGTTCGGCAACGTCAGTCAGAATATCTTGTGTAAGGTAATTTTATCCCATAGATTCAAGAAAGGCACTTGTCATTTAATGGGAAAAGAATGTGCTCTGTATTGGTTAACCTCTTTGATTAGAAGGGCTCTGCTTGTCTGGGAATGGCAGAGATACACACATTTATAACATCTTGCTTTCAGTGCCCAGGCTGCCATATGGCTGAATTTAACATTAAACCCAGGTGCCCATTACAAAGTTTAGGCACCCTGGGCCACAAGGCATCTGTTTATGTGTATTCCTGATAGTGTGGTTAGACATGATCTAAATAGGGTTGACTTTGGCCATTAACCCATTTAGTTCCAGAAACCCCAAAATGGGTACCCTGGCAAACAGTGCAGGCCCAAATCAGACGCCGCAGAAAGCGACGTCTGATCAGCGCCTCCACTGTTTGCTAAAAGTTCAGTCATTTTCCAAATAAATTTTGATGAAAACACAACCTGACACCCCCATATTTTGAAATGAACTCCTGCTATATATAATGAGGAATATTACATTTGGTACAAAAATGTTTAAGCTCAAGTAAAAACTCCGGTCACATGTGAGACTCCCAAGTTTTGCAACAGAAGGTCAGGTGGTTTTTCTCAGGGTACTCCGATTTTCGCCCACCTGATTAACAATCTGCTCGATATGAGTGAAATAATCTTCAAGGGACCTTAAAACCAGAACAACAAAAAAATGCTCAAGTAAAAACAAATTGTCTTTTTATTCAGGTGCCAGTCAAGCGAACCCACAGAATGTGGCTGGAGCTGCCCCAACAGGAGCCACAACGGGTGGTCAGCTGGCTGTACCCACGGGCATGAATGAGTCACAACTCCAGAAGGCTTACGCTGCTCTAGGGATTCCCTATCAAGGTTCACAAGGGTTTTCTAGCAGTCCACAGCCAGGACATCTCCCAAATAATGCTGTACGGATTCCGAACCCGCAAGATTCAAGTATGTATTATTTCTTTACCCCTATCCGGCTGCATGATTAAGTTAGCCTCATCCATTTCTAACTTTGAACCAATCAGATTACTTTGTAATTTATTCCTACAAATTCACAAAGTGAATGTCAAACAGTGTAGCATCTGGATCTACACTGTTTGCAAAGATAGAGGTTGTCATGAATAGGGCTGGCTAATCGGAGCCGAAAAGATAATCGATTATCAGTCCTGTCATTGCGATCGATAATCGATTAGTAATCGCTTAGGTTTTTGTCATTATTTTACCTGTCTGGCTTTCTGTCTCAGCATGACTCTTACCATATTTTGCACTCTACATTATGTATATTTGAACAGACAGGCCTGAGCAAACAATGTAGACCCAGATGAGACGCTGCATAATGCAGCGTCTCATCAGGGTCTACACTGTTTGCCATTCATCCAGCTATTTTAGGCATAACTTTGGCTAGTAACTGTACCTATCAAGTAATCGATTAAAAGCAAATCAGAAATGATAATCATTTTTGTGGAATGTATCGATCGATTAATCGATTATGCGATAAATCGTGTCAGCCTTAGTCATGAACAACCGGATATGGGTTAAAATTAGGAAATTATGCTAAAATAATTACACCACAACCTCATTATAACGCGGTTTGTTATAGGAAGTGGCTATTGACAGCCGGCTGTCGATAGCGAATTCGCTATTGACAGCCGGCTGTCGATAGCGAATTCGCTATTGACAGCCGGCTAAGATATTGGATATATATGCTTATATATAAATGAATATAATCTGATAAAAAACATGAATGCATAAATAAAAATGAAATAATTATAGACTATTAAAGTGAACTGTTAAACTTTTTTCATACAAATGAAAATTTTTCATCAGAATAATATTACCGGTATATGAACCATTATGTGTTCATTGCACTTAAGGCATAAATGGTTGGAACTCCACAAGATGTAACTCCATGCTGTGGCTATAATGAATAAACAAATAAATGTTTTGTTTTATAGATTATTAAGAATCTCAATTAATAAATAAAGGAGTCTAAATAATGTATATGCAATTATTTTTAGCTCACCTGTACGGAGTACATGGAGAGCTATTGTTGTCACCTCGGTCGTCTGTGTGCACGTTTGCGTTCCCGTCACACTGTGTTAAAAGTTTTTCAAATGCTTATATCTCAACAGTCACTCATCACATAGCACTCATATTTGGTACTTAAGTACATGGGAGGGTCTTCTGTTGACGTCAAAATATATCTAGGCCACTGTGACTTATATTTCATGGTTCAGTGATTTTGCCTATTATTTCGAATACTACTTGATGGAGAAATGTCATACCTGGATTATTAGTTCCATGTGACCCAATAATTGACCATAAAATATATATCTAGGTCTGTATGACCTAGATTTCATGGTTCAGTGATTTTGCCAATTATCTTGAATACTTTTTGATGGAGAAGTGTCATACCTGGGTTATTAGTTCCATGACCCCATGATTAACCTCAAAATATATCTAGGTCACTGTGACCTATATTTCATGGTTCAGTGATTTTGCCTACTAATGCTATTTGATGTAGAAATGTCTCACCTTGATTATTAGCTCACCTGAGCCGAAGGCTCATGTGAGGTATTAGTATACCACGAGCCGTCGTCCGTCGTCCACACTTTCAACGAAGTATATCTCTGGAACCAGTGGGCCGGCCTTGATCAAATTTCATATGAACCATCATTAGGCTGTATTAGGTTTTCGTGCAGATCGGATGAGAACTCTGGTTGCCACAGCAACAAAGAGCTCCCATAGGCTTAACATAGGAAAAAGCTTGTCATCACTCTAGCTCCGTCAATTTTTTTCTGATCGACTTCATTCTTGCAGATAACGAGGACAGGCATGAAATCTCGATCAAGTTCGATTTTGGGCTGAATCGGATTATTCACTCGGGAGTTACGTGCCCTTGAGCGTTGAAAAAATTGCCTATTGACTTAACATGGGGAGAATGTTGTCATCACCGTAGCTGCTTCAATTATTTTCAGATTGGCTTTATTCTTGCAGATAACCAGCACAGCCATGAAATCTAGGTCAAGTTCGATAACTGGCAGAATCGGATCATTCACTTAGGAGTTACCTGCCCTTGTGTGTTTTTGCATAAGGGTTAATGGGAATTTCAAAAATGTATATCTTAAAGACTACTTGGCCAACTTTGATCAAATTTCATGTGTCGCGTTATTGGGCAAGTGGAAAGGCTTCATTAGGTTTTCAGGCAGATCTGAGTGGAACTCTGGTTGCCATGGCAACATCTAGCTCCCATAGACTTCACATAGGAAAAAGCTTGCCATCACTCTAGCTCCGTCAATTTTTTTCTGATCAACTTCATTCTTGCAGATAACCAGTACAGGCATAAAATCTCGGTTAAGTTCGATTTTGGGCCGAATCAGATAATTCACTCAAGAGTTACGTCCCCTTGAGCGCCCGAAAAATTGCCTATCGACTTAACATGGGGAAAATGTTGTCATCACTGTAGCTGCTTCAATTTTGTTCGGATTGGCTTCATTCTTACAGATAACCAGCACAGCCATGAAATCTCGGTCAAGTTCGATAATTGGCAGAATCGGATCATACACTTAGGAGTTACCTGCCCTTGTGCATTTTTGCATAAGGGTTAATGTGAATTTCAAAAATGTATATCTTGAAGACTACTTGGCCGACTTTGATCAAATTTCATGTGTAACATTATTGGGCAAGTGGAAAGACTGCATAAGGTTTTCATGCAGATCTGAGTGGAACTCTGGTTACCATGGCAACATATAGCTCCCATAGACTTAACATAGGAAAAAGCTTGTCATCACTCTAGCTCCGTCAATTTTTTTCTGATCGACTTCATTCTTGCAGATAATAAGGACAGGCATAAAATCTCGGTTAAGTTCGATTTTGGGCAGAATCGGAATATTGACCTCGGAGTTACGTGACCTTGAGCGACAAAAAATTTGCCCATAGACTTAACATAGGGAAGATGTTGTGACTACGATAGCGACTTGATTTTTTTTCAGATCAGCTTCAAACTTGCAGGTAACGAGGACAGACATAAAAAATCACGGTTAAGTTCGATTTTGGGCCGAATCGGATTATTTGCCTTGGAGTTACCTGCCCTTGAGCATGAAAAAATACGTTGTGACCACGATAGCAACTTTATTTTTATTCAGATCAGCTTCAAACTTGCAGGTAACGAGGGCAGGCATAAAATCCTGGTTAAGTTCGATTTTGGGCCGAATCGGAATATTGACCTCGGAGTTACGTTACCTTGAGCGACAAAAAATTTGCCCATAGACTTAACATAGGGAAAATGTTGTGACTACGATAGCGACTTGAATTTTTTTCAGATCAGCTTCAAACTTGCAGGTAAAGAGGACAGACATAAAATCTCGGTTAAGTTAGATTTTGGGCCGAATCGGATTATTTGCCTTGGAGTTACCTGCCCTTCAGCATAAAAAAATACGTTGTGACCACAATAGCAACTTTATTTTTATTCAGATCAGCTTCAAACTTGCAGGTAACGTGGACAGGCATAAAATCTCAGTCAAGTTCGAATCGGAATATTGACCTCGGAGTTACATGACCTTGAGCGACAAAAAATTTGCCCATAGACTCTACATAGGGAAAATGTTGTGACTACGATAGCGACTTGAATTTTTTTCAGATCAGCTTCAAACTTGCAGGTAACGAGGACAGACATAAAATCTCGGTTAAGTTCGATTTTGGGCCGAATCAGATTATTTGCCTTGGAGTTACCTGCCCATGAGCATAAAAAAATATGTTGTGACCAAGATAGCAACTTTATTTTTATTCATATCAGCTTCAAACTTGCAGGTAACGAGGACAGGCATAAAATCTCGATTAAGTTCAATTTTGGGCCGAATCGGAATATTGACCTCGGAGTTACGTGACCTTGAGCGACAAAAAAAATTTGTCCATAGACTTAATTAGGGAAAATGTTGCGACTACGATAGCGGCTTGAATTTTTTTCAGATCAGCTTCAAACTTGCAGGTAACGAGGACAGACATAAAATCTCGGTTAAGTTCGATTTTGGGCCGAATCGGAATATTTGCCTTGGAGTTACCTGCCCTTGAGCATAAAAAAATACGTTGTGACCACGATAGCAACTTTATTTTTATTCATATCAGCTTCAAACTTGCAGGTAACGAGGACAGGCATAAAATCTCGGTTAAGTTCGATTTTGGGCCGAATCGGAATATTGACCTCGGAGTTACGTGACCTTGAGAGACAAAAAAATTTGCCCATAGACTTAACGTAGGGAAAATGTTGTGACAGAAATAGCGACTTGAATTTTTAGCTCACCTGAGCCAAAGGCTCCAGTGAGCTGATAGTATACCAAGGCTCCGGAGTCCGTCGTCTGTCGTCCGTCCATCCGTCGTCCACACTTTCAATGAAGCATATCTCAGAAGGCAGTCAACCAATCTTGTTTAAATTTTATGTGTAGCACCATTGGGCAAGGGGAAAGGCTGCACGAGGTTTTGGAGCTAGTCTGGTTCATTTGTTCCTTCATTCTTCTTTCTCTCCATATAGAGATAATAGACCAATGTTAAATTTTTAATCAAAGATTTCTCAGGAACTATAAAAGCTAGAAGCATCAAATTTGGTATTCAATAGAATAATGATGACTTATTTTGTGTAAGAGACATGGGCTTTCTCAGCTTATTTGTTCATCTGTTCTTTCATTCTTCTTTCTCTCCATTTTGACCAATGTTAAATTTTCGTCAAAGATTTCTCAGGAACTATAGAAGCTAGAAGTCTCAAACTTGGACTGCAATGCAATAATGATGACTTATATCCTGTAAGGGTCAATGGGCTGGATTCTATTAGCAGATTTAGTAGTCAAGTCTGTGAATTGTTAAAACTTAAGTTCCTCAGGTGAGCGGTTTAGGCTCATTGAGCCTCTTGTTAGTTTCATGTGATCTGATAATTGACCTCAAAATATATCCAGGTCATTGTGACCAATGTTTCATGGTTCAGTGATTTTGCCTATTATCTCGAATACTATTTGATGAAGAAATGTCATACCTGGATTATTTATTCCATGTGACCCCATGATTGAAGTTGAATTATATCTAGGTCACTGTGACCTATATTTCATGATTCAGTGATTTGGCCTGTTATCTTGAATACTATATGATGGAGAAATGTCTCACCTGGATTATGAGTTCTGTGTGATCCGATGATTTACCTCAAAGTATATCTAGGTCACTGTGACCTATATTTCATGGGTCAGTGATTATCCCCACGTTTTTCAACGAAAAGTGGGGATATTGTTATCGCCTCCGTCCGTCCGTCTGTCTGTCTGTCCGTCCGTCTGTCCGGCTATCTCCTCCTAAACCGTTAGCCGGAATTCAACCAAATTTGGTATGCGAGTTGCTTACATGAATGGCTTGCGCAAGAGCACATTTTTTTTGTCCCCCCCCCCCCCCCCCCCCCCAGTTGCCCTGGGGAGGGGTCAAAAGGTCAAATTTTGACCTACTGTGGAGAAAACGTGGGGATTTGCGATGGCTTGCCATCGATTGCGCGCTCTGGTTTTGCTTATTATCTTGAATACTATTTTGATGGAGAAATGTTAAACCTGGGATATTCAATGTAACCAGATGACTGACCACAAAATACATATAGGTCAATGTGACCTATATTTCATGATTCAGTGAGTCTGCCAAATATTTTGAGTACTATTTTTTGGAGAAACTTCAATCCTGAATTATAAGTTTCATGTGACCAGGTGATGGACATAGAAATATATCAAGGTCAGTGTGACCTATTTTCATGGTTCAATGACTTTGCCTTATATTTCCGACACAATTTGATTCTGAAATGTAATATCTGGAATAAATTTTCCATGTGACCTGATCATTGACCTCAAAATATATCTAGCTGAGTGTGACCTATATTTCATGGTTCAGTAGTTTTACCTTATATCTTGAAGGTGCGAAACAGGCAATCTACATATATGCTGTCATGCGACAGCTCTTGTTTCTGTACAAGTTAGCAGATCACTTTTAAAATTTTGGATGTTGGCTATGGACAGCCCGCTGTCAAGAACGATTGCCTTTCTTTTAATTCCAAAATTGGATAGATATACTAGGAGCTGCTAATCTGGGGCAATGTGTACAGCTGAGTATACGTGCACAAACGAAAAGACCTTTTCATGTCACAACTGAGCCTTATCCCAACATTGCAGAAGGCACATTAGAGCTCTGGAGAAGGAGTAACGAGATTACTTCTGGTATTAAAATATGTTATGGGTACATGTTAGAATTGCCTTGTTGAGGCTTTTCCAACAGATACCAGAAATGCCGGGTTAGCACCAGTCCTGAGGAAAGTTTATCTAAATATCTAGGTTTTCCTCCTTATCTAGAGCTGTGGTGCAGTTCAGTTTCAAAACTGATGTCCACACCAAGACCCAGTTGTCTGATTCTCAGTAGACATGTATCTGTTCTTTAACCATTGACTAGACAAAATGGGTGTAGAGCTCTGAAGGAACGTCAAATGGGCTGGAAACAAATAACATTGTTTTGTTGGTTTGATTTGAAGTTTAATGTCCCCATCAACACAGTAAAGGTCATTTTGAAGACATTGCTTCCAATTTTGTGGGACTTTTATCGGATATTGAGATGAAATGACACCTCAAGCCCTGCTGCCCAATGAAACCAATAGGGTTTATAAGCATTGCCTGGGCAGGCTTAGATCCTCTAAGAGGTTTACCAGTACTTGTGTGCGGGTCAGTTTCAGCTCTGTGGGAAGCATCATGCAGCCCATCTATTTCTTCAAGCCCCGATGGGCGGGGGCTAAAATAACATTGTGGATTGTGTCCGATTGTCCTATCTACATCTCCAACAGATTGCTATTTACCATTGTTATGATGATCACGACAACCCCTACCCTTTGTAAACAGTGTAGATGGCTTCTGAAAAATGGCTTTGTGGTTTCTGAGAAAAATAAGTTTTAATTCTCATATCTGAATGACCTTGAACAGGTCAAAGAATGACCTTGACCTTGAATACTCATGTAGTTTCATCCTCCCATTTTGCTTACTGCATCTACTAATTTTCAGATCACAGGTTGCAATAGTTTCCAAAAAATACACGCCTTTGACTTTTTCCATACAAAAGTCTATGCGACCAAATTTGACCTTGGCCTAAAATTGGTCAAGGTCATTCTAGGGCCATCATTTGAACAAAATATGATGGACCCGAGCCCCTAATGCTGCATACCAAGTTTCAGGCCAATCAGCCCACTGGTTCCGGAGAAGAAGATTTTTGAAGGGTTTTTACCTTATATGGGCATGGCGGCCATCTTGGTCACGTGACCTGGACCCTGCCAACAAACTTTAGTTCCCCCATCCCATGGATGCTCGGCATGAAATATGACTCCAATCGGCCTTGGGGTTTCAGAGGAGAAGATGTTTGAAAATGTTGACAGACAACCGAAAACAGATAAACAACGACAGACAGACAACGGAGCCTTACCATATTATAAGGTCACCTATGAGCCTTCGGCTCAGGTGAGCTAAAAACTCGGGAATTTCTGCCAACAATGGCCTCGGTCACAGGCAAAACAGTAAATATTTGTTTACATTAAGAAGATTAATAAGGTTTCACAATATTCTTAGTCATAGAAATGATATGTATCAGAAGATAGACACACCAAATCATTGTAACAGCTGGTAATATCACTACTTTAGCAGGTTCCATGGTAAAGACCAACTGATGGGATAATCACAGTACCTGAAGCCATTATATAATAAATTATATTAAATAAACTGTCCATAACTGTTTATAAAGTAAAACATACAATAATTTTGCAATAATAGCCAATTTTCATCAATTTAGTTTGCTGGCTGTCAATAGCGAATTCGCTATCGACAGCCGGCTGTCAATAGCGATCGCCTTTGTTATAACACGGTTTTTGATGTAACTCGGTTTCAAGATGGATCCCAAAAATGTATAGAGTATACATATATTTTTCTATATAATCAATACATCTTGGTTTAGATAGAACACGGTTGTTTAACTAACACAATTTCTGCTTTGGACCCCATTAATAGTGTTATAAAGAGGTTGTGGTGTACAATTTTGGTAATTGATTGAAAAAATTTTGATTCCTTTCTCTGGGCTTCTCAGTTTACAAGAAAAGAATTTGCCTGAATTAAGAATGGGATACGAATGGATACAGAAAAGTGGTAGTTGATTTCTGCAGGAGTATCTGTACAATAATATTATTGTACTTCAATATTGTTTTTGAAAAACCTTATTTTCAAGCTTGAAATACCAGACTGATTAACCCATTGCATACTGGAAACCCCGAAAGGGGTACCTTGGCAAATAGTGTAGGCGCAGATCAGATGCCGCAGAACGCGGCGTCTGATCAGGGCCTGCACTATTTGCTAACAGAATTTTCCGTCAAAAATAGAATGAAAAAGGAAAAAAAAAGGCCTGACACCCATTAATTATATGGCAAATGGACTTGTCCAACATATAGCAATGGGAGAGTCCACTAGTATACAATGGGTTAAGAGTAACTATAAAGCAATAAAAGCATCACTTAGGCATCAGTGGATTTTGTAAAACACTGTTCTAAATCAACATGGACGTTAATGGTATATTAGTTAGGTAAGAGATAGTATGGTATGGTTTGATTAATTGGGGGTAAGGTCAAAAGAATACATGCAATGCATTATGATTATAATATTTTTAGGTTTCTAACTACTTATCTAGCAAAAAAATGATCTGGAAGCTTTTCAAAAGACATACTTATTACTTCTTATTGCTAGTTCTAGATGCAAATAATGAGTTGTGACGGTATCCTATAGAGGATATTTGATTTTTTTCAGTATAAGATCGAAATGAATACCAAAACCAGTATTTTCACAAGTGGCATAGCCACAAGCGAAAATACTGGTTTTGGTGTTCATGAGTGAAATAAAATTTGATCTTACACTGAAAATATCATATTTTCTGTTTCTTACATGCTTCAACATGGCAATATTTAGCTTCACTAATCGTGTCACTCGCCCTCAGAGAAAACTATCTTTGTTCCTGGGCGTTTCATGTTAATTTAATGGTATGCAACGTATTTACTGGGCGTACAGGGTTCGCACAGGCTTGAAAAGTACTTGAATATGAAGGGCTGTCTTGGAAAGTCCTTGAAACTAAAATTCGTCTTGAAAAGTGCTTGAAAACTGTCCATAGACCTTGGAAAGTGCTTCAATTTGACTTCTTCTTTTATCCTTATCTCCCTGATAATCAAAAGTAAATATTCCAGAAGAAAATGGGCAGGTATGCCAGAACACCGTAATAAAGACGGTCAATGTGCTTTGTGCGAACAGATTGGATGCGAATGTTTCGTTCTTCGATTTTTGGATTGTCTCCCTTGCTGATTTTGACAATTTTATTGGCAAAACAAATCAGTTTCAATAACCAGACTAAGCAATACAAAAATGGTGTCTCAAGTTATATTAAGGAGCCTGAAATCTTTTTCTTTTTTATCCAATTGGTAAAAGTGTTTTCAGCAGACGGTGGCCAGCACAATATCCTTAGGTAAAGAAAACAAATAGTAGATTAGAAGGCACACTGTCTAGCATGGAGGAAGGACATTGATATGGCACAGATGGATGAAATAGTGTAGCGGTCTCATGCAAAGGGAGAGGGTCAATAATATATGAAACAAGAACACGTCAAGGAGAAAAAGGTCAAAGTCCTTGAAAACTATAATATTGGTCATTGGAAAGTCCTTGAAAAGTCCTTGAATTTGCCTTGCCTGTATGAACCCTGGTGTAATATTGGGTGTAAACTCAAAAGTTTGCACCAGGGATGGTATTTTTATTAATGGTGAAATAAATGAGAGATTAGTTCCCCAAAGAAGGTGCGGACAGATCTAATGTCGCGCGACAAAATACATGACATCAGCGTCGAAAACGACGTTGTTAACGTCCTCATGAGGGTGAACAGGTTTAGTGTCAATTCTAATACAGTTAATTGATTTTCAATCATCAGACAGTGGAAAAACTGACTACAGAATTAGATTTGGAGAAAAAAGTAGTCCCAGACAATGAAAAATAAAATTGATATCAGGCACTGTTTGAAACAGTGACAATATCGTTTCCGATTTCACTGAGAAATCTCTATATTTCATTGAAAAGCATGTAAGAAATTTGAAAATCTCTTAAAATAAAATAAAGGTCGCACAGAATTTCACTTTATATTTCAAACCGTTTGTTAATGATGGATTGTTAATTCACTTGTCTGATTATTTTCAGTGACACCAGGGATGACGGCTACAAACACAGGCCAAGTGATGCCGGTTCCACCAAATCTCACCAATCTTTTGAACCCAGCTGGCTCAGAAGGCCTTCAAATTATAGCCCAGACAAATAGGGGAACGAAAGAATGGCATCGGCTAGTTACCCAAGATCTCAGAAATCACCTTGTTTACAAGTTGTAAGTTGAAACTTTTGTTATTCTGTACAGTTTAGGGGCTCTGAGCTTTGACCCTTACAGCCCTATGAACAATACTGGATGACTGAGGACCGTGGAGATCCAGATGAGACAAGCTTGTAATGAGCCATCCCATCATATTGCAGTACAGTAAAATTTCTTTATTAAGACCGCCTCTGTTATGGGTCTGAAAATCTGCCTTTGCACAACAAAGTCAAAGAGTTACTTCGGGTGAACTTTTGTATGATTTGTTTGTTTGATTTGTGGTTTAATGTTCCCGTCAACACTGTAAAGGTAATTTTGGAGACATTGCTTCAAATATTGTGAGACTTTTACCCGACATCGAGATGAAATGACATCTCAAGTCCTGCCGCCCAATGAAACCAATTGGACGGTCGGACGGTCACCGCTTTGCCTGGGCAGTCTTAGATCTTCTAAGCGGTTTACCAGTACTCGTGTGCGGGTCGGTTTATGCTCTGTGTGAAAGCATCATGCAGCCAATCTATTTCTTCAAGCCCTGATGGGCGAGGGCCGTGTCCTTTTGATGAGCTATCCTGTCAAATCTGAAGAAGGTGGGATTGCAGTGGTATAGGTTTTTTGACAGTCTCTAAGCTCCGCTTCTGTGTGAAACAGAATTTACAGGTATTCATTTTGCTATTGAATATGGATTACAGTTTCTTTGTACTTTGACAAACACATCATTTGTGATGCCAATTCTTGTTTGATGTGTCATTGTATTTTGACATATTTGCACTTTAATAAACTGATGACAGATGTCATATTGCTAAACTGCTAGTTGTGCAGTTGTAACTAGCACAAATCCAGAAAAAAAGTTCTCTTTTGATGGGTGTTCTATCATAGATGAGAACCACACAGTGGAGTTGACCTTTATCCCGCTAAACATGACACCCAGTCTTTGGAAACAGTGTAGTTCCAGATCAGATGGCTTCCATCAGCTTCTAAAGAAGCCATCTGATCAGGATTTACAGTCATGCAGTTTGGGAATCGAAGGAATACATTTCATGAAGTAATTTGATTGGTTGATGTTCTGCAATAGGTGTGGCTAAATTAATTCATTTAGCAGGATAATGGTAAATACTAGAGCATTGTCAAAGTACAAGGTGTATTTTAAGGGGAATGAATACATCTTCAGAGGGGTGGGGGGGGGGCAACTCCATCAAAAGTATTTTTGTCTCCCATGTCAATAGAGGTCAACTCTTAAGAGCAGACCCCTTTTTCAGTGGATAGGGCTTATAGAAAAGTGAACAGGAAGTCCCGAAAGTTGTCTCCCTTTGAAAAATGGCAAAAAATCTGCATGGTGTTGCCATTCCCCATTTCAAACAGTTTTATATAGGTTCATAATGAGCTGTATCTGAATAGTCAATGTTTGCAATCTTGCTGTTGATTTTGACTAAACCTGATATCAACAAGAATGGATGTGTCATTTGATTTGAGGTTTTACTTCCCCATTAACACTGTATAGGTCATTTATGAGACATTGCTTCCATCTCAAGCCCTGCCGCCTAATGAAACCAATAGGGTTTATAAGCATGGACGGTCCGACTTGCACCACTTTGCCTGGGCAGGCTTAGATCCTCTAATTGGTTTACCAGTACTTGTGTGCGGTCGATTTCAACTCTACGTGGAAGCATCATGCAGTCTGCCTGGAAGCATCATGCAGCCCATCTTCCAATTTTAAAAATGGAAGAGTCTACTTAAAAAATGAGGGATGTTAGGCTGAAATAAAAATTAACTCAGATGATAAGTCATGGAGTTCAGATAAACCTTAAGCTTTCCTCCTAAGTCACCAGCTAATCGTAGATTGTTCATGTATTTCATTGCAGAGTACAAGCCATCTTTCCAACTCCTGATCCAGCAGCACTTAAAGACAGACGGATGAATAACCTTGTGTCATATGCTAGAAAAGTGGAGGGTGATATGTACGAAACAGCCAATAGCAGGGTAAGAAAAAACTTCCTGTTCCCTAAATAGAGAAATAACAGTGAATCATGTATTTGGGGTAAAACAGTTATCTGTATTCTAACACATTCATTTGTGAGGTTTAACCCATAAAATGCCAATCATGACAATTGCCGTCTGCTTTGTCGTCTGCCGATTTCTTTAAAAGTCATTTTTGCAGTGTGGACACAAATCAGACTGCTCCTCTAGGAGCAGTCTGATTTGGGTCCACACTGTTTGCCTGCATGCAAAAATATTTTTAAAAGTTTGCAAAAAAAAATTAGCAGACGACATAAGCAGACAACATTTTCAGATGTAGTTTTTCTCGGAGTCTTAAAGGTTAAAATTGTAGATTTAGAAGACGATATTGTAAATTTAGCAGACGACATTGTAAATTTAGCAGACAACATAGGCAGACGA
Source organism: Lucinisca nassula (assembly GCA_963580285.1). Classification (NCBI taxonomy): domain Eukaryota; kingdom Metazoa; phylum Mollusca; class Bivalvia; order Lucinida; family Lucinidae; genus Lucinisca; species Lucinisca nassula. The sequence continues at coordinate 22,966,147 of OY757015.1, forward strand.
CCTTGTCAGATGTAGTTTTTCTCGGAGTCTTAAAGGTTAAAATTGTAGATCTTTTGCCAAAAAGAGCAAGAGTTGTTGGCTGTGTAAAACCAAATGTCATCCAATGAAAAGCAATGTTATCTGTTGGTGTTGGGTTTCTGACAGTGTATTGAAGAATATACTGTCACAGATGTTTGACATTATCCAATCAGATGTGGTGTTGCTTATGTAAGTGCATTATAGGATTTAATTCCATTTTTGCATTTGTGGATTTTATCGATGTGCAAAATCCGGCAAATCATTGACAAACTGCATGAAGCCCGAAGGTTTGCTAAGTTTGTGAGTGATTCGCTAGAGTTTACACATCAACAAAATCCACAGAAATGATAATTCATTCCTGATAATTCCAACTATGTCATCGAAATGTTGAAAAATGCCCCAAAATGGTCCAATTTAAAAATTCTTTTTGAAGCGTAAGTGTGTTCTTTGGCGTCACTTCGACATACTACCTGTCGCTATTTGAAGCAGATCTGAGTTTACACATCAATAAAAGCCACAAAAATGATAATGCATTCTTCATAATTCCAACTTTGTCATCAAAATGTTACAAATGGAATGTTTTTGAGGAATTCTTTCGAAAGCCTAAGAATGCAATTACTAGCGGCCACGGAGGAATGATTATTCAATTGGAAGCTGCCATCCTTGAAAGAAACCCAAGCGAAAAAAAAACATCAAGTCTTTAAATTCAGTTTATTTACCTTTTCAATAGTTTTCCATCTTTTAATTGAACACTGTTGACATTGCTTTATAAACAATGATGTAACGCTTGGGTTCTAAACATGCTCTTTGGCGTCATGTTATATTACTACCTGCTGCTATTTGAAGCAGATCTGAGATTCTTGCGCATGGAATTTATCAAAGTATAAAACTTTTATTTCAACCAATCAAATCACATGAAATGCACATAATGATGGAGAATTGGAATTATTAGAATGTGCTATTAATTGAGCCCCGCCAAGCGAATTTGGGTCTTCGAGCATTCCGTCATGACAAATTTTAACTGCACATGCCTAGCCATTCAGAGGGGCCAGGGATATGGCTTTCTGTCTGAAGGTTCCTCTTGATTCACTGCTTGTATGAGCGAGCAGCGAAGGTTCTGGCGAGACTGCGCGGATGCGCAGGCTCGCCTGAACCTTCGCTGCTCGCATAGGCGATAAGTACCAAAATCGCTTGACGCGGCCCAATTGTCAATGTTGTGTTTTCTATTTCAGGAGGAATACTACCATTTTCTTGCGGAGAAAATCTACAAGATCCAGAAGGAGCTGGAAGAAAAACGAATTCAGAGGAGAGAGCAACAGCAGAAAGCCGGGGTCCCTCCAGACAACAAAGGTATCAGGCTGCCTAATGCCCTTAATCCATCTACAACAAGACCAACCCTCAGTAAGTGAACCACACTTGCTACAGTCAAATTTCAGTGGCTCAAACGCATTTGGGACTGGAAATTTGTCGGGGCCCTTGCCTATCGGGGCTTGAAGAAATAGATTGGCCGCATGATGCTTCCACTCACAGCTGAAATCCGACCGCACATGAGTACTGGTAAACTGCTTAGAGGATCAAAGCCTGCCCAGGTAAAGCGGTGCGAGTCGGACTGTCCATGCTTATAAACACTATTCGTTTCATTGGGCGACAGGGCTTGAGATGTCATTTCATCTCAATATCAGATAAAAAGTCCACAAAATTAGAAGCAGGTCTCCAAAATGACCTATACAGTGTTGACGGGGACGTTAAATCTCAAATCAAACAAAACAAACAAAAACTGAAAATTTGTTTTATAAAGGTTCATTGAGCCGCTGAGGGTTGACAGGGAATATAGGGCTTACGTTTATTAGGAATATTTTCAGTGTCCTACAAAACTAGTTTTGATAGACATTAGATGTGCTACAACACGGCAGTTCTGATGAGTACGCAATAGTGAGGTTGCAGATGATATCACACACTAAAGAATCACCGCAACCTCTTTTTAACACTATTAATGGGGTCCAAAGCAGAAATCGTGTTAGTTAAACAGCAGTATAATATCCAAACAAAATGTATTGATTATATAGAAAAATACACGGGCCTAGTGGATAAGAGTGATGACTTAATCATTAGGTCTCTCACTGCTGTGGGTTTGAGCCCGACTCGGGGTCACATATGGTACACCCAAGTTATGCGACGAAAGATCAGGTGGTGTTTCTCCAGGTACTCCAGTTTTTGCCCACCTCTGATTATAAATAGGCTCGACATGAGTGAAATAATCCTGAAAGGGAAGTAAAACCAAAACATATATAGAAAAATGACTATTTTTGTCACATGATTCACTGACTTGTTAATTATTGCAACCACCCAAACTTTTGCCCTAATATAAGAGCTTCATTAATGATTCTTGGTACATGCTTGCATCTTGGGGTGACAATTTTTATGCCGGCATGCTTGACTTTGACCTAGATTTCATGGTTCAGTGACTTTGCGCCCCCACAGGTGAGACATAGCCTTCTGCGGAATTCTTGTACAATCAGTTCCTAAAATAAACTCGACCTGGTATTCCGAAATCTCAAAATGGACTCCTGCTATATATAAGGTGGAAGATTCCATCTGTTACGGAATGGGTTAAGAGAAACATGTAGATTAACCCATTGCATGCGGGAAACCCCTAAAGGGGTACCTTGGCAAACAGTGCATGCCCAGATCAGACACCGCAGAATGCGGTGTCTGATCAGGGCCTGCACTATTTGCTAACAGAATTTTCATTCAAAAATTGAATAAAAATGATAAATAGGCCTGACACCCCAGAAGTGACAATTGGACTTGTCCAACATATAGAAATGGAAGGGTCCACCAGTATACAATGGGTAAAATATGTTCTTTTCTGGTTAAAATGTAGAACTCTTCTTATGTCTTTACAGATGGGCCTTTAACAAATAGTGTTCCCCAGCTTGGTGGAGCTGGCAATGACATATTCAACATGAACCAAGGCAACCTGCCAGGCTCTGGATTGGTCGGTGGTCCCAGGATGCAGATGCAGCCCCCACAGCCTAGAACCACACCTCCTCCTGGACTGGTAAGAACAATTGTTTGCTGCTCGGTATAAGGTTGGCTTTGTGATGAAACTCTACCTGATGTTGTGTATGAAAAAGATGGATGAGTGGCACATGGTGAATACCCTGATGAGACACAGCTTTTTGCAGTGTCACATCTGGGTTTACACTGTTTGCTAAATGCTCCCTCCAATCGAGGCTTGAAGAAATAGATGTATGGTGCTTTCATGCAGAGCTGAAACTGACCACACATGAGTACTGGTAAACTGCTTAGAAGGACTAAGCCTGCCCTGGCAAATTGATGTGAGTCAGACAGACCAATGCATATAAGCCTTTTGATTTCATTGAGCGGCAGGGCTTGAGATGTCATTTCATCTCAATGTCGGGTATAAGTCCCACGAAATTGGAAGCATGTCTCCATAATGACCTAAACAGACCGGTCAACATTATAAAAAATCTAAAGTAAAGCGAATCACTGCGATGAGATAACCCATTATGTAAACCAGTCTTTACTGTCACAGATGTCCACCTTAAAACAGTTCATGGGGAAATTAGTGAAAACACTGTTGGAAGTTTTGGAAAAAAGTGATTTTATATGGGTAATCAATTAGTTATGGGAAATAATCAATCATGAAATTCCGACCAATTTCTAACACTAGTTTGTGTATTGTTTATGTTTACTTAATTGGCAAGCAAACTGGGGTCGATGTTATCAAACATTTTTCAAGCTCAACTCTGCTGAGCATGAAATATGTTATGCTCACAAATATTGAAATATGATAAATAGAGGCAATTTTCTTTCTTGGATCAGCAGAGATTGTAATTTGGCCTGCTCATCGATTTGAAAATGCCAACATTTGTTGGCATTTTCTGCCAACATTTGTTGGCATTTTCAAATTTATGACTAGGACAAATTTCATGCTCAAGTGAGTTGAGGATGAAAAATGTTTTATAATCTCGGGGCCTAAGATATTTTGGTAAATTTATAGATGAACCTTCCTGCCAATCCCCCACAGATGAATGCTGGCCTGCGGGATCCACAGTCTATGAATCAGCGTATGCCTAGCCACCTCCTTAACCAGCAGCCGATGCAACAACCCTTACACAACCGACTTCAGCAGCCAGGAAACCCTAACCTTATGGGCCAGAAGCCTGTAGGAATGAACCAAACCCAACAGCAACTACCAGGACATCCGGGCTCCATGTCGGTCGCTTCCTCGCTACAGCAGGCGTCGGTGGCGGCCAGTATGGGCAGGAGTGCAACAGACATGGGCTTGTCATCTGTTCAGTCCTCGGTTGCAAGTTCAACAGCTATGTCACAGGCTCATACTCAGCTTGTAAGTTTTGTTTGTTTGATTTGTTTAAATTGAGGTTTAACGTCCCCGTCAACACTGTATAGGTCATTTTGGAGACACTTGTAAGTCATGTTTATTGCAGTTTGTCTTCTTTAAAAGTCACTCGATATTGAAGAGTATTTTGTTGGCTTTCTTATGTACAGAATACAAAGTAGATAAAAGTCTGGTATGGAATGTAAAGGGCTTTCCTCGGTAGCTCAATCGGATGCGCATTTGACTGGTGATCAGGACGCGGGTTCGAGACCTGCCGTGGTCGGCAACATTCTTTCGTGGAGATTGATCGTGAAATCATTTCTATGGTCATTCTCTTCCTTCTGCTGATTCAAGAAGGGCAGTTGTCAGTTTCTGGCGAAAGAATGTGCACTGTACTGGTTAATGGCTTTCGTATAAGCCTGCCCAGCGAAAGTTTGGATAGGTAAACTGACCGGCTCAAAAATTACATGAATAGTGTTGACTGGGTCGGTAAACCCCAATACAAACATACAAACATACACGGGCCTCCGTGGCCTAGTGGTTAAGAGCGCTGACTCTTGATCATTAGGTCATTCACTGCTGTGGTTCGAGCCTCGCTCGGGTCTTATGTGAGACGCCAAGTTCTGCAACGGAAGGTCAGGTGTTTTTTCTCCTGGTACTCCAGTTTTTGCCCACCTTTGATTAATGTTCGGCTCGATATTAGTGAAATAATCTTGAAAGGGCCGTTAAACCAAAACCAAAAAAAAACAAAAACATACAAACAAAATAAAGTAGATAAAAGTCTGGTATAAAATGTAAAATTAATCTATAGTTGTAATCTGTTATCAAAATGTCTATTCGCTCTGAATGAATCAGAAAAGTCCAATTTAATGATATGGAATAATGGAATTTATGAAATTGTTTTTCTGCCATATAGATAATGTAATTATGCTGCACCCTGAAAGGATACAGTAAAATGTGAGGCTGTGCCGAGCATTTTATCCCTATTCTTCGAAGGGTTTAGTAAATTTAATAATACTTGAGCACGAATGTAAGATTCTGTTTGTCGTATGACATTTAAAACACTTTTTATTCACGATTGTTTAACAAAAATGTCAATATTCCACCATTAATTAACACGGCGTCGTGCATGTAAAGTTTCGGGGCGTTTCCAGCTAATTTGCTTAGTTAATTCACTAGTGGATTATCGAATTTATTACATGACGCTGTTACATTACATCACGTTATTATCCCCACGTTTTTCAACGAAAAGTGGGGATATTGTTATCGCCTCCGTCCGTCCGTCTGTCTGTCCGGCTATCTCCTCCTAAACCGTTAGCCGGAATTCAACCAAATTTGGTATGCGAGTTGCTTACATGAATGGCTTGCGCAAGAGCACATTTATTTTTGTCCCCGCCCCCAGGGGCCCTGGGGAGGGGTCAAAAGGTCAAATTTTGACCTACTGTGGAGAAAACGTGGGGATTTGCGATGGCTTGCCATCGACTGCGCGCTCTAGTTACATTCTAAGATGCAAGGTCATATGATAAATTGGTTTATACAGTTGTCACTAACAATGTTTAAATACTTTGCAGACTACTGAAACGTCAGTGCTAGGCCCGGATAAAAAGATCAAGCAAGAAACGTTAGACATCAGTACTCAACCACAGACACTGTCTGAAGTGCTTGCCTCACCTAAGCCACCAACAAGTGATCAAATTCCTACATCAGTCACAACCACCACCAGCATCACCTCCCAATCCATCACTACAGTTGCTGCCAACACCTCCATTGCACCATCTCTTGACATTAAACCAGAAATTAAGACTGAAATTAAAACTGAAGTGAAGCAAGAGGTGGTCGACAGCACGTCCGTTATAGTGAAAGAAGAAAGCATGGACGCAACATCAAGCGGTGTGTCCACACCGAAAGTGGAACCAAATTCAGAAATGGATGAGCCTAAACCAAGTCCAATGGATGCACAGAGTGGCAGTAATACCCCTGCCGCATCCCCTGCTCCACCAAAACCAAGGCAGAAAAAAGGTAGGTTATTGAGTCAAAAATACTTTCTTTGTGTCGATCATAGCACCCGGTATCGAGGATAGTTTTGCTTTAATTTTTGGAAGTGAGTGAGTGAGTGTTTCAGTTTTACGTCCCACCAACAGCTTAGGTCATACGGAGACGGGACCTCGGTTTACAGACTCATCCGAAAGTCTGGAGAAGCCCGGGATCGAACCTGCGACCCCTGGTTTACAAGGCGAGTAGCGTAACCACTCGACCACGGAGGCTTCTAAAAATTTTTTGGAAGAAACGTATTGGAACTTGTTAGAATTTCTTTGACGAGATGATTCTAAGAAGTACCGACAATATGTTTTCTTGGAGAAATAAGGAAAGTTATCTTTCATTCATTTTATCTAAGCTATGATGTATATCAAAGAATGTTATTAGGGCCCCGCACTGAAAGTGTGGGTGCCCTATAGTAATCACTCTGTCCGTCTGTCTGTCTGTCCGTCCGTCTGTCCGTCCACAAATTTCTGATAGCGCTGCCGGGGCCCTAGTCAGTTTCACTGACAGCTCTAGTTAATCTATAAAGGTTACCTTGGAAACAGAGATCACATTACAGAAAGGAAATGCAGTCGAACTTCGATAACACGAATACCATTGGGACAATGAAAATTTGTTCGAGATTGGGGAAGTTCGAACTTCTGAGGTTTAATCATAATTTCAGGTCATGAAGGTTAATGGGGATCACTTTAATATCTTTAAGATCAAGAAAAGCGGTATGTTGTGTGTACTCATTAGAATCGCCTCATTGAGGCGATTCTAATGAATACACACAACATACGGTATGTTGTTGTACTCATTAGAATCAACTCATTGATCGAATGAATACACTCAACATACCTTTTACCAATCAAATCAGGAAAACCTCCCTAAAATATCCAAATATATGGATGTATGGAGGTATTTGAAGAAGTCTAGGGACTTTTGAACAAGTTCGAAGTAGCCATGGTAAACAAGCTATCCGTGTTAGAATTTTCGATGTTTCACTGTAGCAGGCTGTGTTTTACTGAGCATAGAAACAGTTGAGTATTTGGTGATAGTTGAAGGATAATATTTGTCAGTTCTCCATTAAAACCTATAGGTTTATATGGAGAAATGAGGAAATTTGTCCTTCAATTATCACTAGATAGCAGCCTTATCTGTGGCCATGATTGAGACTTTATAATTTTGCAAGGCTGGCATCTAATGCATATTAGTGGTGCTGTTCATTCATGAATTATAAATAAAAAATGAATTATAAATAAAAACATGAATGTTTTGAGGATTGGTTTGATGGGATACAGGCAAACAGTGTAGGCCCAGATTAGATACTCCAGAATCTGGTGTCTGAACAGAGCCTTCACTGTTTGCAAAATGTTAAGCCAAATAAATAAATTAAGATAACATAACCTTACAGCTCTAAAATTTGAAATGGACGCCTGCAATATATATCCTGCGATAATATTCATCTTTGTGGATATTATTGATGTGTAAATTCCGGTGAGTGATTCGCCAGAGTTTACACATCGATAAAATTCACAAAAATGATAATTGATTCCTTATAGTTCCAACTTTGTCATTGAAATGATAAAAATGCTACAAAAGTGGTAAATTTTTTGGAATTCTTCCGAAGCTTAAGAATAAACTTACCAGCGAACACTGAGGAATGATTTTTTCGATTAGAAGCTGCCATGTTTAAGGCTGCCACAATTAATCGTATAATCGATTAATCGATAGATAAATTCCACAAAAATGATTATCATTTCTGATTTGCTTTTGATCGATTACTTTATATGTACAATTTACTACCCAAAGTTATGCCTAAAATAGTTGGATGAGTGGCAAACGGTGCAGACCCTGATGAGACACCGCATAATGCGGCGTCTCATCTGGGTCTACACTGTTTGCTCAGGCCTGTCTGTTCAAAGTACATATGGTAAAGTGCAACATATGGTAAGAGTCATGCTCAGACAGAAAGCCAGACAGGTAAAATAATGACAAAAATCTTAGCGATTACTAATTGATTATCGATCACAATGATAGGACTGATAATCGATTATCATTTCACTACGATTAGCCAGCCCTATTCAGCTTTGTCATTGAAATGATAAAAATGCTACAAAAGTGGTAAATTTTTGGAATTCTTCCAAAGCTTAAGAATAAACTTACCAACGAACACTGCGGAATGTTTTTTTCGATTACAAGCTGCCATGTTTGACCAAAACACAAGTGAAATAAATTCAGATTATTTGTCTTCCAAAATTTAGGTTCTCAATAGTTTCTCATCTTTTAATCGAGCGCTGTTTACCTCGCTTCATATACGAATGTGTCAGTTCTAAATGTGCTCTTTGACCTAATTTTATTAGCTCACCTGTCACGTAGTGACAAGGTGAGCTTTTGTGATCACTTTTTGTCCGTCGTCCGTCGTGCCTGCGTCCGTGCGTCAGTAAACAATTTCAAATAAGTATATCTCTAATACCCCATGGTCAATCTTGATCAAATTTCATGAGAAGCATCATCAGGTAGGGGGAAAGGCTGTATAAGGTTTTTGGGCTGATCAGATTGGAATTCTGGTTGCCATGGCAACATATAGCTCCCATAGACTTACAATGGGAAAAAATTAAAATATCTTCTTCTCTGAAACCACAGGGCCCAGAGCTTAGATATTTAGCATGTATTAAAGGTCAGTGGTCACCTGCATAATTCCTGCCAATCATGCCCTTGGGGTCCAAATTGGCCGCGCCCCGGGGCCCCTTCGCTCCCATAGACTCATAATGGAACAAAAAGCTTCAAAAATCTTCTCGGAAAGCACAGGGCCAAGAACTTAGATATTTAGCATGTAGCAACGGCAAGTGGTCGCCTACGTAATTCCTGCCAATCATGCCCCTGGGGTCCAAAATGGGCCACACCCCGGGGCCCTTTAGCTCCTATAGACTCATAATGGAAAAAAGCTTCAAAAATCTTCTTCTCTGAAACCACAGGGCCCAGAGCTGAGATATTTGGCATGAAACATCGGCAAGTGGTCACCTACATAATTCCTGCCAATCATGCCCCTGGGGTCCAAATTGGCCACTACCCCGGGGCCATTTGCTCCAATACACTCATAATGGAAAAAAAGGTTTAAAAATCTTCTTCTCTGAAACCACAGGGCCCAGAGCTTAGATATTTAGCATGTAGCAACGGCTAGTGGTCACCTACATAATTCCTGCCAATCATGCCCCTGGGTTCCAAATGGGCGACGCCCCTTGGCCCCTTCGCTCCCATAGACTCATAATGGAACAAAAAGCTTCAAAAATCTTCTTCTCAGAAACCACAGGGCCCAGAGCTGAGATATTTGGCATGTAGCAACAGCATGTGGTCACCTACATAATTCCTGCCAATCATGCCCCTGGGGTCAAAATTGGCCACACCCCGGGGCCCCTTAGCTCCTATAGACTCATAATGGAAAAAAGCTTCAAAAATCTTCTTCTCTGAAACCACACGGCCCAGAGCTGAGGTATTTGGCATGTAGCAATGGCAAGTGGTCACCTACATAAATCCTGCCAATCATGCCCCTAGGGTCCAAATGGGCCACGCCCCGGGGTCCCTTAGCTCCCATAGACTCATAATGGAAAAAAAAAAGCTTCAAAAATCTTCTTCTCTGAAACCACAGGGCCCAGAGTTTAGATATTTAGCATGTAGCAACGGCAATTGGTCAACTACATAATTCCTGCTAATCATGCCCCTGGGATCCAAATGGGCCACACGCTGGGGCCCCTTTGCTCCCATAGACTCATAATGGAAAAAAGCTTAAAAAATCTTCTTCTCTGAAACCACAGCGCCCAGAGCTTAGATATTTAGCAGATAGCAACGGCAAGTGGTCACCTACATAATTCCTGCCAATCTGCCCCTGGGGTCCAAAAGGGCCATGCCCCGGGGCCCCTTAGCCCCTATAGACTCATAATGAAAAAAAAAAAAAACTTCAAAAATCTTCTTCTCTGAAACCACAGGGCCCAGAGCTTAGATATTTAGCATGTAGCAATGGCAAGTGGTCACCTACATAAATCCTGCCAATCATGCCCGTGGGGTCCAAATGGGCGACGCCCCGGGGCCCTTAGCTCCCATAGACTCATAATGGAAAAAAAGCTTCAAAATCTTCTTCTCTGAAACCACAGGGCCCAGAGCTGAGATATTGCGCATGTAGCAACAGCAAGTGGTCACCTACATAATTCCTGCCAATAATTCCCCTGGGGTCCAAATTGACCACACCCTGGGGCCCCTTCGCTCCCATAGCCTCTTAATGGAACAAAAAGCTTAAAAAATCTTCTTGTCAGAAACCACAAGGCCCAGAGCTTAGATATTTAGCATGTAGCAACGGCAAGTGGTCACCTACATAATTCCTGCCAATCATGCCCCTGGGGTCCAAACAGGCCACACCCCTGGGCCCTTTAGCTCCTATAGACTCATAATGGAAAAAAGCTTCAAAAATCTTCTTCTCTGAAACCACAGGGCCAAGAGCTGAGATATTTGGCATGAAGCAACAGCAAGTGGTCACCTACATAATTCCTGCCAATCATGCCCCTGGGGTCCAAATTGGCCACACCCCGGGGCCCCTTAGCTCCCATAGACTCATAATGGAACAAAAAGCTTCAAAAATCTTCTTCTCTGAAACCACAGGGCCCAGAGTTTAGATATTAAGCATGTAGCAACAGCAATTGGTCAACTACATAATTCCTGCTAATCATGCCCCTGGGTTGCAAATGGGCCACGCGCCGGGCCCCTTTGCTCCCATAGACTCATAATGGAAAAAAAGCTAAAAAAAACCTTCTTCTCTGAAACCACAGCGCCCAGAGCTTAGATATTTAGCAGATAGCAACGGCAAGTGGTCATATACATAATTCCTGCCAATCATGCCCCTGGGGTCCAAAAGGGCCACACCCCGGGCCCCTTAGCTCCTTTAGACTCATAATGGAAAAAAAACACTTCAAAAATCTTCTTCTCTGAAACCACAGGGCCCAGAGCTTAGATATTTAGCATGTAGCAATGGCAAGTGGTCACCTACATAAATCCTGCCAATCATGCCCGTGGGGTCCAAATGGGCCAAGCCCCGGGGCCCCTTAGCTCCCATAGACTCATAATGGAAAAAAAGCTTCAAAATCTTCTTCTCTGAAACCACAGGGCCCAGAGCTGAGATATTTGGCATGTAGCAACAGCAAGTGGTCACCTACATAATTCCTGCCAATAATGCCCCTGGGGTCCAAATTGACCACACCCCGGGGCCCCTTCGCTCCCATAGACTCATAATGGAACAAAAAGCTTCAAAAATCTTCTTGTCGGAAACCACAAGGCCCAGAGCTTAGATATTTAGCATGTAGCAACGGCAAGTGGTCACCTACATAATTCCTGCCAATCATGCCCCTGGGGTCCTAACAGGCCACACCCCTGGGCCCTTTAGCTCCTTTAGCTCCTATAGACTCATAATGGAAAAAAGCTTCAAAAATCTTCTTCTCTGAAACCACAGGGCCAAGAGCTGAGATATTTGGCATGAAGCAACAGCAAGTGGTCACCTACATAATTCCTGCTAATCATGCCCCTGGGGTCCAAATTGGCCACACCCCGGGGCCCCTTAGCTCCCATAGACTCATAATGGAAAAAAAGCTTCAAAAATCTTCTTCTCTGAAACACAGGGCCCAGAGCTTAGATATTTAGCATGTAGTAACGGCCAGTGGTCTGCTACATAAATCCTGCAAATCATGCCCCTGGGCTCCAAATGGGCGACGCCTCGGGGCCCCTTAGCTCCCATAGACTCATAATGGAACAAAAAGCTTCAAAAATCTTCTTCTCGGAAACCACAGGGCCCAGAGCTTAGATATTTAGCATGTAGCAACGGCAAGTGGTCACCTACATAATTCCTGCCAATCATGCCCCTGGGGTCCAAACGGGCCACGCCCCGGGACCCTTTAGCTCCTATAGACTCATAATGGAAAAAAGCTTCAAAAATCTTCTTCTCTGAAACCACAGGGCCCAGAGCTGAGGTATTTGGCATGTAGCAATGCCAAGTGGTCACCTACATAAATCCTGCCAAACATGCCCCTAGGGTCCAAATGGGCCAAGCCCGGGGTCCCTTAGCTCCCATAGACTCATAATGGAAAAAAAAAGCTTAAAAAATCTTCTTCTCTGAAACCACAGGGCCCAGAGTTTAGATATTTAGCATGTAGCAACGGCAATTGGTCACCTACATAATTCCTGCTAATCATGCCCCTGGGTTCCAAATGGGCCACGCGCCGGGGCCCCTTTGCTTCCATAGACTCATAATGGAAAAAAGCTTAAAAAATCTTCTTCTCTGAAACCACAGCACCCAGAGCTTAGATATTTAGCAGATAGCAACGGCAAGTGGTCACCTACATAATTCCTGCCAATCATGCCCCTGGGGTCCAAAAGGGCCACACCCCGGGCCCCTTAGCTCCTTTAGACTCATAATGGAAAAAAAACACTTCAAAATTCTTCTTCTCTGAAACCACAGGGCCCAGAGCTTTGATATTTAGCATGTGGCAATGGCAAGTGGTTACCTACATAAATCCTGCCAATCATGCCCGTGGGGTCCAAATGGGCCAAGCCCCGGTTCCCCTTAGCATCCATAGACTCATAACGGAAAAAAGCTTCAAAATCTTCTTCTCTGAAACCACAGGGCCCATAGCTGAGATATTTGGCATGTAGCAACAGCAAGTGGTCACCTACATAATTCCTGCCAATCATGCCCCTGGGGTCAACATTGGCCACTACCCCGGGGCCCCTTAGCTCCCATAGACTCATAATGGAAAAAAAGCTTCAAAATCTTCTTCTCTGAAACCACAGCGTCCAGAGCTTAGATATTTAGCATGTAGCAATGGCAAGTGGTCACCTTCATATTTCCTGCTAATCATGCCCCTGGGGTCCAAATGGGCCACGCCCAGGGGCCCCTTAGCTCCCGTAGACTCATAATGGCATAAAGCTTCAAAAATCCTTTTCTCAGAAACTGGGAAGCACAGAACTTAGATATTTAGTATCTAGCAACATATTAATAGCCAGCTACAAAAATCCTGCTAACCCTGCCCCTGGGGTCAAAATTGGCCTCCCCGAGCTCATCATCTCCAATAGACTTATAATGGAAAAAAAAACTTAAAAAATCTTCTATTAAACCATAAGGCCCAGAGCTTAGATTTTTAGTATGTAGCAACGTCAAGTGGCCACCAACATAAATCCTGCCAGTTATGCCCCTGGGGTCCAAATTGGCCCCACCACAGGGCTCTTTAGCTTCCATAGACTTGCAATTGGAGAAACTTCAAAAATCTTCTTCTCTGAAAACACAGGGCCCTTATAATGAAAAAAACCCCACAAAAAACAACTTAAAATGGGGAAAAAATCTTCAAAAATCTTCTTCTCTGAAACTATAAGTCCCAGAGCTTAGGTATTTAGCATGTAGCAATGTCTAGTGGTCGCCTACATGAATCCTGCCAATCATGCCCCTGGGGTCCAAATTCTGTGGCCCCTAAACTCCAACAAACTTATAATGGAAAAGCTTCAAACATCTTCTTTGAAACCATGAAGTACAGACCTTAGATATTTAGTATATAGCAACACAAAATGGTCGCCTACATAAATCCTGCCAACCGTGCCGTGTTGAGATGAAATATCATCTCAAGCCCTGTTGCCCAATGAAACCAGCAGGGTTTATAAGCATGGACACCGCTTTGCCTGAGCTTAGATATTTAGTATGTAGCAATGTCAAGTGGTCTCCTACACTAATGATTTTCTGGTACACAGGTGAGCGATATAGGGCCATTGGGCCCTCTTGTATTACTACCTGTGGTGACATAATGTTAATATTACTACATGTAGCTGTGTGAAATAGGTCCAAGATCTTGCTTGTGGAATTTATCGAAGCATAAAACTTTTCTTTCAAGCAATCAAATCGCTGGAAATGTACATAAAAATGGAGAATTGGAATTTTAAGGCGAAAGATTCCATTCAGTAAAAACAAGGGTTAAGTATTGCTGAAGCAGTCTATCGTTTGTCTTTGATACATGTAGAATCATCATCATTTAATGAATTCATTCGGAAATCTTCACTTCCAGTGACGTTAATGCTTGCATGTGGGCCCATGTCATCTCGTCTCAGTGTCATCTCAGTGTCGGGTATAAGTCCCGCAAAAATTGGAATCAACCTCTCCAAAATGACCTAAAAAGTGTGGTCGAGGATAAAAAAAAACTCAATTTCAACTAACAAATATGCATGAATGAACCTGAAAAGACAGATTTGAGAATTTTGGGCTTGACTTGAAATTGTGAATACAGTATTGTTTTTCAATGTGTCTGCATTTTATTTTACAGTGTTTAAACCAGATGAGCTGAGGCAGGCTTTGATGCCAGTTTTAGAGAAACTATACAGGCAGGATCCTGAGTCACTTCCGTTTAGACAGCCTGTTGATCCAGTTGCCCTACAGATACCAGTAAGTAATCACAGGCCTCCTAGCAAAACCTATAAAACCTATAATAACCTAATATTTTGTGCCAAACCTATAAAACCTTTATTTTGTTCATGAAACCTATAAAAAGCCTGTATTTTCATGAAAAAACCTATATTTTTCACTTTTTGAACCTTCTTGCGACTCAACCCTAACTTTTCTTCAAAATGCACTACTACATTTTATGTTTTAGTCCCATAAAAAGTGATGAAAACTGTCAAGAAATTGTAATTTTTTTCCTCGCTCGCTTCACTCGCTCAGAAAAAAATGTACAATTCAGATCAACTTTATCTGAGAAATTGTGGCACAAAAATTCATCAAATATTTTTTCTTCAGTTTTAAATCTTTATGTAAGTTTGGAAGACCCTTTTTTAACCTGTATTTTTATTGAAAAACCTGTAAATAACCTATATTTTGAGTAAGAAGAACCTATAGCAAAACCTATATTTTCAAAGTGGGCCACTAGGAGGCCTGTAATCAGTTGTAGCGTGTATACAGACTGAATTTTTGCAGGGTTCAACTCCAGTAAAAAAGTGAATGGTATATTTCAGGGAAGACAACTCTTGTTTCTCTTAGTGGATAGTCTATGTATGCACCACTTACTGTAAAAGTACTAAAAATTTGGACACCTTGAAGACTTACTGTAATTCTCCTAAAATTCTAACAAATTTGTTTCGCAATCCAGCAAGGAGTCCAAAAGGTGCAGACAGAATTGCAAACAGTGTAGACCCAGATCAGACTGCTCCTGAAGGAGCAGTCTGATCTAGGTCTGCACTGTTTGCTTAGGCCTATCTGCCCCAATATTTAGGATCATTACGGTATTGATGAAAAATTAATGAAAATGTTATGTTGCCGATATTTTTTTGCATCTGTCATTCTAAATGAAAAATGAATTTAGGAAGACCTGGCACATTGATATTAAGGCTGCCACGATTAATCGTATAATCGATTATTCGATCGATACATTCCACAAAAATGATTATTATTTCTGATTTGCTTTTAATCGAATACTTGATAGGTACAATTTACTACCCAGAGTTATGCCTAAAATAGCTGGATGAGTGGCAAACAGTGCAGACACTGATGAGACGCCGCATTATGCGGCGTCTCATCTGGGTCTACACTGTTTGCGCAGGCCTGTCTGTTCAAATATACATATGGTGAAGTGCAACATATGGTAAGAGTCATGCTCAGACAGAAAGCCAGACAGGTTAAAATAATGACAAAAATCTTAGCGATTACTAATCGATTATCGATCGCAATGATAGGACTGATAATCGATTATCTTTTCAGCTCCGATTAGCCACCGCTAATTGATGTCATGTTACAGCACTGATTAACCCATTTTGTATGCGAAACCTTCAGATGGGATGCTGGCAGTCAGTGCAGGCTCAGATCAGAGGCCACGGAATGTGGCATCTTATCAGGGTCCACACTGTTTACAGAAAGTACAGCAGTTATCAAAATAAATGACACAACCTGACCCCACAAGAGTTAGAAATGGACTCCATTCATTAGGTTTCCATTCAGAACCAGTTATTAATGAAATTATTTTAGGAAACAACATAGTTTTGCTTGGAAATCGTTTAAAGTGATTGTTTCTTTTCATATCTGCCTTTAATCACTGTATTGTAATTTTCATATCTTTACCACGAAAAGAGAACCTATATCTCGCCACCCATTCAATCATGAAATGATCACTAGGCACAGCAGTGCAAGTCGGACCATCCAAACTTATAAACCCTTTTGGTTTCATTGGGCGACAGGGCATGAGATGTCATTTCATCTCAATATCGGGTAAAAGTCCCATAAAATCGGAAGCAACATCTCCAAATTGACCTGTACAGTGTTGATAGGGGCATTAAACCTCAAATCAGAGTCTTAATTTCATGAAATATTTTTATCATTTTATCGCCACCAGTAATCTTAAGTGATTAAAGACTGTCTTTCCATAATTACATGTATTTCAGCACAAAAATCTGTTTCTTACAGGATTATTTTGATATTGTACGAAAGCCTATGGATTTATCTACAATCAAGCGTCATCTTGACACCGGACAGTACCTTGACCCATGGCAGTTTGTAGATGATGTCTGGTTGATGTTTGATAACGCTTGGGTTTATAATAAGAAGTCATCCAGAGTCTATAAATATTGTTCTAAGGTATGTATCAAGCTTTCTTCATGCATGTCTGTCAGATTTGTCGAGGTGATTCTAACAAATCAACATATTATGTTCAATAAAAAAGTTATTTTGATTCTTGACTGGTAACACGGGATCATACTCCCCGCTCGAGAGGGATATTTACCTGAGCCTTACGACCCGGCCACCCCCGCCTATCGGGGCTTGAAGAAATAGATGGGCTGCATGATGCTTCCAGGCAGAGCTGAAACTGACTGCACACGAGTACTGGTTAGAGGATCTAAGCCTGCCCAGGCAAAGCGGTGCTGGTCGGACCGCCCATGCTTATAAACTCTATTGGTTTCATTGGGCGACAGGGCTTGAGATGTCATTTCATCTCAATGTCGGGTAAAAGTCCCACAAAATTGGAAGCAACGTCTCCAAAATGAGCTATACAGTGTTGACGGGGACATTAAACCTCAATCAATCAATCAATCTTACGGCCCGGGCAAATACCGCTTTCTTGTGGGTATATGAGTTTGTGTTTCCTGTCAAGAATCAAAATAATGAATTTGTTATACTGGAAAGCTTTTTGGTGACATTTTGTACATTATTGCAATGTTTTCCAAAGGATTCTTGTGTAATGGACATCATCTGAAGTACAGTAGAACTTCGATGGCTCGAACCCCGATGGCTCGTTTACCGTGGATGTGTCAAACCCATTCTTGAGTCCCTAGCGAAATCCTCTACATTAGAAATAGTGGGGGATAATTAAGGAGATTAATTGTAAAATGTATGCTGTGTGTACTCATTAGAATCGCCTCGATGAGGCGATTCTAATGAGTACATACAGCATACATTTTCATTATAGAACACCGGAAAGATGTCTAAAAGTATCTCGTTATGCGTCCTGACAGTTAGCTCAGTGGCTCGAACTACCCCTTTCTCGAACAGATTTTCGAGGCCCCAAAGGTGTTCGAGCCATTGAAGTTCCACTGTACATGTTTACATGTGACGTAATCAAACGCGCCCTTTGGCAGTCACCACGTTGATCACGGACCTCAGTGGAAAAATGTTTATGTCAGGTTGGAATGAAAGTTTTCATAGGAAAAAAATGAAATAAAGTACCGAATGACTGAAAAACAAAAGTTTTCATTTCTAAATTTATTGGCCGTAAATTATTGTGGTGCATGTATTGCTTATATTTCTTACCAACTGCAGTAAATCCAAGATGACAGACATCACAATTCAAGGCAAGGCAAAGCCCCCGCCCATAAGGGCTTGAAGAAATATATGGGCTGCATGATGCTTCCACGCAGAGCTGAATCTGGCCCGCACACTAGTACTGGTAAACCGCTTAGAGGATCTAAGCCTGTCCAGGAACCGCGGTGCGAGGCAGACCGTCCATGCTAATAAACCCTATTGGTTTCATTGGGCGACAGGGCTTGAGATGTCATTTCATCTCAATGTCGGGTAAAAGTCCCACAAAATTGGAAGCAACGTCTCCAAAATGACCTTTACAGTGTTGACGGGGACGTTAAACCTCAAATCAAACAAATCAAGGCAAGGCAAGCGCGAGAGGGTAATATATTTTTTCTCACGGGCTATGGAAAGTAATTGCCCTTGCACTGCCCAATCATGGAAAAGTAAGAAACATATCAATTTGTTGTTTGCTGAACTAGCCCAGTTTAAGTTACTCATTTCTCCTGAAAGAAGAAGCGGATAAAAATGACTGATTTATATAGTTATTGATCAAACAATCAATTTTGATTTCAAAATCCTTCCACATGAGCAAATTTGGTTTTCGAAAAGAAATTGCAAAACTTTAGCAACAATGCCAGTCAAAGATATTTTCCAGCTTGCTACAGTTTGCAAGTAATGGCAGTTGCTGGTTGCTTTTTGAAGAAATTAACTAGCATTTGGCAAGTAAGCAAGTGCTAAAATTGATTTCTGCTTTGAAGCCTCATGTGGATAGAGAAGGTTCGGAGCAGACTGTGGATGCCAATGTTGATCTGGGCCTTTGCCTTGCTCTGGCTGTCGTCGTCATAACCATTTCGAAAACACGCCTTTTTAAATACATTGTATATTTTACCGACAAAAATGCAAGTTTTAAGATGAAAAATTGTGATATTTTTCTTATTTCTGCTCAAAATGTTGATTGTGGGATCACGTTAGAACCGCCTCATTGAGACGGTTCTAACGAGTACCTACAATCTATATTTTGAAGCAGAAATAAGAAAAATAAGAAAAAGTGGGGTTCAAGCGGGTCAAAATTATATTGGCCTGTTTTTGTGATGGCAGATTTTGTAACAGCATGTCTCAAATTCATTCAAGCAGACATATAACCAGTGTTTTTGCCGGGATTGGCAACATTCTTCATGAAATCTTTTCATTCCCTTCCGCTGTGAATTCAAGAAGGGTAGTTGTCAGTTTCTGGCAAAAGAATGTGCACTGTACTGGTTAACCGCTTACGTATGAGCCTGCCCAGGAAAAGTGTGGATAGGTAAACTGAACGGCTCAAAAATGATCTAAATAGTGTTGACTGGGTCATTAAACTCCCAATACAAGCAAACAATCAAATAGCCAGTGTTTTTCTTATTTCAGTTATCTGAAGTCTTTGAGCAGGAAATCAACAGTGTGATGCAGTCATTAGGCTACTGTTGTGGTATCAAACACTCATTTAGTCCCCAGGTGTTGTGTTGCTATGGGAAACAACTCTGCACCATCCCTAGAGAGTCCGTCTACTATAGCTACCAAAACAGGTGAGATCATACACTGCATTGTACTTTTAATTTCAGTCCCAGGTGTGGATCAGTGATGAGAATAAGTTTGGGATATATTTTCTCAATTCTTCTTATGTTTGTTTGATTTGAGGTTTAACGTCCCTGTCAACACTAAAGGTCATTTTGGAGACATTGCTTCCAATTTTGTGGGACTTTTACCCGACATTGAGATGAAATGACATCTCAAGCCCTGTCGCCCAATGAAACCAATAGGGTTTATCGCATGGACGGTCCGTCTCGCACCGCGGTTCCTGGACAGGCTTAGATCCTCTAAGCGGTTTACCAGTACTAGTGTGCGGGCCGGATTCAGCTCTGCGTGGAAGCATCATGCAGCCCATATATTTCTTCAAGCCCTTATGGGCGGGGGCCATCAATTCTCCTTGAACACCTGTTGTGCGTACTTGTTAGAATTGCCTCTTTGAGGCGGTTCTAGCAAGTGCCGCATTTACTGTATGTGTTTTGACAGAAAGGCCTGAAAAACAGTGTAGACCCGGATGAGACGCCGCATTCTGCGGCATCTCATCAGGGTCTCATCAAGCTATTTTTAGACACAACATCGGGCAGTATTATGTACTTGTTCAAACTTTAGAACAAGTATGGTAAGGATTTGAGGTGTCGGAATACTTTAAGGGTAAAGACGGTACCCACAAAATATGTGTTTAATTAAAGAAATAAAGAAAACTATCCCTCAATTTTATCCTCGTTACCCCTGATCTGAAGCTATGTTTTAATTTACAAAATATACAGGCCTCAGTGGCCAAATGGGTAACACTGACTCTTAATCATATGATTAGGTGTCTCACTGCTGTGATTCACGCTTCGCTCGATGCCAAGTTCTGCAATGGAATGTCAGGTGGTTTTTCTTAAGGTACTCCGGATTTCTCATCACAGTGGATTCAAGCCATGCTGGAGTCTCATATGAGGTACTAAGTTATGCAGCAGAAGGTCAGGTGGTTGTCTCTGGTTACTCCAGTTATCACCCACATCTTTTCAACGATTGTGAGAGGCCCAGTTCTGCAACCAAAGCTCGGGTGATTTGTCAGGTGCTCCGGTTTTCGCACAACTCTATCTATACGAGAAGCCCCCTTGGTGCAGTGGTTACGCTACTCGCCTTGTAAACCAGGGGTCGCAGAATTGATCTCGGGCTTCTCCAGACTTTCGAATGAGTCTTTAAACCGAGGTCCCATCTCCATATGACCTTAGCTGTTGGTGGGACGTAAAACTCAAACACTCACTGTCTATACGAATGGCTCGAAATAAGTGAAATAAAAGTTTGACAGCTGCTCTTGTCTATTAAGTCTGTCACCATGGCTGTATGAATAATCCTCCTTGTTGTAGTGGTTAAGCTACTTGCCTTGTAAACCAGGGTCTTGGGTTCAATTCTGTGCTTCTCCAGACTTTAAGCATGTTACCTCAGTTGTTTGTGTCTATGTGGGACGTTTTACTCAAACTATCACACAAACACACACATCATGGCTGTATGCTTGCATGCATTAAACTGAGATTGTTGATTGCAGATTGGCTGAAAATGCATTTTCCCTCTGTGACATGGCTCATTTGCTATTGCATGGCTTTATACCACATCAGAATTTTATTTAATAATAATAAAAAAAAACACTTGAAAAGCAACAAAATACATTTTAACCGTAACTGCAGATGAGGATGCATGACAGGGATATTTAAGGGGGATGGATACACCTTCAGGGGAGGCAACTTCTGCAAAAATATTTTTGTTGCCCATGTAAATACGGGTCAACTCCTCAGGAGCAAATTCTTTCCTTTAAGAGTAGACCCCTTTTTCAGTTGGACAGGGCATATAGAAAAGCGATCAGGAAGTCCCAAAAGTTGTCTCCCTTTGAAAATACTTCCAAATATACTTCCAAAGCAGAAAATTCTTCTCATTTTTTGATCTAGAGAAAAATGTTTTAGATGCAAAAGCAAAAAGCTGGAAGTTACAAAATCCTTTGTTTCCCTTGTGAAGATGACCAAAATATAACAATAAAAAAGAAAAACGGTTTTGTGCCAACATGTGTCAATTTCAAGGCCAGTTACAATAAATTTATCAAAGCAAGAGTGCTTAAGGAATGTTGAATCACTACTGGACGGCTCTGAATTTTAATGAAAAAGTAGATCTACGAAAGACAGAAAGAATTCAGTTTTAGTCACGGGCAGTTGTTCATCAAACTTATTTATCTGTTATCATGGTTAGTATGAAACATTGTTTCTTGTCATTGAACAATTGGCTATATCGACTATGCTTATGCTTTGTAAACTAGCCTTGTTTTCAGGTCATCTTTTGAAATGTTGCAATGTAAAAATCAAATCATATGGGCCTCGTCAAGCGATTTTGGTACTTATCGCCTATGCGAGCAGCGAAGGTTCAGGCGAGCATGCGCATCCGCGCAGTCTCGCCAGAACCTTCGCTGCTCACTCATACAAGCAGTGAATCAAGAGGAACCTTCAGACAAAAAGCCATATCCCTGGCCCCTCTGAATAGCTGGGAATGCGCAGTTAAAATTTGTCATGACAGAATGCTCGAAGACACAAATTCTCTTGGCGGGGCTCATATGTTGTAAATGAACACAAAAATGACTTGCATTATACTAACTTGCATTTTGAAGTGTTTGAAAACAATATCGCATTTTGAAGTGTTTGAAAACAATATCGCATTTTGAAGTGTTTGAAAACAATATCGCATTTTGAAGTGTTTGAAAACAATATCGCATATTGAAGTGTTTGAAAACAATATCGCATATTGAAGTGTTTGAAAACAATATCGCATTTTGAAGTGTTTGAAAACAATATCGCATATTGAAGTGTTTGAAAACAATATCTAGATTGATCCCCCTGTTTACAGGAATGCACATATCCAAATTCAGAGATTGAAGAGTTCGCTTCAGAGATTCGTGGGGTTGGGGGGGGGGGGGATTAAGCTCGAAAACTGGAAATTTGTATATCATCGTTGTTTTCTTGTGGTATGAGTATGAGTGTTGCAGTCATGTGAGAATTGTTGGACACCAGGGCCCATTTGTTCAAACTCATTAGCATTAGAATCAAAATGTTATCACTGTTTTATTAACTACAAAACATAATTCAGTAATAATTCTGACTGAAAAAAGTGCAGGTTGTGCACCTTTTTCTTTGCAGCCAAAATATGAGTTAAATGGTTGAAATTTAAACTTACTGCTTACGATTTCGTTAGCTTTGAGCTACTGGGCCCAATTGTTCAAAGCCTTGAAAGCTTAAAGGGAAACGTCCACAAAAATTAACTTCACTTTAAAATATTGCCTTTGATGAGGCGAACATTTTGGTACAAATTTTATGAAAATCGGTTGAGCGGTTTTGAAATTATGACCTTTTGAACATTTTACAATTTCTGTCTATGAGGGCCGCCATTTTGTTAATCTAGTCACGTGACCAAAATAGAAAAATAATAATTTACAGCATACTTTTCAGATTTTGTACTTAAAAACAGTAAATTATCACCGCATTGAATAAATGGAATGCATACTGAACTATTTATTGCTGTTTTATTGCACGAGAATCGCTGTAATTCAAAGTTTTCCAATTGTGAGTTTATGACATCAAATGCGGGTAATACACACCCGAATACGGTACTCACAGCCTAGTTCTGGACTAACAAAACCAGAATTTGTGAAATGTTCAAAAGGTCATAATTTCTAAACCACTCAGTCAATTTTCATAAAACTTGTACCAAAATGTTTGTCTCCTCTAAACCTTTGTTCTGAAGTGAAAGTTAATTTTTGTGGTTGTTTTCCTTTAATGAGCTTGTTAGTGGTCAAAATGTTATCTGTTCTAGCAAGTAATCCGATACATTGAAATTTTTGCTGAAAAAAAATGTTAGAAACTTTTGCAAATGCAAAAGACATTGAAATTTTTGCTGAAAAAAAAATGTTAGAAGCTTTTGCAAATGCAAAAGACATTGAAATTTTTGCTGAAAAAATGTGAGCAGCTTTTGCAAATGCAAAAGCTGCTCACATTTTTTCAGCAAAAATATTAGCGTTATTGCTATACTAAATGATCAAAAGTTTTAACGATAGGTTAACTAACAACATAGTTAGTTTTGAACAATAGGCCCCTGGACACCAGTTTGACATTTTGTTTTTTTGCTGTACATTGCTGCTTTTATTTTTTGCACATTTGTTTCGTAACTAATGCTTTGCTTTTTCACCTTTTTCTTCCCATCATGCTCATCACCTTCATGATCACCCATCGTGTGCTTGTATCGTCGTCATTGCTGAAACTGTTGGGACATGAACAGATCGAATGCCCTTCTCTCTGACAGATACACCTACTGTGAGAAATGTTTTCAAG
Organism: Lucinisca nassula; assembly: GCA_963580285.1. NCBI lineage: Eukaryota > Metazoa > Mollusca > Bivalvia > Lucinida > Lucinidae > Lucinisca > Lucinisca nassula. Next base: position 22,990,271 of record OY757015.1, read on the forward strand.
ATATACTAGGAAATGAAGTGGAGTTGATGGACGATCCCACACAGCCAGTAACGTAAGTAGTTGAGGACATTCCTTTCAGTACATAGAAGCCTCTGTGGTATAGTGGTTATGCTACTCGCCTTGTAAACCAGGGGTCGCAGGATCGATTCCGGGCTTCACCAGACTTTCGGATGTTTTTTTAAAACCAAGGTTCTGTCTCCGTATGACCTTAGCTGTTGGTGGGACGCAAAACACTAGTGATGTGCGGTATTATCGGTATACCGGTATATCGTGATACAGTTCAGAAAATAATCGTATCACAATACGGCCCGCCATTACCGATATTTTCGATATTTTTTTTGCTATCATCCATTTTGCATATTTTCTTTTGTAACTGATCGGTAAATACAGCCCCGTGAAAGCAAAATCATTCCCGCGGCTAAATTAAGTTATTTAATCCATTCCCACCCTATATGTATAAGCCGGACCACTAGTGAACACCTGCTATTACTCAAGAAAGAAAGGCGTAACTATCTTTGAAACTATTGTCACAATTTGCATCGCTTATGATAATCCCACTACCAAACACCCAGATTACGACCCTCTTTAATTGAAACAGTAACAAGTTTACAAGCTTAAAAATGCACTTAGGTATCGTCAATGAGATAATTAGTTCATCCTCAACTGCTAATCCGTTTAATTATATCCAAACACCAAACAATCACCTCGACACCTTTTTCACACGCCGATGACGATCAAAGGCCATGTGCCGCCGCACGTGATTTTGGCTGTCAATATAAAACCGCGCAAGGGGAAAATGGGACGTCCTCTAGTACTCAATTAACAGAGAAAGCGGTTTCAGATAAGAAGGCGGAGCAAACTTTTAACAAACTGCTAACAGTGGGCGGGTTTATATGTTCAGGTTGGGACGTCTCGGTAATAATTTTTGGTCGTACAGAGAAATTTTCGGAAGTCTGCGGGACGCCTTTGATGTTTAATTTGGGCATCCGGAAGCGATTTCAGTAAGTAATATACGCCGTACGTTCGCCTAACTGAAGCCCTGGCCAGTCATAGTGTTGGCCGAGCTAGGATTTCGGGGAATCACGTGCATGTCATTGTTGTATAAGCCGTTTTAGTGCAAGCCGCCTAGCATTTACAATTTAGCGTAATCGAGGAAAACCATAACAAACTGTACATGGCCAACTACCAAGTTGTTTAAAATCAATAAGGAAAAGCCAATATCTAGCAACATTTCAGGTTGCAAAAGATGACAGTCATAAATAAAGTGACTGAGGCCATCAATCTAATACATTTTATAGCATTTTCAGATATTATCTTTATTTCCCCTCATAACATTGGGACAATTCTAGAAAGAACCTTGGGCTTGGTTTTGTAAGTGCATGAGCAGAAATACGTTGAATGATATATACCCATGAAAACTCCATTCTTTTTGCCACATATAGTTGGGTTTTCCAATTACCAGTGTGTTTCAAATCGCTACATAATATATCGTGATACGTATCGTGATACGTAGTAACCGTATCGCAATATATCGTGATACGAAAATTCTGACAATACCCATCCCTACAAAACACAAATACTCATTCACTCCTTTCAGTTCATTGGGTTACTCGCCTCATAAACAAGGGGTCTTGGGTTCGATCCAGGGCTTCTCCAGACTTTCGGATGAGTCTTTTTAAACCGAGACCCCGTCTCCGTATGACCTTAACTGTTTGTGGGATGTTACACTCAAACACGTCCATCAAGGATTGAAGAAATAGATGGGTTGCACGATGCTTCCATGCAGACCTGATACCGACCGCACACGAGTACTGGTAAACTGCTTAGAGGATCTAAGCCTGCCCAGGCAAAGCGGTGCGAGTCTGACCGTCCATGCTTATAAACCCTTTTGGTTTCATTGGGCATGCTTTGAGATGTCATTTCATCTCAATGTCGGGTAATAGTCTAACAAAATTGGAAGCACCGTCTCCAAAATGACCTATACAGTGTTGACAGGGACGTTAAACCCCAAATCCAAATCAAACAAATGAACTAATGAAGGCTTATAGTTGGGCAAGTCTAGCTGTCCTTGCAGCAGATAAGGGAATAGGGGAAAAGCTGTTATTTCTTTTTTTTTTCTTCACTTTTATTCATTTTCCTCTTTCTCCCCTGTCCTTTCTCTCTTTCCTCTCTTGTACTATTTATTCTGTCTCATTTCTCCTTTCTGCCCCCGCCCATAGGGGCTTGAAGAAATATATGGGCTGCATGATGCTTCCACGCAGAGCTGAATCCGGCTCACACACTAGTACTGGTAAACCGCTTAGAGGATCTAAGCCTGTCCAGGAACGGCGCTGCGAGGCGGACCTTCCATGCCAATAAACCCTATTGGTATCATTGGGCGACAGGGCTTGAGATGTCATTTCATCTCAATGTCGGGTAAAAGTCCCACAAAATTGGAAGCAACATCTCCAAAATGACCTTCACAGTGTTGACGGGGACGTTAAACCTCAAATCAAACAAACAAAATCATTTCTCCTTTTCCTTGGGAGATGACACAAAATGACCCACCAGGGGCTGATGTGTCTTTAAACCCCCAACACATTCCATACACTATCAGGTGACATCCACAAAATGTGTTTCCAGCTTGGATAGAACAATACCTTCAGTTTATACCATAATGATCTGTTGTATTGGGACAGATATGCCAAAGCAAACAGTGCAGACCCAGATCAGACTGCTACTGAAGGAGCAGTCTTATCAGGGTCTTCACTGTTTGCCATGCTGTCTGCACCTTTTGAGCTCCTTGCTGGATCGTGAAACAAGTTTGTTAATATTTTAGAGGAATTACAACAAGTTCTCAAGGTGTCCAAATTTTCAGGATATTTACGGTATACCTTATAGTTCAGGATTCTTGCTTGGTCTGTGTAGCTGAGCAGGCCAATCCTGTATCATTTGGATGCAATTTGCTTTCGAAATAAACTACACATAGGAGATAAAAAAATTAAAGTAGTCCCTAGTGTTTGAAAGCAATAAGATTTAGACACCTTGAGGATCTGCTGTTACATTCTCCCAAAGTTTTAGCAAATTTGTTTCGCAATCCAGCAAGGAGTCCAGAAAGTGCCAAGAGAATGGCAAACAGTATTGATCCGGATCAGACTGCAACTTGCTTTTGAAATAAACTACACATAGGAGAGAAAAAAATTAAAGTAGTCCCTAGTGTTTGAAAGCAATAAGATTTAGACACCTTGAGGATCTGCTGTAACATTCTCCCAAAGTTTTAGCAAATTTGTTTCGCAATCTAGCAAGGAGTCCAAAAAGTGCCAAGAGAATGGCAAACAGTATTGATCCTGATCAGACTGCTCCAGAGTCTGAACTGTTTGCTTAGGTCTGTCTGTTCCAATTCAAGGATCATTATGGTAAGTTAGAAGAGTTTGCAATTTTTTCTCCAAATGGTTCAGTTGGATACATGTCCGGCTCCTGGGGTTAGCAGAAGATTAGCATGCTTGATCTCTGCTGAGTTCTGGCAATCTTTGTGGAGAGATTGATCGTGAAATATTTTCTGCTGTCTTTCTTTCTCTGTTGCTGATTGAAGAAGAGCAGTTGTCAATTACTGGTAAAAGAATGTACAGTCAAACCTGTCATAGTGGCCACCTCTATTAAGCAAGCAACCTGTCTTAAGCAAGCATGTATTTTGGTTCCAAAAAGAGGCAAATGCATTAAAATTAACCTTTATTAAGCAAGCACCTGTCTTAAGCAAGCACATTTTGATTATCCCTTAGGTGCTTGCTTAACACAGGTTGGACTGTATACTGTACTGGTTAACTGCTTTAATAGGAGGACTAAATAGAAGTGAAGGCAATGATCAGGAATCAATATAATTAACCGACAGCTCCCATCAGTGACACTAAAGGGAAAGAAACACAAACACGAAACAACTAGACCCTCATGGAAACATCAATAGCAGAAAGCCAAAAGGACCTAAATATGCCTAGGAAAAGTGATTGAGCTAATAAATGAGGTGCTAGACTTAAATAGTGTTGACTGGACTGTTAAATTCCAAAGCGAAAGGGCCTCCGTGGCCTAGTGGATAAGAGTGCTGTCTCATCAAAAGGACTTTAACTGCTTTGGGTACGAGCCTTGCCCGAGTCACAAGTTCTGCAACGGAAGGTCAGGTGTTTTTTTCTCCGGGTACTCCGGTTTTAGCCCATCTCTAACAGTTAGTTAAAAACAAAATAATCTTGAAAGGGCTGAAAACCACCCTCCCCCCCACCCACCACCACCAAAAAAAATACAATTCCAAAAAAAATGTTATTGTTGCCTTTGAAAAATGAATGCCAATATATGCTCACCTTATTGCACTTGCTCATATTTGTGTTCTTTGTTTTGTAGGAAAATTCCTAAAGATCAGTTTCAGAAGATGAAGAATGACTTGTTAGAACATGAACCGTGAGTATTCATTTTAAGTGGTTTTACAGACAAACCCATTTTGTCGTGAACGGAATCTGTCACCTCGTGTTGAACAGGCCATTTAAAAATTTCAGAGTTGTCGGGTTGAGTTGTTTCTATAAATATATTTAGAAAAAGGTAGAACTTTTTGCAAACAGTGAAGGCCCTGATCATTTTGTGGCATCTGACATTGGCCTGCATTGCATTTACAGTAGAACTTCGATGGCTCGAACGCCGATGGCTCGTTTACCATGGATGTGTCGAACCCATTCTTGAGCCCCTAGTGAAATCCTCTTCATAAGAAATAGTGGGGGTAATTAAGGAGATTTTAGTCTTTTATCTTGCAAATGTATGCTGTGTGTACTCATTAGAATCTCGTTGAGGCGATTCTAATGAGTACACACAGCATACATTTTCATTACAGAACACCGAAAAGATGTTTTTTAAAAGTATCTCGATATGCCTCCTGACAGTAACCTCAGTGGCTCGAACTACCCGTCTCGAACAGATTTTCGGGGTCCCAAAGGTGTTCGAGCCATTGAAGTTTGACTGTATTTCTTGCTGTTGAGGCCTCAAATTTGTTTGATTTGTATGTAACTTGTTCATGAGTATGGAAGAAAGTACGAGAATGTGACATATAATATCAGTAAGGCTGACACGATTAATCGTATAATCGATTAATCAATCGATCAATTCCACAACAAAGATTTTCATTTCTAATTTGCTTTTAATCGATAATTTACTACCCAAAGTTATGCCTAAAATAGCGGGATGAGTGGCAAACAGTGCAGACCCTGATGAGACGCCGCATTCTGTGGCGTCTCATCTGGGTCTACACTGTTTGCTCAGGCCTTACTGTTCAAATATACATATGGTAAAGTGCAACATACGGTAAGAGTCATGCTCAGACAGAAAGCCAGACAGGTAAAATTATGACAAAAACCTTAGCGATTACTAATCGATTATCGATCGCAAGGACAGGACGGATAATCGATTATCTTTTCAGCTCCGATTAGCCAGCCCTAGTTATCAGTGGGGGAGAGTTGAGTGTGGAAATGGTCAAATCCAGTCCTACCACTCTCAAGCAACTGTCATAATAAAATAAGCTTATGGGCTTGAGATTCTCCTTAAGGTGAGGCAACTTATTCAAAGATATTTTCGCCTCTTTACAGTCAACAATCTTTATAACAACAAAACTCATAATGACAGTGTCACTGGAAAGAACCCTTTAGCCCAAGATGATGGATTACTGTAGTAATTCAGGAATATTGTATATGTATTTAATACTTGAGTACTGGTAAACCGCTTAGGCCTAGTACGGTCGAACTTCAATGGCTTGAACACCTTTGGGACCTCGAAAATCTGTTCGAGACAGGGGTAGTTCGAGTCACTGAGGTTACTGTCAGAAGGCATAACGAGATACTTTCAGTCACCTTTTCGGTGTTCTATAATGAAAATGTATGAAATGTATGCTGTATGTACTCATTAGAATCGCCTCATTGAGGCGATTCTAATGAGTACACACAGCATACATTTGCAAGATAAAAGACTAAAATCTTCTTAAATATCCTCCACTATTTCATATGTAGAGGATTTCGCGAGGGGCTCAAGAATGGGTTCGACACATCCATGATAAACGAGCCATCGGTGTTCGAGCCATCGAAGTTCTACTGTATGTTCTATAAAAGGGTTGTCCTTTGGAAGCAAGGGATACACCACAGAACTGAAAAGTAAAGAGTGTGCATGTTTTCTGGGCCAGACTAGCTCGATGAGGCGGTTCTAATGAATACCCACGACATAGGTTTATATGGAGAAATAAGGAAAACTATCCTTGAATTATCGCAAAATACTTAACCAATCTGTTGCTATGTTGTAAGTTTACTCTTTTCCACTTTTTGTTGCAGGTTTGTAGACTGTTTGGAATGTGGTCGGAAACTCCATAGAATATGTGTGCTACATTTTGAACCAATTTGGACAAATGGGTAAGTTCTGGTTTCTCTCTTAGAAGCCTCTGTGGTGCAGTGCTTATGCTACTCGCCTGATAAACCAGGGATTGCAGGATCGATTCCGGGCTTCACCAGACTTTCGGATGAGTCTTCAAACAGAGGCCCTGTCGCCGTATGATCTTAGCTGTTGGTGAGATGTAAAACTGAAATGCACTCACTCACTCTTGTTTTCACTCGTAAACTGATGCTATTGTCATGTCTGCTTCCAGCAAGGGCAGGCTCGGAAAATTCTAAATTTCACTCGTCCTGCATGTCACACCAATGGTATGTAGATTTTTGGAAAATTTCGCTGGAAAGTGACAAAGTTTTCACTGATCCTCCAAAATATTTTACTTGTCATGGCAATGGATGAGTGGAAATTTTCAAGCCCTGAAGGGCTGTTGTACAAATATTATATTGGCACAGTTGTTCAAAACTAATGACATCATTACTAGTTAACGTATCGTTAAAACGTTGATCATTTTATACGGCTGGTATACTAAAATTTTTGCAGGAAAAATGTGAGCAGCTTTTGCAAATGCTGCTCACATTTTCTTTCAGCAAAAATACCAGAGTATTTCCCAGCAGGCACATGATGTAATCGTAACGTCACATCAACGTAGGTACAACCTCATGACCTTTATGCATTGTAACATCTACGTCGGTGCAATGTCATGACATTGCACATGACGTTGCACCGATGTTGATTTGATGTTGCTCAAGCGACGTGTGCCTGCTGGGTAGATGTACTTACCAGAACTGTTAACAGTTTGACCACTAACGGGCTCGTTAGTTTATCAGACTCATTAGTGCTCAAAAGGGCAACTGTTATAACAAGAACAGTAGCGAATACAGTCAGTGATATTTTTTTTTGACACATACAAACTTGCCGACTTGTCGAAGTTTCAGTTTAACCTTAAGCTGCTGAGGAAAACAACATCTGAAAATGTTGTCTGGTTATGTCGTCTGCTGAATCTTCTTGCAAAGTGTTCAGAAATATTTTTTTCATGCAGACAAACAGTGTGAACCTAGATCAGACTGCTCCTGCAGGAAACAACTTCTGAAAATGTTGTCTGCTTATGCCATCTGCTGAATCTTCTTGCAAACTGTTCAGAAATATTCATACCTGCAAACAGTGTGAACCCAGATCAGACTGCTCCTAGAGGAGCAGTCTGATCTGGGTCCACACTATTTGCAAAACTGACTTTTAAAGTAACTAGCAGAAGAAAATTGTCGTGATAGTCGTCTTATAGGTTAAAAATAGCTTCAGATAAGGTTTTTTTCATCCAAAAAGTATGGGTGTTTTTCTTATTTCTGCTCGAAAACATATGTTGTGGGTATGTATTAGAAGATAACTATGCAAATCAATGCAGCTCCTGATGTGACAGCTTGAGCCCTCTCATAACTGATCATGATAAGTAGTTTTTCTCGGCATCTTGAGGGTTAATAGAATGGTGGGCCCCTGCCCATCGTGGCTTGGAGATCTAAATTGGGTTGAATGGTGCTTTCATGCAGAGCTCAAACCAACCGCAGGTGTCCTGGTAAACTGCTTAGAAGATCTAAGCCTGCCTTGGCAAAGTTGTGCAAGTAGTACCGTCCCTGCATAAAACCCCTTTTGGGTTTGGGTGGAAGGGCTTGAGATGTCATTTCATCTGGTTGAAACTCCCACAGAATTGGAAGCATTGCTCCAAAATGATCTAAATAGTGTTGATAGGGATGTTGAACCTCAACACAAAAATTTGAGGTTTGTAAATGATGTGTTTGATTTCTTTTTTCAGGTTTACTTGTGAAAATTGTTTGAAAGCCAAGGGTATGAAAAGAAAAGACAATAAATATACTGCTAGAAGTAAGTACTGACAGGTTTAGCTGTGTCATATATAGAGGATCTTCTTGCACGAGTGGTCATTTCATAAGAAATTTATGAAAAGAGCCGAAGCCTCGTTTCATAAATTTCATATGAAATGACCATGCGTGTAAGATTCTGTGTATCATATGATCACTTTAAATTGGATTTTATCGCCTTTAAATTTGACAAGTGTTTTCCACAAAAAATGCATGGTTGACATGGACTTCGTCATGACATTACTAAAACCTGCCAAAGAGTTATTACGTGTGGTCATAGGATTTTTATTACACAAAGTTATCCACTGCTTATCAACAAAGTCATATGATAAAAAAATATCTAGGACACAGAGGGCAAGTAAAGATCCAGAACAGCCTGCACATCTGTGCAGTTTGATCAGTGACTTTGGTGGGCTTGAATAGCCTAAAGCTTTTTCAAGGGCTGAGTCCTCACTGGGATTTTGAAAATATGAATACAGTGATCTAATGAAAAGCACGGGTGCAGAAAATTGGAGTCCTGGAATTGATTGCACACAGATGAGATGGGAAACATAGCCAAAATTTCTGACCCCATCTTTTACCATCATTCTTTACAGATGCCTTTGGACTAAAACTGTTCAGTACTACATCACTGGAAGTTCAGGTGTTTTTTTCCGGGTACTCCGGTTTTTGCCCACCTCTGATTAATGATTGGCTTGATGCAAGTGAAATAATCTTGAAAGGGCAGCAAAACCAGAAAAAAAAAAAATAACAAAAAAAAAAAACTACATCACTGAATGGCTGATGCAAAAAAAAAAAACAGTTGATTGTCCAACATGCCTATTTATGTTTCTTACAACTATTTTCCACACTGAAAGCGATTTATACCTGTGGTCTGATCTTTTGTGATTGATCTAAATTGACTACTGTATTAAATGAATGCAATGGCAGAAGTTGGTGCACAGATTCACAGAACAGAGTTCTGATGACCAAATGGATGTGCACATTGATCTGTGTGCAAGTATCTGAAATCTTTTCTACGGTCATTCTCTCCCTGCCGCTGATTCAAGAAGGGCAGTTGTCAGCATCATTTTTTCGTGGAGATTGATCATGAAATCTTTTCTAGGGTCATTCTCTCCCTTCCGCTGATTCAAGAAGGGCAGTCGTCAGTTTCTGGCGAAAGAATGTACACCGTACTGGTTAACCACTTAGTATAAGCCTGTCCAGGAAAAGTGTGGATAGGTAAACTGACTGAATCAAAAATGACCTAAATAGTGTTGACTGGGCTGTTAAACTCCATAACAAACAAAAACAAACAAACAATGAAAGTTACTGTTTAATTATCCTCATTTCTACCCCCGTTTTGTAACTATGTAATAGGTATTTATACCCCCGGCATACGAAGTATGCTATAGTTTTCGTCCTGCCGTTCGTGTGTCCGTCCTTCCTTCCGTCCGTCCGTTAACATTTTGGTTAAAGTTTTGCGTTAAAGTTTCTAAGAGATTGTATCTTCTGAATCCTTTGATAGATTTAGTTGATACTTACACTGAAGTTACATACTGGTCTAAAGATTTCATTGATGCATGTCCCACTCCCCACAGTGACCTTGAGGTCAAGGTCACAGACTTAGAAATTTTACATTTTGGTTAAAAGTTTTGCGTTAAAGTTTCTATGAGGTTGTATCTTCTGAACCCTTTGATACATTTAGTTGATACTTACACTGAAGTTACATACTGGTCTAAAGATTTCATTGATGCATGTCCCACCCCCACAATGACTTTGAGGTCAAGGTCACAGACTTAGAAATTTTACATTTGGTTAAGTTTTTATGACAAAGTTTATAGATGCCTGTTTGTTCTAAACTCTTAAGACAAATTAAGTTGATACTTGCATCAATGTTGCATACCATTCCCAAGATTTTGAGATGCATGTCCCTTTCCCACCCACAGTGACCTAGACCTCAAGGTCATGGACTTAGAAAGTTTACATTTGGTTAAAGTTTTATGACAAAGTTTATAGATGCCTGTTACATAATGTTCTAAACTCTAAGACAAATTCAATTGATACTTGCATCAATGTTGCATACCAGTCCAAAGATTTCATTGATGCATACCCCACCCTGCTGCTTCAGTAATATTGATGCTTACACTCCCTTGGTCCATTTAGAAAGATTATGTTTGGTTTAGATTTTATAAGCGCTGCACATTATAGATTCTTATAGCTTCTTGACTTCTTCATTCATGTTACATACAAGCTCGAAAGTTATATCAGAGGGTGGCACTGGCCAGGGGTATACGTGACCCACTGGTCCCTTTCTCTAGTTCACTATCCTTTCTGCAGAGAGCCCTCATAATGAGTCTTTGTAACAGCAGTATTTGTTCGGTAACATTTTGCCGTAATAAAGCATTTGCCACTATGAAGAATCTCTGACAGTAAGTAGTAGTATAACCGAATATAAAGGGCCTTTTTCTTTGTATAACTCCAGTAACAAATGTTTTGGACATACGTTAGAATCACCTCGCTGAGAGGATTCTATCAAATATATCCAAAACATTCGTTTGTGTTTGAGTATCAAGATAAAATATTTTTGAATATCTCCATTAATCTATTGTATGTGGGAAACTCCTAAAGGGTTACCTTGGCAAACATGGCAGGCCCAGATCAGACGCCGCAAAACGCAGCGTCTGATAGGGCCTGCACTATTTGCTATCAGAATTTTCTATCAAAAATGTTTTCTATTAAAAATAGAATAAAAACATAAAAATAGGCCTGACATCCATTATATGACAAATGGACTTGTCCCATATATAGGAATGGAAGAGTCCACCAGTATACAATGGGTTAATCCACGTCATCTTGAGCTAAGGATTTCTTTCATTGAAATTATTGCTATATATAGTTTTGTCGTTATATTGAATGCCAGCATTATGAGAGCTGAATGTTCTTAACCCTTGTTCTGCTGATCCCTTTATATGCCCACTACAGCTTATCAAACAATGAGATCCTTGATCATATGCTTCTGAACAATCCATGCTGATCAGGATCTTGCATTAAACAATGCAGATCCTGATCAGATGGCTTGTTCAGAAGCCATCTGATCTGGATCTTCATTGTTTGAAAGGTAAGGCATATCCGGGCTCAGCAGAACAAGGGTTAACATGTGATTACAAATTCTGTTTTCCAGGATTACCAAGTTCTAAACTGGGTTCATATTTAGAAAATCGTATTAATACCTTCTTAAAGAAGAAAGATGCGGGTGCTGGTGAAGTATTTATTAAAGTGCTATCTAGTTCAGACAAAATTGTCGAAGTTCGGCCAGGGATGAAAACAAGGTAAGAAAAATGCACAAAACATCTTGATTAATACAATTCACTTAAAATTTTTTGACTCTCAAGCAACTAATGCCTTTGGTTCTGGTAAAGGTATCATTACAACTGTTGGCTGCAAAAATGTGAGCCGCTTTTGCATTGGCTTTTTTTTTTTTCAACAAAATATCTAGTACGTTCGTTGTACTTCGAGTTTGTTGTGCCATGACGGTTTTAACCCTTAAAGACACTGAGAAAAAACTACATGTGAAAATGTCGTCTGCTGAATCTTCTTGCAAACTTTTTAAAATATTTTTGCATACGGGCAAACAGTGTGGACTAAAGGAGCAGTCTGATTTGGGTCCACGCTGTTTGCAAAAATGACTTTTAATGTAACCAGCAGATGACAAAGCAGACGACAATTGTCGTGATTGGCATTTTATTGGTTAAAAAACATGACCATTTTATGTCAAATCTATACAGTTTGGTGGATACATTATTTTCGCATCTATCTTTTATTAGTGTTGCTGGGCTTGAAAATTCTTCAAAATTTCAGTAGTCCTGCATGCCTTAGGATGTAGATTTTGGTAAATTTCATAGGACTAGTCAAAATTTTTACTCTTCCTCCAAAATTTTTGCTTGTCATAGCGAGTGGACAAGTGGTATTTTCCAGCCCTGTGTTGTATTCATAATAATACTATTTTTAAAAGTGTTATTCATGTGTATTTATTATGAAAGACAGAATCCAGTGGCAAAGTAGGATTTGAATCTGACTGGTGACTAACAGTTCTTTGGTTCGATCCCCGCTGTATCTGCAGACATTCTTTCATGGATACAGTCTAACTTGTATTTGTTTGTTTGTTTTTGAGTTTAACGCCCATTCAACACTATTTAGGCCATTGTTGAGCCAGTCAGCTTACCTATCCACACTTTTTCTAGGCAGGCTTACATATAAGCGGTTAACTAGTACAGTGCACATTCTTTCACCAGAAACTGACACCTGCCCTTCTTGGATCAGCAGAAGGGAGAGAATGACCATAGAAAAGATTTCATGATCAATCTCCATGAAAGAATGTTGCCGACCCCGGCAGGTATCGAACCCGCATCCTCCAGACCAACAGTTAAGACGTGCATCCCACTGAGCACCGAGGCCAGCCCAACTTGTTTTTCCTGTAATCAATCCCTTCTACTGTTTTAAAACTCCAAAACAAACAAAATGCATAATCTGGCAGGTTCCTTCATTACGTGCTATGTAGAGGCTAGCCTGATACAACTCCATGAGTTTTTGCTGAATGGATATGTGACAAAGCATTACGTTTTGTATCATCTTGATATTAACCCTTTTAGTACCAAATGGAATCTTCCTCCTTATATATAGCAGGAATCCATTTTTAGATTTAGGGGTGATTTGGAAAATGGCTGAACTTTCTGCAAATAGTGTAGGCCCTGATGAGACGCCGCATTCTGCGGCGTCTCATCTGGGCCTGCACTGTTAGCCAGGGCACCCGTTTTGGGGTTTCTGGTACTAAATGGGTTAATAGCAAGAGATTAGCTAAATATTTTGTGATAATTGAAGGATAGTTTTTGTCAATTCTCCATAAAAACCTATGTTGTGGGTACTCAGTTTATATGCTAGAATGATCTTTATATGGATTAATAAGGAAAAACTATCCTTCAGTTGGTTTAAACGTATTTATTCGTAAGAATACATACATACAAATATACAACCCCATATAAATATGTATAATGTTCATTCTTGGAAGGATTTGAATGGAAGCTTAAAGCTTACTAAGTTCATTTCCTTATTATAATCCTTCATTTGTCACAAAATACTTATCTGTTGCTGGGCCCCGGCCCATCGGGGTTGAAGAAATAGATGGGCTGCATGATGCTTCCATGCAGAGCTGAAACCGACCTTACACAAGTACTCAGTGGTAAACCCCTTAGAGGATCTTAGCCTGCCCAGGCAAATTGATGCGAGTTGGAACATCCATACTTATAAACCTTATTGGTTTCATTGGGCGACAGCTTGAGATGTCATTTCATCTCGAGTGTCTAGTAAAAGTCCCACAAAATTGAAAGCAATGTCTCCAAAATGACCTAAACAGTGTTGACGGGGACGTTAAACCTCAAATCCAACAAACAAAAACTTACCTGTTGCTATGATAGTTGATGTCGAAAATGATACCCACATTTTTGCCTCACCACATAAAGTGCTTGGCCGAGTACCTGTCTGCTCTCTAATCCTGGCTGGAGCACAAAATGAGTTCATTCATTTTCTGACTTAACCCTTGTCCTGCTGAGCCCGGATATGCCTTATCTTTGAAACAATGTAGATCCAGATCAGATGGCTTCTGAAGAAGCCATCTGATCAGGATCTTCATTGTTTGCCATCCAGTTCATGAATTTGTTGCAATAATTTGCATCAAGTAATCTGATTGGCTGATAATCAGTAGTGGGTGTGACATATTTAAATATTCAGCAGGACAAGGGTTAAGAATTCTTTATGTTTTCAGATATGTAGATAATGGTGAAATGTCTGAGACTTTTCCTTACAAAGCCAAGTCAATGTTTGTGTTTGAAGAAATAGATGGTGTTGACGTCTGTTTCTTTGGAATGCATGTCCAAGAGTATGGCTCAGAATGTGTACATCCAAATACTAGGTAAGAAAATCTTAACACACCAACCTCTTTATAACAGAATTATTGGGATCCAGTTCAGAACTAGCTTTTACATCACAGCCTTTATAATAATCATAGCCCCAGATAAGAGGGGTATCCACATATTGTTTTTCTTGTTTCTGCACGAAAACATATGGGTACTTATTAGAAGAGCCTCACTGAGGGGCTTCTAATGAGTACCCATGCGATATGTTTTCAAAATGCCAGTAAGCCCCCACCTATAAGGGCTTGATGAAATATATGGGCTGCATGATGCTTCCACGCAGAGCTGAATCCGGCCCGCACACCAGTACTGGTAAACCGCTTAGAGGATCTAAGCCTGTCCAGGAACCGCAGTGCGAGGCGGACCGTCAATGCTTATAAACCCTATTGGTTTCATTGGGTGACAGGGCTTGAGATGTCATTTCATCTCGATGTCGGGTAAAAGTCCCACAAAATTGGAAGCAACTTCTCCAAAATTACCTTTACAGTGTTGACGGGGACGTTAAACCTCAAATCAAACAAACAAAATCAAAATGCCAGTATTTTACGGTTGATAGAAGCCTCCTGGGTGTAGTGGTTATGCTACTCACCTTGTAGTCCAGGGGTCGCAGGATCGATCCTGGGCTTCTCCAGACTTTCAGATGAGTCTTTAAATCGAGGCCTCATCTCCGTATGACCTTAGCTATTGGTGAGACATAAAATTCAAACATTCACTTTTCGGTTGAAAAAGTGCCTTTTCTGGAGCTGTCTATATAACTGAATTTTTGGGATACAGGTCAGAAATAGCCAAGTATCCAAACAAAAAGTATAGATTATGCAGAAACATGACCATTTGGGGTCTTTGCTTTTTGTTTGTTTTGGAGTTTTACGGCCCAGTCAACACTAGGTCATTTTTGAGCCGGTCAGTTCACCTATCAACACTTTCCTGGGCAGGCTTATACGTAAGCGGTTAACCAGTACAGTGCACATTCTTTCGCCAGAAACTGACAACTGCCCTTCTTGAATCAGCGGAAGGGAGAGAATGACCGTAGAAAAGATTTCATGATCAATCGCCACGAAAGCATGTTGCCGACCCCGGCGGGAGTCGAACCCGCGTCCTCCTGATCACCAGTCAGACGCGCATCCGACTTGACCATTTGGGGTCATATTTTCCTGTATAATCTATACATATTTGAGATTCATCTTAAAAAAACTTGGTCTTTCCAAAACCATGTTACAATGAACAGTGTTTCAAGGCGGTTTATGTGATCTTTCAAATCCAAAATTCTACGGTAAAGGTTCTCTGTGGCCTAGTGGGTAAGAGCATGATTTTTAATCATTAGGTCTCACACAGCTGTTGTTCGAGCCTCGCTGGGGTCATGTGTGAGATGCCAAGTTCTGTAAAGGAAAGTTGTGTGAGTTTTCTCTGGTTACTCCAGTTTTCGCCCACCTCTGATTTGTGATTGGCTTGAGAAGGGATGCAAGCAAACTGCAGGCCCTGATCGGACGCCACATTCTGCAACATCTGATCAGGGCCTACACTGTTTGTAAAAATTTCAGCCAATTTCAAAAAAGTTTTTTAAAGATAACAGCCTGACACCCCAAAATTTGGAAATAGTCTCCTACTAGATTTTAAGATGGAAGATTCCATTGGTTAACCCATTGTATGCGGTTAACCCCTAAAGGGGTATCTTGGCAAACAGTGCAGACCCAGATCAGACGCCGCAGAACGCGGCGTCTGATCAGGGCCCGCACTGTTTGCTAACAGAATTTTCTGTCAAACATAGAATAAAAACGTAAAAAGGCCTGACACCTCTTATATGACAAATGGACTTGTCCAACATTTTACAATGGAACAGTCCATCAGTATACAATGTGTTAATAATAATATATTCCAAACATTCTTCATTTCAGGCGTGTGTATATTTCCTACTTAGACAGTGTGCATTTCTTTCAACCTCGGCAGCTAAGGACTGCAGTGTATCATGAAATTCTCATAGGATATTTGGAATACGTGAAGCAGTTAGGTTATGTGTGGGCCCACATCTGGGCGTGTCCTCCCAGTGAAGGGGATGACTATATATTCCATTGTCATCCCCCAGAACAAAAGATTCCCAAACCAAAACGGCTTCAGGAGTGGTATAAAAAGATGTTGGATAAGGCTTTAATTGAAAGGATTGTTATAGATTATAAGGTGAGTGAGCTGTCTTTTTGTTCTGTTATTTTCAACAAATGGGTTTGTCAGACAAATTCTTTCATGGAGATTGATTATAAAATCTTTTCTACTGTCATTCTTTCCTTTTGCCTGATTCAAGAAGGGCTGTTGGGCCCGCCCATCGGGGCTTGAAGAAATGGGCTGCATGATGCTTCCACGCAGAGCTGAAACTGACCTGACCACACCACACATGAGTACGCTTTGAAGGACTATGCCTGCCCAGGCAAAGTGGTGTGAGTCAGACCGTCAAATGCATAAAAGCCTTTTGTTTTCATTGGGCAGCAGGGCTTGAGATGTCATTTCTTCTCATTGTTGAGTAAAAGTCCCACAAAGTTGGAAGCAACGTCTCCAAAATGACCTAAATAGTGTTGACCTCAAATCAAACAAACAAAACCTGCCGGGATCAGAGGCATTCTTTCATAGAGATTGATTATAAAATCTTTTCTACTGTCATTCTCTCCCTTCCCCTGGTTCAGTAAGGGCAGTTGTCAGTTTCTGGCGAAAGAATGTGCACTGTACTGGTTAACCGCTTATGGTATGTGTTAACTGACCGTCTCATTATGAACAAAATAGTGTTGACATTCAAAACAAATTTACATCAAACCAATTTAAGGAAGCTTGCACATATGCTGATAATCATGACTGCGCAACGCACGCACATGCATGTACATGCACAAGCATGTATTATAAAACTCTCTTATAGGTATAAAGCCGATGAAGGCAAAATCTGCTTTCTTGAAGGCACATGACGGTGATTAATCGAGGCGATTCTAAAAAATATCCACAGCATTTGTTTCTTGAGTATTAAATAGTTACAATATTTTTGTATATCTCCATTAACCCACTTAGTACCGGAAACCCCAAAAGGGGTACCTTGGCAAACAGTGCAGGCCCAGATGAGACGCCGCAGAATGCGCTATTTGCAGGAAATTCAGCTGTTTTCCAAATCAATTTTGAAGATACCACAACCCGTCACCCCTAAATTTAGAAATGGACTCCGGCTATCTATAAGGAGGAAGATTCCATTTGATACTGTTACCTCCCTTCCATTATCTACCTTGCTGGATCATATACATAGCGTCTAGGTTTATAACCACTCTCTGACAACTGCGTCAGGGAGTCGACTCTTTGGCTCTTTCCTTTGTTACGGCTTGCATGTCGTAAGATGGGGGCTCATCCGGGATCGGACTTTACATGCCAGAATCGGCTTCGTGCCGAAGTTGGCTCCATGTCATCATAAATGATGACTTCCTTGAAGAGGGGGTGTGTTACCTCCCTTCCATTATCTACCTTGCTAGATCATATGCATAGCTTCTAGGTTTATAACCACTCTCTGACAACTGCATCAGGGAGTCGACTCTTTGGCTCAGCGGTTAGAGCACTCGACTATCACCCGAGCGACCCGTGTTTGAATCCCACCAAAGGGGGGATTTTTTCAGGCTGAGCTTCTTTCCTTTGTTATGGCTTGCATGCCGTAAGAATACTAAAAGGGTTAATAGTGTCATCCTCAGGTAAGGAATCGTTTCATTGAAATTATCGTTATAAGTTTTGTCGAATTTCGTTATAAAGAGGGTTGACTCATAATTTTTCAGGATATATTAAAAGATGCTATAGAAAACAACATCACAAGTGCTACAGACCTGCCATACTTCGAAGGTGATTTCTGGCCAAATGTACTGGAAGACAGTATTAAAGAACTTGAACACGAAGAGGAGGAGAAACGAAAACGAGAAGAGGCCGAGGCTGCTGCAGCCGAGGCTGAGGCCGCTGTCACGACAACGGAGGGAGATGAAATTTCTGCTGTGGTATGTCACACTTTTGCGTTTATACTAAACACCAGCTGCAGTAAAGTCAAATAAAGTTTCAACGGTTGTCTTTGAAAATGAACACACACACACACACACGCATGTTTGAAAATCAAGAATCCGGTTTTCTGGCACGTATTACTTCAATCATCCCTTGGGTCTTCAATGGGTAGTTTTTCTCTAGATACTCTGATTTTTGTCTCTTTGATAAACGATCTTCTTGATATAAGCGAAATAATGTTGAAAGGGCTGTAAAATCATAAAAAAAATATATATATATATACACAATTCAATTGTGCCCTCGTCCACCAGGATTGGACTGTATGGTGCCTCCGCATAGAGCTGAAACCTACCAAACGTTCAAGCACTGGTAAATGGCGGAGGTCTAAGCCTGCCCTGGAAAAGTGTTCCTTGTCTGACTCTCCCTTAAATCCTAGCAGTTTCTTTGGGTGATAGGGCTTGAGATAGCATTACATCTCAGTGTCGGGTAAAAGTCCCACAAAATGGGAAGCAACATCTCCAAAATGACCTAAATAGTGTCGGCGGAGAAGTAAAACTACAAACAAAACGCAGTTTAATTCTCTTGCCTCACTTTGAAAATATTGTCCCTCCCCTGTCTCAAACAAATTTTGATGGTCCCAAAAGGTGTTTGAGCCTTGTAAGTTCTACTGTATGTTTCCTGTCTTGGTAACTGATCTCCTTTGACAAAAGGGTGATAATTTGCTCCTTAAAAGCAGTGTTTGGAGCAAATTATGTCCTGTAGGAATAACCTCTTTCCTGATCAGGACTCACATTTTCAGGCTTTTGCAGGATTTAAGGCGTTTAGAGCTTGATTTTTAGCTCGGCTGTTTTCGAAGAAAACAACGAGGTATTGTCATAGCTCTGGTGTCGTCTGCGTTGTCGTGCAAATACTTGGACATTTTGTAATATCTCTGTCATAACTGAACATATTTACTTGAAATTCGGACTAGTTGTTCATTACGAAAAGGGGAACTCGTACCAATAGGTGAGGTAACCCTCAAAATATTTTTGGCACAGTTATGCCCCTTTTTACAACTTAGAATTTTTGCAGCCCAGTGTTGGCACTAAGGCTGACACGATTAATCGTATAATCAATTAATCGATCGATAAACTTCACAAAAAAGATTATCATTTCTGATTTGCTTTTAATTGATTACTTGATAGTTACAATTTTCTACCCAAAGTTATGCATAAAATAGCTGGATGAGTGGCAAACATTGCAGACCCTGATGAGACGCCGCATAACTGGGTCTACACTGTTTGCTCTGGCCTGTCTGTTCAAATATACATATGGTAAAGTGCAACATATGGTAAGAGTCATGCTCAGACAGAAAGCCAGACAGGTAAAATAATGACAAAAACCATAGCGATTACTGATCGATTATCGATCGCAGTGACAGGACTGATAATCGATTAGCTTTTCAGCTCCGATTAGCCAGCCATAGTTGGCACCCGCATGCGGTGCTCTTATTTATCTTTAGTTCAGGCTTTTAGATTTTGATTTTTCTTCTTGATTTCTGTTTAACCAGTATCCTGCTGAATAAATTTATTTAGCCACACCTACTTTTGTCTGTGAACAAATCAAATTACTTGATGTAATATGTTTATACAATTTTACAAACTGCGTGACAAACAGTGTAGATCCGGATCAGATGGCTTCTTCAGAAGCCATCTGATCTGGATCTACACTGTTTGTAAAGGTAGAGATAGTTTTGTTTGTTTGTTTGTTTGATTTGAGGTTTAACGTCCCGCTAACACTGTAAAGGTCATTTGGGAGACGTTGCTTCCAATTTTGTGGGACTTTTACCCGACATTGAGATGAAATGACATCTCAAGCCCTGTCGCCCAATGAAACCAATAGGGTTTATTAGCATGGACGGTCCGCCTCGCACCGCGGTTCCTGGACAGGCTTAGATCCTCTAAGCGGTTTACCAGTACTAGTGTGCGGGCCGGATTCAGCTCTGCGTGGAAGCATCATGCAGCCCATATAAATTCTTCAAGCCCCTATGGGCGGGCGCCAAGGTAGAGATAGTCGTGTTCAGCAGGATAAAGGTTGAATTGACTTTTTAAAGCTGCAAAATCAGGTCATTCAGGCAAGTAAAAGCTCGGTCAATATGAGGCCTGTCTGTTCAGAGGAAATATTTACCCTAAATATTCAGAAACATCAACCCCTTGCAATACTTGTCCCAAAAATTTCATCAAGTATCTATTGACTGCCTGATGTTGTGTCTAAAAAGCGTAGGATGTGTGGCAAACAGAGTAGAGCTGGATGAGATACCACATTTTGTGGCATCTCTTTCTGAATTTACACTGTTTGTTCAGGCCTGTAGTGAGCACAGATACCAAAAAACGATTTTAAATTGTCTGACAGTCGTCAAAAATCTTTTCAACACACAACCTTTCGCAGCAGTTCCCGGCTTCGATATTACAACACCGAACGCGCCAGAAAAAACTGTCGGAATTTTTTTTTGAGAAATAAATAAGATAGAGGAAAGAGATGAGTATTGTTTTAAGGGTAAATGAAAGCAGAACAAATGGATGTAAGGTAGATTCAGTCCCGTTTTGTATTTTGGCAGCGTTGGGATAGTTTGTCTGGGACTGGCCGAATTCGGGTCTGGCGAAGTTTTCTATCTTTCCAAAAAAGGGGCTATATAGCCATCACAACTACGTTCATTTATAAGCTTTCTAGACATAATTAAGTTATTTGAACATGTAATGCTAGTGCTCAGCCCTGTTTAACTATAGAAAAACTGTGCAAAAATCGAACTTCAAGAGGTCAGTTCGGCCCATGATCGCTCACCGGAGTCCAGGCCCCAAGTATATGTGATAGTGAGTAGACTTGAGTGATAAGGAAACTAAACAGCGAGTGTTACCTCGCCATTTACCTAAAGTCAAACTTGTTTCAGGATGCTCAAGGGAAAAAGAAAGGGCAGAAAGGTCAAAAGAAGAAAAATACGAAGAATAAAAATTCTCAGCGGAAGTCGAATAGCAAAAAGTCCAATTTACCCCTCGGTGGAAATGATCTCTCAGCCAAATTATACTCAACCATGGAAAAACACAAAGAAGTAAGTAGTGTTTATAAATGAGCCCTGCCAAGCGAATTTGTGTCTTCGAGCATTCCGTCATGACAAATTTTAACTGCGCATGCCCAGCCATTCAGAGGGGCCAGGGATATGGCTTTCTGTCTGAAGGTTCCTCTTGATTCACTGCTTGAATGAGCAAGCAGCGAAGGTTCTGGCGAGACTGCGTGGATGTGCAGGCTCGCCTGAACCTTCGCTGCTCGCATAGGCGATAAGTACCAAAATCGCTTGACGGTGCCCATATAATGTTATTAATTAAATAATTTCGTATTGGCCCAGTTACAGGTCCAAGGTTTGCTGTATTGGCACGAGGCCGAAGGCCGAGGCCAATACAGCTGACCGAGGACCTGTAACTTGGCCAATACGAAATTACTTGATTAATGACAATTTTATTAATTGACACAATTAAAAACATGATTTATGATTTTTGAATATTGGTTGACCTGGTGTTATACAGGATAATCAATTAATAAATGGCTTTATTATCAGTACCTGTGTATGTAGATGTTACTTTGCCGTCCTCGATAGCTCAGTCGGATGCGTGTCTGACTGATGATCAGGAGGACGTGGGTTCGATACCTGCCGGGGTCGGCAACATTCTTTCGTGGAGATTGATCAAGAAATCTTTTCTACGTTCATTCTCTCACTTATGCTGATTCAAGAAGGGCAGTTGTCAGTTTCTGGGGAAAGAATGTGCACTGTACCGGTTGAACGCTTATGTACAAGCCTGCCCAGGAAAAGTGTGGATAGGTAAACTGACAGGCTCAAAAATGACCGAAATAGTATTGACCTGGCCATTAAACTCAAAATCAGCACCATTGTTATATGACCTGGAGCACGACAAGACGACGTGCAGCCAGAGAAGTCACAGATCAGGCTGCCTCTACTTTTGCACAGTCTGACCAGAGGTGCTGCTTGGTTTAAACAATATTCATTCATTTCATTTTGACAAGTCAATTTGAACAGTACATGTACAATTTAAAATGACAGGATTTGAAAACAAGTGAAACGCTTGTACTTATCATCTCCTTGGCTGCTTGCTGATGCCAAGTATCGTTACTAGGCTATTTGAAGACCAATAACAGGGATACAGACTAACAGGGGACCCCCCGCCCATAGGGGCTTGAAGAAATATATGGGCTGCACGATGCTTCCACGCAGAGCTGAATCTGGCCCGCACACTAGTACTGGTAAACCGCTTAGAGGATCTAAGCCTGTCCAGGAACCGCGGTGCGAGGCGGACCATCCATGCTAATAAACCCTATTGGTTTCATTGGGCGACAGGGCTTGAGATGTCATTTCATCTCAATGTCGGGTAAAAGTCCCACAAAATTGGAAGCAATGTCTCCAAAATGACCTTTACAGTGTTGACGGGGGCGTTAAACCTCAAATCAAACAAACAAATAAACAAAACCAGTCACCCAAGGCACCTAAATTTTTGCCTGGGCGCCTAAGTTTTGAATAAAAATGCCTATTAACTTAATGTAAAATTGGGATTTATGCCAGTCTGAGCGCCTAAAGCAAAATGCTTAGTCTGTATCCCTGCAATAAGGGAAGGCTAGACAGAATGATTACAAGCGTAGATCAGTCTTGAGTATTTCCTTGTGACACAGGGCCTCACATAGGTTTTAATGTGCTCTGACACAAATACCAGTTTTGCCCAAAATTGTGTTGATTGGGACAAAAAATCTCAACGTCAACAAACCAATCTTACCATGATTGTACAACAATTTTATGTCGACAGATACAATTAAGGAGGACTGATGAGGATAGCTTTGGGATAATTTTTTAATTTCTACATAAAAACATTTTGTGGGTACTTGTTAGAATCGCCTCGATGAGGCAATTCTAACAAGTACCCACAATATACCCGTCCATGCTTATAAACCCTTTTGGTTTCATTTGGCGGCAGGGCTTGAGATGTCATTTCATCTCAGTGTCGGGTAAAAGTCCCACAAAATTGAAAATTGAATTGAAAACATCTCCAAAATGGCCTTTATAGTGTTGAGGGGGACGTTAAACCTCAAATCGAACAAACAAAATAAAAAAATAAAGAAACTTATCTTCTAATTATCATGTTTATAGTTGTTCACTTTCTTTAAGGGGAATGGGAACACCTTCAGGGGAGGCAACTCCTGCAAAAGTATTTTTGTCTCCCATGTCAATAGGGGTCCACTCTTAAAGGAAAGAATTTGCTCCTGAGGAGCAAATTCTTTCCTTTAAGAGTAGACCCCTTTTTCAGTGTAACTGAGCCTATAGAAAAGCGAACAGGAAGTCCCGAAAGTTGTCTCCCTTTGAAAAATCCTACATAAGTATTTTTGTCTCCCATGTCAATAGGGGTCTACTCTTAAAGGAAAGAATTTGCTCCTGAGGAGCAAATTCTTTCCTTTAAGAGTAGACCCCTTTTTCTGTGGGACTGAGCCTATAGAAAAGCGAACAGGAAGTCCCGAAGTTGTCCCCCCCTCGAAAAATGGCGGAAAAATATGCCAGGGTGTTCCCATACCCCTCAAGTTGAACTACATGTGTATGTCTTTGTTTTTCAGGTTTTCTTTGTGATCCGTCTTCACAGTGCTCAAGCGGCTGCCAATCTCCCCCCAATACATGACCCGGATCCCCTTATAAGCTGTGATCTAATGGACGGTCGTGATGCCTTGTTGACATTAGCTAGAGACAAACATTATGAATTCTCATCATTACGACGTGCTAAGTTTTCTTCTATAGCCCTGTTATATGAGTTACACAATCAGGGCAAGGAAAGTTTTGTGTATAACTGCAATAAGTGTGATACCCAGGTGGAGACGCGCTGGCATTGTACAGTTTGTGATGTAAGTAGAAGTTTTTACATGCTGCGCCAGATATGGTGGCATAGTGAGAATAATGTAGAAATAATTGTTCATATTTCCATATTGTCAGAAACGTATGTTGTGAGTACTTGTTAGAATTTGGCCCCCGCCCATCGGGGCTTGAAGAAATACATGGGCTGCACGATGCTTCCACGCAGAGCTGAAACCGACCCACACACGAGTACTGGTAAATCGCTTACAGGATCTAAGACAGCCCAGGCGAAGCGGTGTGAGTCGGACCCGTCCATGCTTATAAACCCTATTGGTTTCATTGGGCGACTGGGCTTGAGATGTCATTTCATCTCAGTGTCGGGTAAAAGTCCCACAAAACTGGAAGTAATGTCTCCAAAATGACCTATACAGTGTAGACGGGGACGTTAAACCTCAAATCAGACAAACAAACAAATCAGCAGGATAAGGGTTAATAAAAAAGTAATAAGTATGAGCTATTTCTGCAGATACCCTTAAAACACAAAGCAAAATATGGCAGATAATATACACATGAAACATGCAACCTTATTCTTTCCACTCAATAATACACCACAACCTCTTTGTAGCACTCATCATGAAACCATGCCTATATCATTTTGACCCCCTTAAACCCCACTTTTATATATTACAGAGATGCCAGCCATTCCGATTTTTGCGGAATCATACCTATTTTTAGGTCTGATTTCTGCATTACGATTTCGGACATCAAAATTCCGGCAAAAAAACGGTACCGGATAAAATAACGGAAGGTGCGCCTACCTGTACACCCATGAATATTATACCTGTTCACCGGTAGTAAATTGGATTGTTTCCCCTTGAAAAACAGACTGGTTTATGCATTGTTTATTGGAAAAACGTAACCATAGCTGGTTAAAAATAGCAAGATTGAGAACCCAACATGTCATACAAATCAAAATGGCTTCCCCTGCCAAAAAGCGTCGAGTGATGCAGAAATTCATCGTAGATTATACAAATCTGTGGCCAGTACTGAAGCCATCGAAGGCAGGAGAATATTATGCTTTCTGCCATATTTGTAAGACTGACTTTTCCATCTCACAGGCGGCCGGAATGACTGTCACCGTCATGTTTTGACCACTTAGCAATTAAATCTGTCTCGGCATTTTTAACTGGGATTTCGGGCTTGGAAGTATGTACTTTACAAGTTTCTTATAAACAGACATATTCTGAAAGGCCAAGTCAGCTACCTATGTAAAACAATAGAACTCAGTTATGCCTATGGGAGGCAGAAAGAGGGTACCATAATAGGCGATATTGAATTTTTTCCTCGTGTAAGTGCATTTTGTAAAGTTCTTACATTTATTGTGAAATACGTGGCATTCCTGAAAATGTCCCCAGATTCCTGAAAAATTTCCTTCATATTCCTGATAAGCAACATTTAGGATTGGCATCTCTGATATTAAAATTGGTTTACAGGGGTATTTATTTCTGCTAAAAAACATTGTCAGACACGGTTCTAACGAGTACCCACAATCTATGTTTTGAGCAGAAATACTAAAATATCAGAATTTTTGTCTGAAAATTTTCATCATTTTTGGTGTTAAAATTTTCAATATATTTGGATAGGCATGTATTCTTAACCCATTTATTACCGGAAACCCCAAAATGGGTACCCTGGCAAACAGTGCAGGCCCAGGTCAGATGCTGCAGAACGGGACATCTTATCTGGGCCTCCACTATTTGCAAAAAGTTCAGCCATTTTCCAAATCAATTTTTAAGAAAACACAGCCTGACACCCTAAATTATGAAATGGACTCCTGCTATTATATAAGGAGGAAGATTCCATTTGGTACAAAAAGGGTTAATGTGTTGGGACCCAAAGCAGAAACTGTGTTAGTTAACCTTAAGCACTCTCTGGGCTAATTCAGCAGATCATGAAGATGATTGTTGAGATTTTTCCTGTTTTCCCCAGAAACAGGACTTGCCATCTTATGCATTTGTCTCTACCAGAAAAAAAAACAGGATTTGACTTCATATTTTCCCCAAAAAACAGGACTAATTGTCATGACAGGACAGGATTTGACATCTCATGCAGATTGTCTCCAGGAGACAATCTGCATGAGACGTCAAATCCTGTTTTCTGGTGAAGACAATTAACATGAGATGTCAAGTCCTGTCTTCTGGGAAAATTTGGAAAAATACTTCAAAATGTTGTCTGCTAAGAAAAAATCCCCAGCATGCAAAGCGTTTTTACTTTTATAATCATATTAACCAAATAAACCCAGTCATATCAACAGATAAGGTGGGAATTTTGTGATAATTGAGTGTTTGAGTTTTACGTCTCGCCAACAGCTAAGGTCATTTAGCGACTGGACTTCTCATCCGAAAGTCGGGAGAAGCCCAGAGATCCATCCTGCGACCTCTGGTTTACAAGGCAAGTAGCATAACCACAACACCACGGAGGCTTCTTTGTGATAATTGAAGGATAATTTTTGACAGCCTCCCTGAGACAGTTCTAATGAATACCCACAACATAGGTTTATTTGGAGAAGTAAGGAAAACTATCCTTCAATTATCACCAAATACCCCCTAGAAGCCTCCGTGGTGTAGTGGCTATGTTACTCGCCTTGTAATCCCGGGATCGCAGGATCGATTCCGGGCTTCTCCAGACTTTCGGATGAGTCTTTAAACCGAGGTCACGTCTCCGTATGACCTTAGCCGTTGGTGGCACGTAAAACTCAAACACACACATTCACACACAGTTCAACATAAAAAACTTTGTTGCGGGCATTCATTAGAACTGCCTCAGTGAGGCCGTTCTAATGAATACCCACAACATAGGTTTATGTGGGGAAGGAAAACTATCCTTCATTTATTACCAAATACCCACCATATTCGTTGTTATAAGAGTTGTTTTAATATACTAATAGTCTTTTCTGTTTGATTTTCAGGACTTTGATCTGTGTAATGCCTGTTTCCAGCGTGAGAATCATATCCACAAGATGGAACGTCTTGGTCTTGACCTTGATGACGGGACATCTTCGGGAGATAAACAGGATCCTCAGGAAAGTCGTCGTCAGTCAATACAGAGATGTATTCAATCATTGGTTCACGCTTGTCAGTGCAAAGACGCTAATTGTCGCTTGCAGAGTTGTCATAAAATGAAACGTGTTGTAGCTCATACAAAGGTGTGTAGGAAAAAGACTAATTCTGGCTGTCCAATATGTAAGCAACTCATCGCTCTGTGCTGTTATCACGCAAAACATTGTAATGAGAATAAGTGTCAAGTGCCATTCTGTCTTCAAATCAAGCATAAACTTAGACAACAACAGTTACAACACAGACTTCAGGAGGCACAGCTGATGAGGCGACGAATGGCGGCCATGCAGAGGAATAATACAACTGTGACTGCTGCTGTAACACAGCCAACACCTCCCTCAAGCAACAAACCTTTACCGGGTGGAAAACCAGTGAGTGGTCCTCCGCAGGGAGCAATTGAAGCTGCCATTGAAGCCCAGAAAATTGCCCAGAGACAAGTGCAGGCTGGTGCCACAGTCGGTAAACCTCAGATGAGCAATATGCCACCTCCACAGATACCAAAGAGCCAGGTGAACGTGACGGGTTTGTCGTCAGCAATGACGACAATATCTCAGCAGTGGCAGCAGCAGGCTCAACAGCCGCCCTCATTGCCACAGCCCCAACCCCAGTCAACCATGCCGCAGGGGGCCCTGCCACAGACCTTCCCACAGGCTCAGCCGGGCCAACCTATGAGGCCGATGCAACAGATGCCACAGAGGATGCCGGTTCAACCTCCCAACTCCGGGATGATAGGGATGAAGCCAGGCATGGACATGAATGCCCAGATGAACATGCCAGGTCGACCTGTGATGCAGCAGCACCCGCCTGGTCAAGGCAGTCAGAGTGAAGCTATGCAACAGCTCCTGCAGACCCTCAAGTCCCCTAACACGCCTCAGCAGCAACAGCAGGTCATGCAGATTCTCAAGTCATATCCCCAGCTTCTGGCAGCCTTCATCAAGCAGAGAAACTTACAGGGTCAAGGTCACCAACAGATGGGTCAGCGGCCTCCGAATCAACAGATGCCAATGGCTAACATGCAACAGCCAAATCAGGGGATGACACAACAACAGGAAATGTTGTGGCAACAGCAGCAGAGATTGCGGATACAGCAACAACAACAGCAGCAGCAGCAGCAACAACAGCAACAAATGGCTGGTCAACAGCAGGGAATCCCGGGGCAGTTTCAGCCCCCACAGAATGCATTTTCCCAAATACAACGAACAAGGATGCCGTACGGGCAGCAGGGGGGATTTCAGACGGACGCAAACCAACATATGCAGCAGTACCCAGGAAACCCCAACCATCAGATGATGCAGCAGGTTCAGCAACAGCAAGCCCAGATAAAACAACAAATGGCCGGCGGCCAACCAGTCAGTCCTCAACAAACTAATTCACCACAACATATAATGCAGCAAGTTCGCTCGCCTCCCTCATCCTCATTACATCAAACGGTGCGCTCCCCTCAACCAACTCCATCCCCACGTCAACAGCTCAATCCGTCGCCGCGACAGCCACAAATGTCGCCGCATCATATACCTCCCAATCAGTCACCGCATCCGGGTATGCCAGGTGCAGGGGATCTAAGTCAAATGAGCGATCAGGTTATGTTATCCCAGTTTCAGACTCACGGAAACGTGCCACAAGTACAAAATAGTGGACTAGATATAGGTTTATCACATGACTCCGAAGGAGCATCATTAACGCCCCAGGACCAACTTTCACGATATGTTGAGAGGTTGTAGCAGAGGTAGTGGAAACTAGATTCTGTCCTACTGAGCCAGTTCACGAGAAAAGAGACCTTAACATAATGGGATTCGTTGTCCTTCACATGGTTTGTTGTCCTTCGCATGGCCAGTGCTGTAATGGAGCCAGATCGCCATTTCATTGGCTGTCGGTTTCCGTATTTACTGCATGTATTCGGACAGATAGCCCTGAGCAAACAGTGTAAACCAAAATGAGATGCAGCGTTCTGCGCGTCTCGTCAGGTCGTCACCGTTTGCCGCTCATCCAGCTATTTTTAGACACAAGGGTAGTGTATTGTACTTGTTCAAATTTTAGAACAAATATGGTAAGGAGTTGAGGTGTCCGAATACTTAGGGTAAATATTGTATTCTTGGCTCACAGCATTGGTGTGCAAACGCAAAAGGTTCTTTCGAGTCTGTGCTTACGCAGTCTGTGCTTACGCACAGACTCGAAAGAACCTTTGGCGTTTGCCTATAGAACTCTTTTCGCATGAATTGGCTCAAATTACTCGTTCTAAAAGGAAATGTGATTGTGTTGTTTACTGGATTATTTAAGATTAACAGATGATAGACTTCTGTAATATATTGAAAGTGTTTAAAAGATTGTTCTCAGCATCATTTCCATGTTCTGTGTTTTCCAGTTTTGAACAAAAAAACTCTTGGAGTCGTCAAATGTGAAATGTTATATTTTATTATTTACAAGCATTGTACATGAAGTCATAAATAAGCATATTGTACAGAAAATTTCCATGATTCTGTCATTCTATTCCAGTTCCATACTACATGTACATTCAGTTCCTGTCATTTTGTCGTAATTCTAGTAAATCTGCCATTTTCATGAGTTAGGAAATTTTCATCGGATCACACATATCATTATTTGGATCGTGATGACTTGTGGGAACTTCATTCTCTTCAGGACTAAATATTAACATGAGAAAACAGATTTTTTTTTTCTTGACAACAACTTTGTGATGGACTAGAGATAGCATGAATTTATTTTTATTTACTTGATTAGTGAGGCATTGGCCGGAATACTTACAGGCCTTAACATATGTGATTTTTTTTAACCCGTTTTGTACCGGAAACCCTAAAACGGGTACCCTGGCAAACAGTGGAGGCCCAGATCAGACGCCGCAGAATGCGGCGTCTGATCAGGGCCTACACTGTTTGCATAATGTTCAGCCATTTTCCAAATAAATTTTAAAGAAAACACAACTTGTCACCCCTAAATTTCGAAATGGACTCCGTTATATAAGGAGGAAGATTCCATTTGGTACTAAAAGGGTTACTTAACTTAGGGAAATAAGTAGCCCTTCATACCTTATGCTTCTAACTTACAAAGAAGAATGTGCTTGCACAGCAAGGCGTACAAGATCAAGTATGCCCTCCCCGCACCCCCATCCCCCACACCCCCCAAACAGTGAAAACTCTAACCAACTGCAGTCATGTATAGAGGTCTCCATGGTGTATTGATCAAGCTGCTGGCCTCAGAAACCAGGGTTTGTGGGTATGATTCCCGGCTTCTCGAGACATTCAGATGAGTCTTTAAATTGAGGTCCTGTCTCCATATGACCTTAGTTGTTGGTGGGTCATAATAACTCAAACTGCCATCATATCAAGCATCACTACAAAATAGAAACATTCAGCAAATAGTTTCGCCCCCGCCCATAGGGGCTTGAAGAAATATATGGGCTGCACGATACTTCCACGCAGAGCTGAATCCGGCTCGCACACTAGTACTGGTAAACCGCTTAGAGGATCTAAGCCTTTCCAGGAACCGCGATGCGAGGCGGACCGACAGGGCTTGAGATGTCATTTCATCTCAATGTCGGGTAAAAGTCCCATAAAATTGGAAGCAACGTCTCCAAATAGACCTTTACAATGTTGACGGGGACGTTAAACCTCAATCAAACAAAAACAAAATCAGCAAATAGTCCGTAGATTACATAAAAGCACAGGCTAGTCCGAGTCATTCAGTTTGTGAATTTATAGGAATAAATTACATCAAGTAATCTGATTGGTTGAATTCAGAAATGGGTGTGACAAAAGAAGTTCAAAATGACACTTGAAAAAATTGGTAGAAAAATATTTATCAGTTACCCTCTATATTAATTGCATCGCAACTTCTTGACCTGACAAAGATATGCTATCTCAGGGCAAGTGAGCTTTATCAGGTCAGCGTGACATTGCACTTCTTTGAACTGGACTTCTGGAAAAATTGGCCAAAAATGTAAGAGTGTACAATGGAAGTAACATAAATAGAAAACCAGATTTGTGTCATTTTATATCAAGTTTATCAGGCCCGGCTTCGAGAACGCATGTAGAATCGCTCGGCAAGCCTCATGATTCTACAAGCATTCTCGAAGCCTTGCCTGATAAACTTGATATCAATTTGTCATTTGATATCAAGTTTATCAGGCTCGGCTTCGAGAACGCATGTTGAATCGCACGGCAAGCCTCACGATTCTACAAGGGTTCTCGAAGCCTTGCCTGATAAACTTGATATCAATTTTTTGTTATTTGATATCAAGTTAATCAGTCTCAGCTTTGAGAACCCATGTAGAATCGCACGGCAAGCCTCGCGATTCTACAAGGGTTCTCGAAGCCTTGCCTGATGAACTTGATATCAAAAGACAGGAACCTGGGGCCAGTTGTTCAAAACTAACGACGTCGTTAGTTAACGTATTGTTAAAACTTTGATCATTAAATATGGCAAATATGCTGAAATTTTTGCTGAAAAAATGTGAGCAGCTTTTGCTGACGCAAAAGCTGCTCACATTTTTCCAGCAAAAATACCAAAATTTACGATATTGTACTTGCTAGAAGAGTTAACAATATGACCACTAACGAGCTCGTTAAGCTAACGATACTTTGAACAACTGGCCCCTGGTATTCTTTATGTCCAGGGTGTCCATTTACCTTCCTGGGGATGGTGATTGTTGATGTTCTGTAAGGTTCTAGAGCCTGCTGCTGCTGCTGTGTGATTTATTTATTGTTATATTAAATGTTTGCTAATGTTAAACATTGTACAGTGTATACCTTATGTTGGATTGTTATTGCTCAGTATCTTGCTGAACATCATCAGATCACTTATCCCTATGTGGGAAGGCAAGTAAGCAAACACACTGTATTTCGGAAGGGGATTCAAAATTGTCATGTTTGCAAATAATTCAGCCATTTTCCGAATACATTTTAGAGAAAACACAACCTGACACCCCTAAATTTTGAAATGGACTCCTGCTGTGTATTCCATTTGGTACGAAAAGGGTTAAAGTGGATAATTTTTCTGATTTCTCCATAGTTACACTTTTTTGTACTTTGTAGAATGTCCTCATCAAGGAGATTCTAACAAGTACCCACAATACACAGTAAAATTCTTATATCAAGACCACCTATGGGACTGTTCAAAAGTGGTCTTTAAGACCACTTTTGAACAGTCCCAAGATGGTCTCTTTCTAGTGGACACTGGGTGTTTAAAACACAAAGAAAGAATAGATAGAACAAGTTAAATATGCTTTTAAAGGTATTGTTCTTAATTTTGGCTGGTATTGTTTGAATTGAGGTTTAATGTCCCCGTCAACACTATTTAGGTCATTTTGGAGATGTTTCTTCTTATTTTTGGGGACTTTGACCCAACATTGAGATGAAATGACATCTCAAGCCCTGCCGCCCAATGAAACGAAAAGGCTTATATGCATTGGATGGTCTGCCTTGCGCCACTGCCTGAGAAGGCTTAGTCCTTCTATGTGGTTTACCAGTACTCGTGTGTGGTCAGTTTCAGCTCTGCGTGTAATCACCTTGCAGCCAAATCTATTTCTCCAAGCCCTGATGGGCGGGGGCCCTAATTTACCTGGTCTTTTCTTAATAGTGGTATTAAAATTTCGCTATTACGACAAGCTAAAATAAAGTCTTACTTTTATTTTATAAACATATCTGAAGTTTTCAGTTATTCTTTCTTTGTGTTTTTTTTTTTTTTTTTCAGCAGACAGCATTTTGAAATATTTTGCTTATTTTTCCCAGTGACATGGTTTGACATTTTATGCAAATTGTCTCCCATGGAGACAATTTGCACGAGATGTCAAGTCTTATTTTCTGGGAAAATAAGAAAAAAAAATCTTATTTTTCCCAGAAATCAGAACTTGACATTTCATGCAAATTGTCTCTCATCCAGAAACAGGATTTGACATTTCATGCAAATTGTCCTCCCATAATTGGAGACAATTTGCATGATATGTCAAGTCATGTTTTGGCCCCCGTCCATAGGGGCTTGAAGAAATATATGGGCTGCATGATGCTTCCACGCAGAGCTGAATCCAGCCCGCACACTAGTATTGGTAAACCACTTAGAGGATCTAAGCCTGTCCAGGAACCGCAGTGTGAGGCGGACCGTCCATGCTAATAAACCCTATTGGTTTCATTGGGCGACAGGGCTTGAGATGTCATTTCATCTCAATCTCGGGTAAAAATCCCACAAAATTGGAAGCAACATCTCCAAAATGACCTTTACAATGTTGACAGGGACGTTAAACCTCCAATCAAACAAACAAACAAACAAGTCCTGTTTTCTGGGAAAATAAGAAAAATATCAACAATTTGTTTAATGTATTAGCCAAGAGAGCGGTAAAGGTTAATGGACGATCTCATCAGGATCGGCACTAATTATCCTCGCTAACCTCTTGATGATTTAGACTAAACCCCCTATTTACCAGAATGAACATGTCCAAATTCAAATCTGGAACAGTTCACTTCAAAAGCTACGGGGCCAGTTGTTCAAAACTAATGACATCGTTAGTTAACATTAAAACTTTGATCATTTATTATGGCAAATATGCTAATATTTTTGCTGAAAAAATCTGAGCAGCTTTTGCAAATGCAAAAGCTGCTCAGATTTTTACAGCAAAAATATTAGCATATTTGCCATAATAAATGATCAAAGTTTTAATGATATGGTATAAACTTAATCTATTCAGCAAAAATACCATAATTTCAGATATTGAACATCTTGCTAGAACAGTTAACAATATGACTACTGTACTAACAAGCTTGTAAAGCTAATGAGGCTTTGAACAGCTGGCTCCGGGACTGAAAAGGAAGACGGATCAAGGTTATAACTGCAATTTTTTCAGCATGTTTCTGAAATTTTACAGAACAGGAATGGATTTTCACGTTAAACCCATTGTAGGCGGGAAACACTTAAAGGGGTACCTTGGCAAACAGTGCAGGCCCAGATTAGAGGGGCCTGCACTATTTGCTAATAGAATTTTCCATCAAATATAGAATAAGAAAGAAAAAAATAGTCCTAGCACCCCTTATATGACAAATGGACTTGTCCAACATATAGCAATGGAAGAGTCCACTAGTACACAGTGGGTTGAGAATAATAGAGCTGACCATTTGGAAAGAGTACATTTACTTACAAAAACTTAGAAGCCTCTGTGATGTAGCGCTGAAGCTGCTTGCCCTATAAACTAGGGGGCCTAGGTTCGATTCTGGACTTCTCCAGACTTTGGATGAGTCTTTGAACCGAGATCCCGTTACCATGTGACCTAATGGGACTTAAAACGATTTTCTGCTAGGCAGACAGTTCACTTGTAATGTAAAGTCTTAACCCTTATCTTGCTGAATATTCATTTAAGCCACACCCATTTCTGTCTATCAACCAATCGAATTACTTGATGAATTTATTGCTACAAATTCATAAACTGAATGTCAAACAGTGTAGATCCTGATCAGATGGCTTCTTCAGAAGCCATCTGATCTGGATCTACACTGTTTGCAAAGATAGGGGTTGTCGTGAACAGCAAGATAAGGGTTAATTTCTCTGAAAAAATAAATATCTTGAAAGTGCTGTCTGCTCTTTAAGGGGAATGGGAACACATGGCAGATTTTTTTATCATTTTTCAACGGAGACGACTTTTTGGACTTTTTGCTCGCTTTTCTATAAACCCTGTCCTGCTGAAAAAGGGATCTTCTCTTAAAGGACCTTTAAGAGTTGACCCCTATTGACATGGGAGACAAATATACTTTTGCAGGAGTTGCCTCCCCTGAAGGTGTCCCCATTCTCCTTAAGGGATAACTAGAGGCCTAGCTTGGGATTTGAAGGTAGGAATGGATACCTTGTACATCATCATTATCATCAATGGATTTTTTATTAACGTGCAGGTACAGGGGCAACGTCCACATAAGTAGTGTTTCCCCCAGACTTGGAAAAGGGCAGGGTGCTGGTATAGAAAAAGGGCACTTTTTACGCATGAAACCTATCAAAAAGGGCACTTCATACCATCATAATTTCAAAATGGCCTAAATAAAGGCTCTACATGCATTACAACTAATAATAATTATATTCAAGACCAAGATTGAAGATTAAGACTTCTTCTAATAGCAGGAACTTGTTTTGGCAGTTTTTCTTCAGAAAACTGCTTACACAAATATTGAGGGCAGCAGGGTGGGCCAGAAGGGCAGCAGGGCGCAGCACCCTGCTGTAACTCATTAAGGGAAACACTACATAAGTGGCCCCCCTTCCAGGTAGCTGGCTTGCTGCACGCATGGCAGATCTTACACCAGATCTCCAGGCTTATCTTTGCCCCAGAGTTTTTGAAGTGAACTCATCCAGCTTTGAACTTGGATATGTCCATTCTGGTATATACCATTCATTGTTTACAAGAGGGAGACAACAACTTTGATGCCTTCTGTTTTCCTAAAAGTGCTGCTCTGAAAATTAGATCAAAGAGAGCAGGCCAGAGTAATTAAGAATTTGCTCCTGGGTTTACATATTGATAAGGGAAACAAATATTTAAGCATGAGTTGCCTCCCCTGAACATGTATCAATTCCCTTTAAGGGGAATGGGTACACTCTTAGGGAAGGCAAATCTTGTAAAAGTATTTTGTCTCCCTTGTCAATACTACATGGTTTATGCCTCGCCCATCAGGGCTTGGAGAAATAGACTGGGCTGCATGATGCAGTGCTTCAGATGTCTTTTCATCTCATTGTCAGGTAAAAGATCCACAGAATTGAAGCAATGTCTCAAAAATGACCTAAAAAGTGTTGATTGGGACCCTCAACCTCAATTCTGGTTGGGGGTATAAAAAAGACGGCCTAAGTTTACTATACCTCTGTGAGGTGATTATATGGACAACAACATTGCTGCAGATAAGTAGGATTTCTGATTTTTCTTATTTCTCAGTAAAAATATGTTGTGGGTACTTGTTAGAATCGCCTCCATGCGATTCTAACAAGTACCCACAATATGTTTTGAGGCGATTTTAACAAGTACCCACAACTTGTTTCTAGGAATAAAATAAAAGAAAATTGGCTCTTAACTGTCCGCTTTACTACTTCTCATCTGTAGTTAAGAAGTACGACAGCTGGATATTCCCTTAGTTTATACACTTCCCATGGAAATTGATCATATCTCCCTTGACCTAAGTAGCGTTTACTTGAAAAGTTGTTTCCTCTTGAATAAATTGGCTTTAGTTTATTGTACAACTTCGTAATACAAGCCTGCATTTAAAACAATATAGTTAAGTGCTGTAGGTAAGTGCCTGTCTCCGCTTTTTGATACCTGGCTGGCCCGAAATGAACAATCTTTTAATTTTGTCTGGTCATGTACCTACCACAGGACAGTTGCTGGGCAGATGGGTTCCATACACATTCTCTGTAAATGTTTGCTTCTGTTACAAGCAGTAGATTTGTGATACTGTTTTTACCTAGTCAAGTAACATTTACAAGTTTTGAAAGGCGGCTGTGGTTTCTCACTGGGTGCATGTCCGACTGTTGATCAGGAGGTCGCTGATTCGATCCCCATTGGGCCAGGCATCATTCTTGATCATGAAATATTTTCTAGGGTCATTCTCTCCCACTGATTCCAGAAGGGCAGGTTTCAGTTTCTGGCAAAAATAATGTGCACTATACTGGTTGAACCCTTATGTATAAGCCACCTGGGTAACAAACTGGCTCGACATGACCTAAAGTGTTGACTGGGCTGTTAAACCAAGTCAACCAAAAAAAAAAAAAAGCAACAAGAATCGATGAATGCATTGTCAGGCCTGCTTACATAAATTAGAACACTTCATTGGGACACCTGTAGATGTTTAGACCGACATGTCACTCAAACCTGGTACTTTTAGAAGTTACCATAATGATCCTAAGTATTGGGATAGGCAGGCCTAAGTTAACAGTGTAGACCCAGGTCAGACTGCTCCTGAAGGAGCAGCCTGATCTGGGTCTACACCATTTGCCATTCCGTCTACACTGTTTGGACTCATTGCCAGGCCGCGAAACAAACCTGTTAAAATTTTAGAAGAATAACAGCAAGTCCTCAAGGTGTACAAACTTTTAGGACTTTTACGGTAATTTAGAAGTTCTTGACCTGTTTGTGTATTTGGACATTCAAATACGACGTGGTATCTGAAAGGGTCCTGTTCTATTGATGTTCTTTCGTAGTGTTGATAGTGTAACATGGCACCAGATAATGAGGCATATTAAGGGGAATAGCAACACCTGGCTGAGTTTTCTACCATTTTCAAAGGGAGACAACTTTCAGGACCTCCTGTTCACTTTCCTATGAGACCTGTCCCACTGAAAAAGGGGTCTACTCTTAAAGGAAAGAATTTGCTCCTCAGGAGCAAATTCTTTCCTTTAAGAGTTGACCCCTACTGACATGGGAGACAAATATACTTTTGCAGGAGTTGCCTCCCCCTGAAGGTGTTCCAGTTCCCCTTTAGGATAATATTTTAAGTTCTTCATTGAAAATGTTGAGTGCAGAATTTGCTGTGTTTATTCAGACACACAGGCCTGTGCAAACAGTGGAGACCCAGATGAGATGCTGCAGGATATGGCGTCCTATCAGGGTCTACACTCTTTGCCACTCATCCAGCTTTTCCGGTCCCCGCCCATTGGGGCTTGAAGAAATAGATGGGCTGCATGATGCTTCCACGCAGAGCTGAAACCGATCACACACGAGTACTGGTAAACCGCTTAGAGGATCTAAGCCTGGCTAGGCAAAGCGGTGCGAGTCGGCCCGTCCATGCTTATAAACCCTATTGGTTTCATTGGGCAGCAGGGCTTGAGATGTCATTTCATCTCGATGTAGGGTAAAAGTCCCACAAAATTGGAAGCAACGTCTCCAAAATGACCTTTACAGTGTTGATGGGGAGGTTAAACCTCAAATCAAACAAAACCAACAAATCATCCATCTATTTTTAGACACTACATCTGGTAGTGTAATTTGTACTTGTTCAATTTTAGAACAAGTGTTGCAAGGAGTTGAGTTGTCCGAACATGTTTCAAGCAAGAAATAGAGAAAATTATCTTTGTTAGTCCCCCTTATCTGGAGTTATGGGGAAAGTGGTGCTAAATAGATTGTTGTAGGAGCTCACCATTGGACACAACAAAATAGGGGAAAGTACAGCTGTTAGAGACAGGGTTTTTAATACGAGTCGTAACGTCATTAGAAAACCTGTTTTTGTTGTTTGCAAACAACACAGGTGCTGGTCAGCCTGCACATCTGTGCATGTTTTTAACCCATTTAGTACCAGAAACCCCAAAACGGGTACCCTGGCAAACAGTGCAGGCCCAGATCAGATGCCGCAGAATGCGGCATCTGATCAGGGCCTCAACTGTTTGCTAAAAGTTCAGTCATTTTCCAAATAAATTTTGATGAAAAGACAACCTGACACCCCTAAATTTTGAAATGAACTCCTGCTATATATAAGGAGGAGGATTCCATTGGTACTAAAAGGGTTAATATGGTCTACGTCATTAGAAAATCTGTGTGTTTGTGAACGACAAAGATACTTCTGATCAGCTTCTTTGTGTTTGCTTCTTGCCAGTTCTTGGCTGATACCATAGCTCCAGTTTCTATATGTAAAAGAAGGGCAATTTTAAGTTATTGGCAAAAGTATGTGCAATGTACTGAGTCTGGCTAACCGCATCTGTATAAGCCTGGCCAGGAAGTGTGGTTAGGTAAACAGATCAGCTCGATATAATCTAAATAGTGTTCAATAAGCTGTTAAACTTCAGAAGAACAAAGCCAAATTCTATATGTAAAATTCGAAGACCGATCTGTGTAGCTGAGCAGGCTGGTTTGTGTCTGACAGATGGTCACAAACATCGAAGACTTGTTCTTCTCGTGATGTGGCTAATATAAAGACCCGTGACTGGAAATAATTGTGTAGACCAGTGTGTGCTTGAGTCATGTCAAGGAAAAAAAAAAGTATATTCGGACAAGTGAGCAAAGATTCAGATCAGGCTACTGAACTAGACTTTGCTGAATGTTTTATTGTTGGCCATTCACCCAGAGTTTCTCGATGCAGATGGGAAAGGCCGTATGCCTTCCCCATTTGCATCAATAACTTTTGGTGCTGACAATAGGTTGCATGCTGATTTGAGTTTTGCTGAACAGGCTGTAAAACATGAATGGCCTGTTTACCACGGCTGTTTCAAAACCGTTCTTAAAACAATATCTCCCTAACTGCAATAGTAATATAATCATAATAGTTTATGGAGAATTTTCTTATTTAATCTTGGAAGTGTATGTTGTGTGTACTCATTAGAATTGCCTCATTGAGGCAATTCTAATGAGCACACACAACATACTTTTAAAGAAAATGGTATATATGCAACTATTATGTTACCTGCCCTGACGCTATTATCAGCCCTCAGTGGATCAAACTTCCCCTCTCTCAAACATTTTAGAAACCTCAGTGCTCATAAACCAGGAAGTCTCAGGCTTCTCCAGACTTTCAGAGGAGTCTTTAAACCAAGGTCCCGTCTCCATATGACCTTAGCTGTTAGTGGGATGTAAAATTCAAACACGCTGACTCACTCTAACAAATTTTCATTACCTCTAAAGATGTTGGCGCCTTTGACGTTTCACTGTACTTGTCCGAAAACATATTTTCACATGTCGTGACTCATGTGAGCCTAGCCAAGCTAATTTGTGTCTTCGAGCATTCCGTCATGACAAATTTTAACTGCGCATGCCCAGCCATTCAGAGGGGCCAGGGATATGGCTTTCTGTCTAAAGGTTCCTCTTGATTCACTGCTTGTTTGAGCGAGCAGCGAAGGTTCAGGTGAGACTGCGCGGATGCGCAGGCTCGCCTGAACCTTCTGCTCGCTTAGGCGATAAGTACCAAAATCGCTTGACGGGGCCCATTTGATATTTGCAGATTTTGTATGTATTGTGGTGTACAAGGTGAATGATACTGGTGCTCGACTTTTTATGGACATGTTCCAGAAAAAAAAATAAGGATGCCTTAATCGTGAATAACAAGGCTGGATTTCAAGTAAAATACCTGCTAAGATGGCCAGTTGTTGAAACTAATAAATAATCACTTGTTTAACAGGATTTTCGTGGAGTAGATAGAATTTTGTCCATCTTTTGTTTCTTGCTGCAGTCCGACCTTTGTTGTTACTCCAACCGTTATACTGTTGTTATGTTCTTTTATCTCAGATTTTAATTGTGTTTTAAGACTATGAGCATGTTAGACTATTTGTTCCTCAGAAACTCACACATTAACTTCTATTTCTGTATGCATATTGGAAGGTGCAAGCTGGCATATGTGGCTGGCGAAGACTCGGAATCTGTTTTTGCATCAGTGCAGTCTGATCAGTGTTAGTCGGTTATTTGTAAATCCTCATTACGACAACACATCCGTGACCTAAAATGGTGTATTTAATATACAGTAGAACTTTGATGGCTCGAACACCGATGGCTCGTTTACCATGGATGTGTCGAACCCATTCATGAGCCCCTAGGGAAATCCTCTACATAAGCAATAGTGGGGGATAATTAAGAAGATTTTAGTCTTTTATCCTGCAAATGTATGCTGTGTGTACTCATTAGAAGATGAGGCGATTCTAATGAGTACACACAGCATACATTTTCGTTATAGAACACTGAAAACATGTCAAAAAGCATCTCATTATGCCTCCTGACAGTAACGTCAGTGGCTCGAACTACCCCTGTAGCGAACAGATTTTCTTGGTCCCAACGGTGTTCGAGCCATTGAAGTTCGACTGTCTAAATTAAGCATTTTTCAGCTGAAAATTTTTGGTATTCTCCTTATTTCTAGTCCAAACATAGGTTGTGGGTGCTCGTTAGATCCGCCTCATTGAGGCGGTTCTAACGAGTACCCACAACCTATGTCTTGGAGCAAAAATAAAGAAAATAATGAATACCCCTGTAAACCCCAGTTTTCTCTATATAAATTAGGGTTTATGGGGGTGTTCATTTCACAGATTTGTTATCTTGATGCTGGAGCATCCATAATGACGTTGATTTTGATGCATAGATGTGCAGCCCAGTTACAATCCTGGCTGGATGCATGTGCCATGTTGGACCTTCTCTTGTGCTTGGGTTCATTTGTTCTTGGACCCAGTTCAAGTTGTTCAAAGCAGCCCGAGCCCAACGTGCTCGTTAATTATCAAAATATTAACTGTTCTAGCAAGTACAATATCTTGAGTCTTTGACAAATTTTTGCTGAAAAAATGTGAGTAGCCTTTGCAATTTCAAAAGCTACTCACATTTTTCTGCAAAAATATTTAATAGCATATTTACCTAAGTTAACTATACGTTAAATTACAATATTGTTATTTTTGAACGACTGGATCATAACGCTCTCTGTGCCTCTGTTTTTCTTTTTTACATCTGGGGCCAGTTGTTCAAAACTAACGACGCTGTTAGTTAATGTATCGTTAAAACTTTGATTGTTTAATATGGCAAATATGCTTATATTTTTGCTGAAAAAAATGTGAGCAGCTTTTGCAAATGCAAATGCAAAAGCTGCTCACATTTTTTCAGCAAAAATACCAAAATCCTAGCTATCGTACTTGCTCAAACAGTTAACAATTTGACCACTAACGAGCTCGTTAAGCTAACGATGCTTTGAACAACAGGCCCCAGACTTTAAAGCCTGCTTCTGTTTCCAGGGTAGGGAATGGGTAGGTCTAAAATAATCTCTTAACCAGAAGTCAGAATTGTCCCGTCATTTAACAAACATACATTTCATTGAAACGGCATAAATAGGGCCGAAAAGTGTTTGGCAATTCAGCATAGACTGTACTGTAAGTCTTTTGCAGTTCAACAAGAAAAGATTCTGGAGAGTGAAATTCGGTTATTGCTCACATTTCTTCCACTAAAACATGAAATTGCTTACTGAAATTTCCCAAGTGGGATCATTTTAATTTAATAAGTATCTGCATGTTTTAGAGAGAATTTATCTGAAATGGTGCAGTGGCCGAAACACGATACATCTCCGAAGCTTGTGGAACCGTTAATGGGACCGGATGCACCTAAAGGGGAGGTGACTCTTTCAAAACTGTTTTTGACCCTCCGAAAAAGGGGTCTACTCTCAAAAGGAAAGAATTTGCTCCTTAGGAGCAAATTCTTTCCTTTTAGATAGGCCCTAAAAAAGGGGGACTAAAATATCGAAAACTATTAAAATGAAAGAATTTGCTCCTTTAAGAGTAGGTCCCTTTTTCAGAGGGGCTCAGCTTATAGGAATGCAAACGGGAAACCCGAATAGTTGTCTCCCTTGTAAGATGTATCTTTTCCCTTTAAACGTAAGATTTGCTGTCAGTCTGTGCTGATTGCCAAAGTAATTTGGTCCCGTCATTTAATTTAACGTTTGTACATTTGTATTTGTCAACAATCACATGTCTTGAGTGCTGATAGTCACTTGCAGATAATGTAAAATACAACATTATAAATGAAACACTGTCTTTGAGTGTCTTTTTATTGCCTTATACAGTAAAATTCCTATATTAAGACCACCTTTGGGACTGTTCAAAAGTGGTCTTTAAGACCACTTTTGAATAGTCCCAAAGGTAGTCCATGACCAGAGGATGGGTTTCCCTGGCCCAGTGGATAAGAGCGCTGTCTCTTAATCATTAAATCCCTTACTGCTGTGGGTTTGAGCCTGGCTCGGGTCACATGTAAGACGCCAAAGTTCTGCAACAGAAGGTCAGGTGTTTTTCAGGGTACTCCGGCCACCTCTGATTAACGGTTGGCTCGATACGAGTGAAATAAACTTGAAAGGGCCATAAAACCAACCCCCACCCCCCCCCCCCCCCCCCCCAAAAAAAAACAACAACCAACAGGACACAATGGCCAGAAAACAAAAAGAAAAATTAAGCGCAGCCTTCAAAATATGCTTTTTCAAGCAGAATTATTATTAATTTTAGGTGGTCTTAATATCCGGATTTCACTATTGGAATTGCAGCACTGACCCTTTTAGCCCTGTAGACTGATAGAGACACTTGTACCTATGCAAACAGTGTAGATCCTGATGAGATGGCTCATAATGAGCTGCCCTAGAGAGTTTTACTGATACATCTATTGTATACCGGCCCCCGCCTATAGGGGTTTGAAGAAATATATGGGCTGCATGATGCTTCCACGCAGAGCTGAATCCGGCCCGCACACTAGTACTGGTAAACCGCTGAGAGGATCTAAGCCTGTTCAGGAACCGCGGTGGGAGATGGACCGTCCATGCTAATAAACCCTATTGGTTTCATTGGGCAACAGGGCTTGAGATGTCATTTTATTTCAATGTCGGGTAAAAGTCCCACAAAATTGGAAGCAACGTCTCCAAAATGACCTTTACAGTATTGACGGGGACGTTAAACCTCAAATCAAACAAACATCTATTGTATACAAATTCATAGATCTGTGAACTGTCACTTTTAGAAACTTTGGGATAAAAGGGATACCTGAACCTAAAATATGAACAAGATCATTTGTATAAGCAGGCTGTGACAGATTTATACATGATTTAAATTTAAAAAAAAATGCATGTACAAATTGCTGTGAAATTTTGGACAACATACACTGGTGGCTCATTATGTCTCCCCACTTTTTGGGAGATATATTGTTCCCCACCCCCGGCATCTGTCTGTCACAAAATCGTGCTTGCTCTAGAACTTGAAAACCATTCAAGCTATATTCACGAAACTTCATATATATTAATCAACATTAGAAGACGTGCAGAGCGCAAGAAATATAACTCTTGCATTTATACTTTTTGAGTTATCTTCCTTGAAAGTTTTGTCAAAAACTCG
This sequence comes from Lucinisca nassula, assembly GCA_963580285.1. Taxonomy (NCBI): domain Eukaryota; kingdom Metazoa; phylum Mollusca; class Bivalvia; order Lucinida; family Lucinidae; genus Lucinisca; species Lucinisca nassula. Next base: position 23,034,243 of record OY757015.1, read on the forward strand.
TGAACATATGTATGGGCAAATCATGTCCGGTCAATAACTTACTTTATTTTTAGATGGATTTCGAAATTACTTGTTAGAAATGTTAACCACCATGAGACAATGTGTCGCGCGCATGACTCAGGTCAGTACCCCAAAGGTCAAGGTCATGCTTAGAGGTCAATAGTCAAAAAGGGGGCCTTTTTAGCTCACCTGACCGAAGGTGATGGTGATCTATTGTGTATGGCGGCGGCGTGCATAAACTTTTCTTGTTTTCGTTTTCGGTCAATAACTTTCTTATTCCTGGATGGATTATGAAATTACTTGGTAGAAATATTAACCATCATGAGACGATGTGTTGCGCGCAAGACCAAGTCGGTACCTGTAAGGTCAAGGTCATATTTAGAGTCAAATATAAAAAAGGGTCTTTTTTCGTGTCCTGTCAATAACTTGTTTATTTCTGGATGGACTTTTTAGCTCACCTGTCACGTAGTGACGAGGTGAGCTTTTGGGATCACTTTTTGTCCGTCGTGCGTGCGTGTGTGCGTGCGTAAACTTTTTCTTCAAATGACATCTCCTCCTAAACCACTGATCGGATTTTAACCAAACTTCACAGGAATGATCCTTAGGTGGTCCCCTTTCAAAGTTGTTCAAATGGTTCTGGTCCATTGCACATCTAGGTCACAAGAGCTAAAAATAGATTTTTAAAATGAAAACTTCAAAAATCTTCTTCTCTGAAACCGAAAGGCCCAGGTCTTCGATATTTGGTATGAAGCTTCATCTAGTGGCCCTCTACCAAGATTGTTCAAATTATGGCCCTTGGGCCAGAAATGCCCCCGCCCCGGGAGCCTTTGGGTTTACATAGGCTTATATAGGGAAAATCTTTAAAAATCTTCTTCTCTGAAACCACAAGGCCAAGGTCTTTGATATTTGGTGTGAAGCTTCACCTAGTGGACCTCTACCAAGATTGTTCAAATTATAGCCCTAGGACCAAAAATGCCCCCGCCCTGGGGGGCCTTTGGTTTTACATGGGCTTATACAGGGAAAAACTTTTAAAATCTTCTTCTCTGAAACAGAAAGGCTCAGGTCTTCGATATTTGGCATGAAGCTTCATCTAGTGGACCTCTACCAAGATTGTTCAAATTATGGCCCTTGGGCCAGAAATGCCCCCGCCCCAGGGGCCTTTGGGTTTACATAGGCTTATATAGGGAAAATCTTTAAAAATCTTCTTCTCTGAAACTACAAGGCCCAGGTCTTTGATATTTGGTGTGAAGCTTCACCTAGTGGACCTCTACCAAGATTGTTCAAATTATAGACCTAGGGCCAAAAAGGCCCCCACTCCAGTGGGGGGGGGGCTTTGGTTCTACATAGGCTTATACAGGGAAATTCTTTAAAAATCTTCTTCTCTGAAACCAAAAGGCTCAGGTCTTCAATATTTGGTATGAAGCTTCATCTAGTGGACCTCTACCAAGATTGTTCAAATTATGGCCCTTGGGCCAGAAATCCCCCTGCCCAGGAGGCCTTTGGGTTAACATAGGCTTATATAGGGAAACTCTTTAAAAGTCTTCTTCTCTGAAACCACAAGGCCCAGGTCTTTGATATTTTGTGTGAAGCTTCACCTAGTGGACCTCTACCAAGATTGTTCAAATTATAGCCCTAGGGCCAGAAATCCCCCTGCCCGGGAGGCCTTTGGGTTTACATAGGCTTATATAGGGAAACTCTTTAAAAATCTTCTTCTCTGAAACCATAAGGCCCAGGTCTTTGATATTTGGTGTGAAGCTTCACCTAGTGGACCCCTACCAAGATTGTTCAAATTATTGTGCTGGGGCCGAAAATGCCCCCGCACCAGGGCCCTTTGCTTTTACATAGGCTTATATAGGGAAAATCTTTAAAAATCTTCTTCTCTGAAACCGCAAGGGCCAGGACTTTGATATTTGGTATGAAGCTTCATCTAGTGGACCCCTACCAAGATTGTTCAAATTATAGTGCTGGGGCCGAAAATGCCCCCGTACCGGGCCCTTTGGTTTTATATGGGCTTATTTAGGGAAAATCTTTAAAAATCTTCTTCTCTGAAACCACAAGGCCCAGGTCTTTGATATTTGGTTTGAAGCTTCATCTAGTGGAGCCCTACCAAGATTGTTCAAATTACAGTGCTGGGGCCAAAAATGCCCCCGCCCAGGGGCCCTTTTATTTTACATGGGCTTATATGGGGAAAATCTTTAAAAATCTTCTTCTCTGAAACTGCAAGGCCAGGGTCTTTGCTATTTGGTATGAAGCTTCATCTAGTGGAGCCCTACCAAGATTGTTCAAATTATAGTGCTGGGGCCAAAAATGCCCCCGCCCCAGGGCCCTTTGGTTTTACAAAGGCTTATAGAGGGAAAATATTTAAAAATCTTCTTGTCTGAAACTGCAAGGCCCAGGTCTTTGATATTTGATATGAAGCTTCATCTTGTTGACCTCTACCAAGATTGTTCAAATTATAGGCATGGGGCGAAAAATGCCCCCACTCTGGGGCCCTTTGGTTTTACATAGACTTATATAGGGAAAATCTTGAAAAATCTTCTTCTCTGAAACCACAAGGCTTAGGTCTTTGATATTTGTTATGAAGCTTCAGATAGTGGACCTCTACCAAGACTGTTCAAATTATAGCCCTGAGACCAAAAATGCCCCCGCCATGTGGCCCTTTGGTTTTACATAGACTTATATACGGGAAATATTTAAAAATATACTTCTCTGAAACCACAAGGCTTAAGTCTTTGATATTTGTTATGAAGCTTCAGCTAGTGGACATCTACCAAGATTGTTCAAATTATAGCCCTGGGGCCAAAAATGTCCCCGCTCCAGGGCCCTTTGGTTTTATATAGGCTTATATAGGAAAACTCTTATTTTACATAGACTTCTTTATGCAGGGTAAACCTTTAAAATCTTCTTTGAAATCACAAAGTCTAGGTCTTTCAATTATTCGATATGAAGCTTCATCTTGTGGACCTCTCCCAAGATTGTTCAAATTATAGCCCTGGGGCCAAAATTGACCCTGCCCGGGGCCCACTTATTATACATTGGATCAGGTGAGCGATCCAGGGCCCTCTGGGCCCTCTTGTTAAAGTATTCTTGCAGAAATGTTAACCTTCATTAGACGATGTGTCATGTGCAAGACAAGATCATGCCTCCAATGTCGAGGTCATACCTAGAGGTCAAAGGTCAAAAAAGGGGGCCTTTTTTCGTGTACGATCAATAACTTTCTTATTCTTTGATGGATTATGAAATTACTTGGCAGAAATGTTAACCATCATGAGAAGATGTGTTGCGCTCAAGATCCAGGTTGGTACCTCAAAGGTTAAGGTCATACTTAAAGGTCAAATTTCAAAAATTGTCTTTTTCCTGTCCGGTCAGTACTTTGCTATTCCTTGATGGATTTCGAAATTACTTGGCAGAAATGTTAACCATCATGAGATGATGTGTCACGTGTAAGATAAAGGTCGGTACCTCCAAAGTCAAGGTCATACTTAGAGGTCAAAAAGGGGGTGGGGTTGGGAAACATCTGTGTTATTGTAGAAAATCAAATTCTAGTTAAGTTTGTTTTCTGGTGATCAAGAGGTCTTTGGTACATTTCCCGCTAGGCCTGACAACACAATCTTTCGAAGAAATCAATCCTGAAATATTTTCATTCCGCTGAGTCAAAAAAGACAGTTACCAGAATGTGTAGTGTACCAGTTAGTTGCCTAATTATAACCCTGCCCAAGAAGAGTTTGGTTAGGTAAACTGAACACATGGACCTTAATGGTTTTGACTGTGCCAAAACCAAACCTACCAACTGACTGGTCTTGAATATAAAATTCATCCATGTTTGAACTTAAATGGCTCGGAACACCTTTTGGGTCTTGAAAACTTGTTCAAAACTGGTAGTTCAAACCAATGTGCGTTACTAGTAGCACTAGTTGAAGGGACATAATGAGAATAATTTGGGTATATTTTTTTGATGTGCTATTTTTAGCTCACTGACCGAAGGTCGTGGTGAGCCTTTGTGACTGTGAGATGTCCTGCGTCGTCAGTGTGTAAACTTTTCTTGTGAACACACTAGAGGTCAGTTTTGGGCCAATCATCATCAGACTTGGTCAGAATGATGATCTTGACAATGTCTTGATCATATTCAAATATGGGTCATGCCGGGTCAAAAATTCGGTCAGTAGGTCAAATCATAGAAAAACCTTGTGAACACACTAGAGGCCACAGTTTAGGTCCGATTATCATCAAACTTGGTCAGAACGATCATCTTGACAATATCTCGGGTCAAGTTCAAATATAGGTCATGTCGGGTCAAAAAGTAGGTCAATAGGTCAAATCGTAGAAAAACCTTGTGTACACCCTAGAGGCCACAGTTTTGGGCCTATCGTCATCAAACTTGCTCAGAATGATCATCTTGACAATATCTAGGTCAAGTTTGAATATGGGTCATGTTGGGTAAAAGCAGGTCAGCATGTCAAATCATAGAAAAATGTTTTGAACTCTTAGAGGCCACAGTTTTGGTCCAATCATCATAAAACCAGCTTGCTCAGAATGATCATTTGGACAATATCTCTGTCAAGTTCAAATATGGGTCATGTCAAATCAACAAGTAGATCAGTAGGTCATTTTGTCATAATTTTTGAACCATTTGAGATATAGTCTTCATATTTGGCATGTAGGTTCCTTGTGAATAAGCTGCCCACTCTTACAAAAAAACATTTGACCTGTGACCTTGATCTGAAACCTACTTTATCATAACTTTTGAACCATTTGAGGTAGGGCTTTCATATTTGGCATGTATGTTCCTTGTGGCAAGGTTTACCCAACCATACAGAAATTTTGACCTTGACCTTGTCATAACTTTTGAAGCATTTGAGATAGGGCCTTCATATTTGGCCGTAGGGTCCTTGCGACAAGGGCTTCCTATTCATACATAAAAATGATCCTGTACCTGACCTTGACATGACCTACTTTATCATATTTTTTTAACCATTTCAGATAGAGCCTTCATATTTGGCATGTATGTTCCTTGTGACAAGGTGTTCCCACCCATACAAAAATTTTGTCCTATAACCTTGACCTTTGACCTGCTTTGTCATAACTTTTGAAGCATCTGAGATAGAGCCTTCATATTTGGCATGTAGATTCCTTGTGACAAGTGCTTCCAATCCATACAAAAAGTGACCTGTGACCTTGACCTTGACATGTGACCTACTTTATCATAACTTTTGGAGTCATCATATTTGGCATATATGTTCCTTGTGACAAGGACTTCCCACCCATACAAATCTTTTGACCTGTGACCTTGACCGTTGACCTATTTTCTCATAACTTTTGAACCATTTAAGATAGAGCCTTCATAGGACTTCCCATCCATACAAACATTTTGACCTGTGACATTAACCTTTGACCTACTTTATCGTTTCTTGTGAACCATTTGAGATAGAGCCTCCATATTGGCTTATATGTTCCTTCTGGCAAGGTCCTCCCACCCATACAAAAATTTCGACCTGTGACCTTGACCTTTGACCTACTTTGACAAAATGTTTGAACCATTTCCGAAAGAGCCTTCAAATTTGGCTTGTAGGTTCCTTGTGACAAGGGCTTCCCAACCATAAAAAACTTTTGACCTTGACCGTTGACCATTTTTGTCTTAACCTTTTAACCATTTAAGGTAGAGCCTTCATATGTGGCTTTGTTTGTTCGCATCGCAGTTTAACAGCCCAGTCAACACTATTTTAGGTCATTTTTGAGCCGGTCAGTTTACCTATCCACAGTTTCCTTTCATATATAGTCCATAGCTGATGGTTCCTTTAGTCTTTGTACAGGGTCATGTATAGAAGTTGACCTGGGTCTCGTTTTGCCGACTGAATTTTATGGTGTCATGGACCCGGATGTTTTCACATGCGCGCGAGAGAGAGGCAGTGACTATTTACACCACTGCTACCCATTTACACCTGGGTGGAGTGGGGCAGTGTCATTATGTGTCTTGCCCAAGGACACGCCTCGATACCAGGTGTCGGATTCGAACGCACAACCTCTCGATCATGAGTCGAACTTGTTAACCATGAAGCCAAATATTACCTGAGTTATACCCCTTTAACAGATTTTTCTAAACATTGCGTTTTCGTATAACTCCTCTTAAACTTTACTTCTGTCGAAGCTGAAATTTTACGTATAGTAAGACAATGATGTAGAACAGTGCATATTGTTTTTAGGTTACAGTCCGCCAAATATTACCCGAGTTATTCCCCTTTCACATATTGTTCTAAACATATTTTGTTTCCGGATAATGCCTCCCACATATTACATCTGATGAAGCTGAAACATTATGTATAGTTAGACTATGATGTGGAGCAGCGCATATTATTTCAAGGTTACCGTCCACCACTTATTGCCAGGGTTATGCGTATATTATTTTGAGGTTATGGTCCACCAAATATTACCGACAATGAAACTGATTTGTTGGAGACAGGTAGTTTGAGCCATTGAGGGAGGTAAGAATATATGGAGCACATATTGTTCCTTGGTTACATTCCACAAACCCAAACATATACAACAGTCAGAATATATACAGTCCATCTTACTAGTTGCCACGGGCGTAAAATGCCCCGCTTGCGGAGCTCTTGTTATATACATGTAGTTTAACTGGCGTTTATAGAGGTAAACCTTACTTTTCTTATTTTTGTTCAAAAATACAGATTGAGGGTACTCTTAAGAGCCGCCTCGATGAGGCGGTTCACACGGGGTATTCGACTACCTGGAACGCAGACGGATACCAAAAACGCCGACGGAAAAACAACAACAAACATTCGTGGTGAGTTGAACAAATCGCATTTTACGGGCATATATCAAATAGATGCCCATAGATGTTGATAGCAATCTGTTTCGCAGTGTCTCGGAATACTTTCCACGAACTGTGGATGCAAATCCTTCTGTCAATGACGAATTATGACCTATTTTATTCGGCAAAATATAGATGCTTGATGCAAGTCGACAGTATTTTTAGTTTTACAGCAATAATTCGTATATAATTTCGAATGTTTCCTGAATAGAATAAAATACTAATGTATTGAGTACCTGCCATGCGTTATTAGAATTAGCAAAAAGCAGGATTTTAGAATTATAGATGTGAATTTCTTGATGAGGGTGTTCGAATAAGGATACCAATGACGACCCGCACAGATACCATGCAATGCAGACGGCACAAAGTTATGGTTACCATTGACGTGGAAACCACAAGCGTGGAAAAATAAAAAAAGGAGTAAAATACATTCTGTTTTCGTTTAATTGGAAAGTTAATCTAGACACTGAGTCTTACCACAGTGTACCCTCAAAGAGGGTATTCTCGATGTAGAAGGGAAGGCAATGACCAGGAATCGATACGATTGCCTTTCGCTTTTCGCCAAAAGACACCAACGTGACGGTTTGTCTTAATACCACATGTGGGCAATATTCGCGCAAATGACTTTATGTAGCGCACATGACCCGTCAATTCTTATTAGGTGTCATAAATCTGTGATTTCATAATGTTAGATACTTTTACGATCAAATAGGCACGATTTGTAAATTTCCTTAGTTATATTAATAGCGTAGTCCCACAAAACAACCACGGACATGAATTCAGTCCTTCTCGCTATCTTTAGTCCACGCCGAGTACTTTTAAATTCATTATTTTGACAGATAAATATGAATATACAATCGAACTTAAATGGCTCGAACACTTTTGGGACCAAGAAAATTTGTTCGAGACCACGGTGGTTCGAGCCACAGGGGGTTGATCTTGGAGCTAGGTGAGGAGGCCGAATACGGACATATTTTCAGTTTTCTTCAAAATAAATGCATGTTGTGTGTACTTATTAGAATCGCCTCATCGAGGCGATTCTTGTGAGTACACAAAACATACATTTTCAAGATCAAATTAGACAATTATACAAACTATATTTATATCATCAGTTATGGCATTTTCTTTCTAGGGACTCAAGAAAGAGTTCGACTCGGCCGTAGTAAATGGACCATCAGTGTTTGAGTCATCGAAGTTTCACTGTACATTAAATTTCAAAACAGATCGTTTTTTTTTTTTTTTTTTTGGTTTTGGTTTTACGGCCCTTTCAAGATTATTTCACTCATGTCGAGCCGATCGTTAATCAGAGGTGGGTGAAAACCGGAAAAAAACGACCTGACCTTCCGTTGCAGAACTTGGCGTCTCACATTTGACCCGAGCCAGGCTCGAACTCAAAACAGATCGTATTAGAACTGTACGAGTTTGTTTCATTATTTTGACAGATAAATATGATTATACATTATTGCAATGCCCATAGGGGCTTGAAGAAATATATGGGCTGCATGATGCGTCCACGCAGAGCTGAATCCGGTCCGCACACGAGTACTGGTAAACTGCTTAGTGGATCTAAGCCTGCCCACGCAAAGCGGTGCTAGTCGGACCGTCCATGCTTATAAACCCTATTGGTTTGATTGGGCGACAGGGTTTGAGATGTCATTTCATCTCAATGTCGGGTAGAAGTCCCACAAAATTAGAAGCAACGTCTCCAAAATGACCTTTACAGTGTTGACGTGGCCGTGAAACCTCAAATCAAACAAACATTATTGCAACGACGTTGATATGGCGTTGTTCCAGTGTTTGGTACGTGTTGGTAGGATCGGGTCCTACGAAATTACGAATCGGTCTTATTAGATAAACAATGTGAAATTTATAGAAAAATTTCGGGAAAGAATGACACACCTGACCGAATAGCAATATACTTAACCCATATATGCCCTCTTCTGGGAAATTAGCAAACAGTGCCGATCCAGATCAGACACGGCGTCTGATCTGGGTCTACATTGTTTGCTAAAAGAAAATTCATTTTTGTAAAATTTGCCACAAATAAAAACAAACCTGACACCCTAATAATAGGAAGTGACAACTCCAAACTTACTAGGTGGAAGACTCCATGTCACATATGGATTAAAACATACGAAGAATAGTTTGTTTACCTCACCCAACCCCCTTTAGCAGAAAAGAATGAATGCCCAAAGAGTTGTCCAAAATTAAATATTGCCAGGATATTTGTTTGTTTGAATTGAGGTTTAACGTTCCCGTCAACACTATTTAGGTCATTTTGGAGATGCTGCTTCCAATGTTTTGGAACTTTTACCCGACATTGAGATGGAATGGCAACTCAAGCCATGTCGCCCAATGAAACCAATTGGGTTTATAAGCATGGACGGTCCGACTCGCATCACTTTGCCTGGGCATGCTTAGATCCTCTAAGCTGTTTACCAGTGCTCGTATGCGGTCGGTTTCAGCTCTGCGTGGATGCATCATGCAGCCCATCTATCTCATCAAACCCCGATAGGCGATTGCGTTTGAGTTTTATGTCCCCACCAACAACAAGATCATATGGAGACGGAACCTCTGTTTAAAGACTCGCCCGAAAGTCTGGTGAAGCCCGGAATCGATCCCACGACCACTGGTTGCGAAGCGAGTAGATTATCCTCTGCACCACGGAGGCTTCTAATTGACATATATGGGATATAATACCGAAACGGAATGAATACAAAGTACCTGCATGTAAAACATGGTGTTTTTACAGATGCCTATGCACAGTATGCCGAGATGAGACCTCTCATTGGGAGCTGTCTATATCTCGCATTTTGATGATTTTAATTGAAGCATCTTTACGGAACCCGGGAAGGGACATGATTTGTTTTAATATGCTGTGCGAACAAGATATTTTAAAAGTTGTGCGAACAAGATATTATCTTGTGCGAACAAGATAATATGTTGTGCGCACAAGATATTATCTTGTGTAGACAACATAATTTATCTTGTGTGGACAACATAATTTATCTTGTGCGGACAACATATTATCTTGTGCCCACAAGATAATATCTTGTTCGCACAACATATTATCTTGTTTGCACAACATAGACCTTGGGAAGTTGTGCGAACAAAATATTATCTTGTGCGCACAACTTATAAAATAATAAAAAAAAATCATGTCCCTTCCAGGGTTCCGTACATCTAACATAATAGCAACTATGCATTTTTTTTTTGTGTGCAAAATTCCAAGATGAAAGTGGCAGAAACTCAGGGCGTAAGTGTAAATATTTGGTCAGCTGTCTGAGCGATTAAGCTGTGTAGTATGAGATCAATATTTGTCAAATATGACAATGCAGATCAAGTTGAGACGCCGCAAAATCGGTGATTTGTCTACGTACACCGTTTGCTTAAACGGCCAGTCTATTTGAAAAAAAAACAACCTTACAACAAATAAAACAAAGGAGAAACCCGCCTGTCAAGTATTGTTATGTGGAAGATTCTGGTTGTCATATATGGGTACATGCATCATGAAAGGCGCCTGCGACCAGGTAAGAATCATATCAACATGTGTAGCTGTACAGTCTGATTGCTTTCAGATGCATCTCGGTGCAGAAATGATTTAATATGACATGTGATGGAATGAATGCGCAACATGTCTAAATATTTCAAACAAACAGTGTCATGAATGTCTAGAGTTTGCTAAGAATGACAGAAATTAAGAAGTATCACGCATTTTGTGCAATAGCCTGCAGATGCACAACAGTTTTTAAACATGAACAGGTTGGAGCAACATCTATCCGTCAGCAGTTGAAACCTGCTTTCTCACGAACAGTTTTGACGGATTGCATTCACATTTCCTATACACGATCGTCTCGGATAAAATCCGCCACTTTTATTTGTGTAGCGGTTCTTCTTCTTCTTCTTACCACTACTACTGACAATCCGTTGCAGAACTTGGCGTCTCAAATGTGACCCGCGCGAGGTTAGAACCCACAGCAGTGAGAGACGATATGGTTAAGATAGACTATCTGAACGAAACCGCCAACAAATGCGGACCTTTAGAAGTTTAAATGCGCATATACATATATTTGCGCTCATAGGGGCTTGAAGAAATATATGGGCTGCACGATGCTTCCACGAAGAGCTGAATCCGGCCCGCACACTAGTACTGGTAAACCGCTTAGAGGATCTAAGCCTGTCCAGGAACCGCGGTGCGGGGCGGACTGTCCATGCTAATAAACCCTATTGGTTTCATTGGGCGACAGGGCTTGAGATGTCATTTTATCTCAATGTCGGGTAAAAGTCCCACAAAATTGGAAGCAACGTCTCCAAAATGACCTTTACAGTGTTGACGGGGACGTTAAACCTCAAATCAAACAAACAATACATATATTTGCACAAGAACCACCACTGTCGATCAGACTTTTTTAGTTTCCTGCCTCTTCAGTTTCCTGCCCTTCACAAACATCCGAAGAAAAAACTTGCTTGGGTCTAGAGATAGACTTCTAAATAGAATAACGGAATGAAACGTCAAACATTAGAATACTTGCATGAAACCTCGAACATTTATCAGCCGATTTGTGGTCTATCTGGAAAATCCTCTGTGAGTTGTAATTTCTCTTTTTATCTCCCGACCGAATAGGTTCGGGGGATATAGCGATCAACCTGGCGTCCGTCCGTCTGTCCGTCCGTCCGTCCGTAGACGCAACCTTGTGATGGCCATAACTCCTATACCCTTTGCGATTCATTGATGGTTCTTGGCACAATTGTTCACAAGGCTGAGACGGCGTGTCATGCGCAAGAACCAGAACTCTGGATGCCATACTTTTTGAGTTATCTCCCTTTTTAATAAAATAGAATGATTACTTTGTGGTGGCCATAACTCCAATATCCTTTGAGATATATTGATGACACCTGGCACAGCTGTTCACAAGGCTGAGACAGCGTGTCATGCTCAAGAACCACAACCCTGGTTGCCATGGTTTTTGAGTTATCTCCCCTTCCAATAAAATAGAGTGAATACCTTGTGATGGCCATAATTCAAATACCCTTTAAGATATATTAATGATACATGGCACAGTTGTTCACAAGGCCGAGACGGTGTGTCATGCATAAGAACCACAACTCTGGGTGCCATGGTTTTTGAGTTATCTCCCCTTCCAATAATATAGAATCACTACCTTGTGATGGCCACATATTGATGGTACTTGGTACAGTTATAAATGAGTTTAAGCAGGTGTGCCACGTGCCTGAACCACAACTCTGGGTGCCCTGGTTTTTTTAATTATCTCCCCTGACAATATAACCTTGTGATGGCCACGTGTATGCAAGGTTGAAACGGCGCTTCATGCCTAAGAACCATAACTCTGGGTGCTATGATATTTGAGTTATCTCCCCTTCCAATATAACAGTCTGATTACCTTGTGATCACCGTACCTCCAATACCATTTGACATATATTGGTGGTACTTGATGCAGATGTACATGAGGTTAAGCAAGTGTGTCATGCTCAAGAATTACAACTCTGGGTGCTCTGGCTTTTGAGTATTCTCCCCTGCCAATATAACCTTGTGATGACCATAGCTCCAACCCCCTTTGAGATATATTCAAGGAACTTGGCGCAATTGTATACAAGGTACAGAAGGGGTGTCATGTGCAAGAAACATAACTGTTGGTGCTGTTGGTACCTACCTTTCCAATATAACAGTATGACCAGCTTCTGATCATCATATCTCAAATACCCTTTGAGATATATTGATGGTACTTTGTACAGAAATACATGAGCTTAGGCAGGCATGTCATGCGCAAGAACCACAATTCTGAGTGCCCTGGTTTTTTAGTTATCTCACCTGACAGTATAATCTTGTGAATGCCATAACTGCAGTAACTTTTGTGATATATTGCTGGTTTAATTCTGGTGTGTGTGTGTGAATTCGGGTTTAACGTCGCTTTCAACAATTTTTCAGTCATATCACGACGGTGTCTGGTTGCGACAGGGAGCTCAATGCTCACGTTTATAGTGCTGCCTCACTGAAGTATCATGTCCCAGACACATTACATGATACCACACCCAGTCACATTATCCTGACACTGGATCGACCAGTCCTAGCTCTACCCCGTAAATCTGAGTGCCAAACGAGGAGCAGCTAGTACCATTTTTAACGACTTTGGTATGTCGCGGCCCGGGATCGAACCCGAGACCTCCCGTTCCCCGGAGCGGACACTCTACCAACTGAGCTATCGGGGCCGGTAGGTTTAATTCTGGTGCATTTTCTATTGGTGAACAATCTTCTGAAGGCCATATTGGCTTTTGGTCGGGGGGATTTGCCATCTGTTCCTCTTCATACCAGACACATGCAGAGAGAGAGAGAGAGAGAGAGAGAGAGAGAGAGAGAGAGAGAGAGAGAGAGAGAGAGAGAGAGAGAGAGAGAGAGAGAGAAGAGGGAGAGAGAGAGAGAGAGAGAAGGAGAGAGAGTGAGAGAGAGAGAGAGAGTAACCATTTACTCGTCTTACGCTATTTTCACCATCGTTGTTTATATACGGCATGGGAAATATTCAACACTGTTCATAACCGTGCTTTTTGGACCTCAAATTAAGGAGATATGGAAGTAGGCATTGATTTAGGCATTAATTGTAAATCCGTCATTGGTATCCATCGTCTGCGTTTCATGGTAACATCAAAGAAATCCGTCTGTCGTAAATATTATCTTCTTTCAGCATGGTGCACTCAAGTCCATGCTTATTGCTGCCCGAGCAACGTATGGCACAAGTATATAGGAGTTTATTTTTGAACAAGGACTATTTCTCTTTCAAGCTACAATGACATCTTTGGATAAATCGGTTTCATTTCTGGTACTTACACTAATTCTTTTAGAAATTGTGCATGTTTTGCATTTTAGTTGTCTGTAAAGACGCTTTCATGTAATCTATCGAAGCTAAAAGCACCATTACGAAACAGCTGTGACAGTTCCAGAAGAGTACAGCAAAAAATCAAAACTGATTTTTTTAATAGGGTCGCAAAAAAACATGATTTTATCGACTCACCCTCTTTCAAATCCAAGGTAAACAGTCGGCGTTTTTGGTATCCGTCTGCGTTCCAAGTAGTCAAATACCCCGTGTGCGGTTCTAATGTGTGCTCACAATCTATATTTTGAGCGGAAATAGGAAAAATATTACATTTTTTCATCTTAACCCTCGTCCTGCTGAGCCCGTATTATGGCTAATTTTCCAAACAATGAAGATCCAGATCAGATGGCTTCTGAGGAAGCCATCTGATCAGGATCTACATTGTTTGCCATTCAGATTGTGAATTTGTTGCAATAATTTGCATGAAGTAATCGGATTGGTTAGTATTCAGTAGTGGGTGTGGCATATTTGAATATTCACCAGGACAAGGGTTAAAATGTTTGTTTTGGGCGGTAAAACTGACAATGTATTTGTATAGGCGTGTTTTCGTGATGGTATCGGTGTTCCTGCATGGATGCAATGCTTAATTGCACGACCCGCAGAAAAAGCGACCGACTGAAGTCGGTTGATTTTCTAAGAGTGCCCTAAAATCACCGTGTCATTCTGTCATTCTGTCTGTCCGTTCGTAACCCGTTTGTGAAAATTGGTGATAGTGACTTAACCGCTTGGAATATTTAAACAAATTTTGGCATACTGATAGATATCAATGAGATCTAACCAATGAACTTGTGAAATATTACATTCCTTTTAGTATAGCCTCGCCGAGGCGAAAAATGTGAAAATTTTAGAACTGCTTCTTCTCGGAAACCGTTGGGCCGATTGAAGTCAAATTTTATATGGAGCCTCTATGGGATGGGGGAAACCAAAATTTGCTCATGGGGTCCAGGTCACATGACCAAAATGGCCGCCAAGCCATATATGGTCTGTCTGTCTGTCCGTCCGTAACCAAAATTTGCTCATGGGGTCCAGGTCACATGACCAAAATGGCCGCCAAGCCATATATGGTAAAAACCCTTCAAAAATAGTCTTCTCCAGAACCACTGGGCAGATTTCCGCGAATCTTGATAAATAGCATCTGGGACGTAGGCCCATCATAAATTGCTAAAATGGTGATCCTGGGTTGACCTTGACCTTCTTTGTGCCTAGGTCAAACTTTGACACATATGCTTTTGTATTGGAAAAGTGAGAATGCATTTTACCCTGCAAACGATTCAGAATACAGTACTAAAGTATAAGATATATTTTTGCTCCTTACGATAAGGCGCATTTATTGGGGGAACTGTTTTAGGTCCAGGTCGCATGACCAAAAATGGCCGCCATACCCATATATGGTAACACGCATAAAGCTAAAAGCATCCGGCGGGTCGGGCACTTCAGCTGAAGCACTGGTTCTCATAGAGATGGAGTTTATCATTGTTCAAATGTCCCACCATCACTATAACTTCAAAGTTTCTTTTTGTTTGACTGTTCCAGTTATGCGGCAACAAAAACAAGACACTTACCCAACACATCATGAAACCATACCTACAGTAGAACTTCGATGGTTCGAACACCGACGGCTCGTTTACCATGGATGTGTCGAACCCATTCTTGAGCCCCTAGCGAAATCATCTACATAAGAAATAGTGGGGGATAATTAAGGATATTTTAGTCTTTTATCTTGCAAATGTATGCTGTGTGTACTCATCAGAATCGCCTCGATGAGGCGATTCTAATGAGTACACACAGCATACATTTTCATTATAGAACACCGAAAAGATGTCTAAAAGTATCTCGTTATGCCTCCTGACAGTAACCTCAGTGGCTCGAACTACCCCTGTCTCGAACATATTTTCGAGGTCCCAAAGGTGCTCGAGCCATTGAAGTTCGACTGTATATAATTTTGACCCCCTTGAACCCCAATTATATATAGTAAAACTGGGGTTTACAGGGGTAAACCTTATTTTTCTTATTTCTGCTCTACAATATAGAGTGTGGGTACTCGTTAGAACCGCCTCTTTCTTATTTCTGCTCTAAAATATAGTGTGGGTACTCGTTAGAACCGCCTCGATGAGGCGGTTCTAACGAGTACCCACAATCTATATTTTGAGCAGAAATAAGAAAAACATCACAATTTTTCATCTAAAATTTTTTTTCGATTTTTCGGAGGTAAAGTTTACAATGTATTTGTATAGGCGTGTTTTCGTAATGTATTGAACGCTTACACAGCCAAACAGTAAGTAAATGAAGCCCTCTTCAGTGAAAGTGCAAGAGTTCTTTATTAATTCTGGATGGTTCCCAATTTTTGTTTGTTTGATTTGAGGTTTTACGTCCCTGTCAACACTGTAAAGGTCATTTTGAGACGTTGCTTCAAATTTTGTGGGACTTTTACCCGAAATTGAGATGAAATGACATCTCAAGCCCTGTTGCCCAATGAAACCAATAGGGTTTATTAGCATGGACGGTCCGCCTCGCACCGCGGTTCCTGGACAGGCTTAGACCCTCTAAGCGGTTTACCAGTACTAGTGTGCGGGCCGGATTCAGCTCTGCGTGGAAGCATCATGCAGCCCATATATTTCTTCAAGCCCCTATGGGCGGGAGCGAAGGATGGTTCACATGAGGAAGCCGAGACAAGTAACGGTTTGTTTGTGTTGAGGTTTTACATCCCGTCAACACTATTTAGGTCATTTTGGAAATATTGCATCCGCTTTTGTGGGAGAATACATTATTTTTCTTATTTCTGCTCCAAGACATAGGTTTTGGGTACTCTTTTGAACCGCCTCGGTTCTAACGAGTACCACAAACCATGTTTGCAGTATAAATAAGAACAATATCACGGATTTTCATCGGAAAAGTAGCCATTTTGGAAATGCGAAAAAATGCACTATGTCGCACGGGCGTGTTACTTGCTGCGGACACACATCACAAAGCTCTTGTTTGAGTTGAGGCTTTGCGCACCCCCCCCCCCCTCCCCCCAAAATCATTTAGGTTATTCTGGGGACGTTGCTTCCAATTTTGTTGGACTTTTACCCGACATCTCAAGCCCTACCTCCCAAAGAAACAGCTAGGGCTTTAACCGGGGACAGTTCGACTCACACCATTTTACCTGGGAAGGCTTAGGCAGTACTCATATTCGGTCAATGTAATCTCCAATGCAAGCACCATGCAGCCCAATCTATTTCTCCAAGCCCCGATGGGCGGGGCGCAAACTATCGTAAACTCGTAACCAAACTTTTTTTGTCTATTTGCTTCTTAGCTCTTTGTCAATATGAGGTACTGAACTCTTGATTTTGTTAGCTTGCTCCTGGGTGATCTGAAGGCTTCTTCAATCACAGACCTTGAGTAAGTGAGGACTCGGAGGAATTTGGCTATTGGTCGTGCCTTCCTTTGGAAACGTCTTAACCCAACCCCCGGTTCCCCACCCCTCTCCTCCCCGCTCCTGGCTAGGACATATGAGCCCGACAGCTAAGACGTGTAATACCACAACAAAGGCTATTATCAGCTTGCGCATCTGTGCAACCCGATCAACCGTTTGTTTTGTCCTAGTCACAGATGCTTGGGGTCAGGTCTGATTAGCTTTCTAGCCCGACAGAACAGGCCTACTATCTATAAAACTTGTTTGAAGGGCTTAAAACGAGCCTATCAGTGATGGGGACCTTTTTTAAAACATTGTTTTAAGCCCTTCAAACAAGTTTTATAGATAGTAGGCCTGTTCTGTCGGGCTAGAAAGCTAATCAGACCTGACCCCAAGCATCTGTGGTCCTAGTCGGATGGGCGTCACACCGGAGATTCTGCATGATGTCATAAAAGTAGTGGGCACGCCATCACTATAACACATTCATGTGCCACAATGGGTTCTGTCATATCTATAGAACTAGCAATTTTCATATCAACATTTTGTTATGTTTCTTATGACTAGTCCAAACATAGATTTTGTGTGCTCGTTAGAACCGCCTCATTGAGGCGGATCTAACGAGTACCCATAATCTATGTTTTTGAGCAAAAATAAGGAAAATAATACCCCCACTTTTCTATATATAAAGTGGGATTTAGAGGGGTGTTCATTATACGGACTTGTTAACCTGGTTCACTCTGATCTTTGTCTTCACATATACAAAAATTTGCTTCGGTTAACAAGATTGGTTTCCCCTGATTGCCCCAAAATTAGTCACACTCTGTAAAAGAAAGTAATTTCCCTTGCCATTTTTATTGATCAGCGTTTTTGAAATGCAGATTGGGTTTTCAGGGAAAAAATACCCATTTCTAATTTTTATGAAAATTATAACAGTGTAAAGTCTGGAATGTAGTGGACATAAAAAATACATATACTTATAACAGCAATTTGTAAACATAAAACGATTCGCATTAATGGTTTGAAAATGCAATTCTATTCATTTTGCACCAATTTGTCTTGTATTTAGATAAAAACAAGAGCACCGCAAGCGGCGCCATGCTCGTCTGTTTTTCCATGTCACATAATAGGTCAAAGTTCAAAGGTCAAGGTCACAGGTCAAAAAGCGTGGTATGACTGAAAAGGTCTTGTCCCAAGGAACATTCATGTGAAGTTGGAAGGCTCTGTTGTGAATAGTATTGAAATAAGAGACAAAAACAATTTAAAAAAAAACGGAGAGAAAAGGGGAGATAATTCAATCAAATTGCAAGATGGAGTTATAAAACTTGTAGGGAATGTAGCTCTTGTGATGGTGAGTATGTGTATGAAGTTTCATGAAGGTAGGTCAAATACTTTTGGAAATATGGTCAAGGTTAAGGTTTTCGGTTAAATTTTCGAAATAGGTCAAAGTTCAAAGGTCAAGGTCACAGATCAAAAAGTGTGGTATCACTGAAAAGGTCTTGTCCCAAGGAATATTCATGTGAAGTTTGAAGGCTCTGTTGTGAATAGTATTAAAATGAGAGCAAAAAATGTGTTTCAGAAAAAAATTGGAAAAGGGGAGATAATTCAGCCAAAATCAACAATGATGGTCCTTGGTCAAAATGTAGCTCTTGTGATGATGAGTGTGTGTATGAAGTTTCATGAGGCTAGGTCTAATACTTTTTAAGTTATAGCCAAGGTTAAGTTTTTTTGGAACGACGACGCCAGACGACGCCAGACGACGCCAGACGACGACAACGCAGACGCCGGAGTGATGACAATAGCTCGAAAGTTTTTTTTCAAAAAACAGACGAGCTAAAAATGCATGCGCTGAAAATCTGAACACATCCAAACGTTATTCACATTTTATTGAAAAAAAGGTACACCTGTTGACATAAAACATGATCTTCATTTCATTTTTGATTTGAGACATCATTCACCTGTCTGTCAACTGCCAGACAGAAATAAATTCCAAACACAAAATGGTGTACATTCTCATAGCAGACACCCCACTGTCCAATCAAAACACATCTCAAATGTCAATCAGAAAGTGTTTGCCAAAATGAGATCAATCAATTGCTTGATCCAGTTTTAGAATTCTTTGATGAATGGCATTTTGCTTGTCAAAGAGATTCATTGAAAGGTACTTCACAGGAGTTTGATCAGTTTTGTGTCCACAGGTGTAATGCTTGAAGTTTAATTTGTTTGTTTTGTTTTGGAGACGTTGCTTCCAATTTTGCGGGACTTTTACCCAACCTTGAGGTAAAATGGCATATCAAGCCCTGCCGCACAATGAAACCAATAGGGTTTCTAAGCATGGACGATCCGACTCGCACCGCTTTGCCTGGGCAGGCTTAGATCCTCTTAGCGGTTTACCAGTACTCCTGTGCGGGTCGGTTTCAGCTCTGCGTGGCCCACCTATGCCTTCAAGTCCCGATGGGCGTGGGCCGCTGAAGTTTAATATATTTAAACGCATTTTATTCACGATTGTTTAACAAAAAAATGTCAATATTTCGCCATAGTAAACGCGACGTCGTAAGGAACGTCGTTCATGTAACGTTACGGGGCGTATCTAACTAATTTGCATATTTAATCCACTAGTGGATTGTTGAATTTATTGAACGGCGTTATAAATTCCGTAACCCACTAGTGGATTAAATATGAAAATTAGTTAGATGCGTTCCGAAACGTTATAGTACGACGTCCTTAACGATGTCGCGTTTAATAATGGCGGAATATTAATATTTTTGAACAAAATCGTGAACTAAATGCGTTTTAAATGTCATATTATTATAAATAAAATCTTGCATTCGTGCTAATGTATTACTGAATTTATTAAACGAGTCGAGGAAAAGGAATAAAGTGTGCGACATAGCCTCGCATTTTTTTTTTTTTTTTTTTTTGCTTTTTCCTCGACTCGCTATGCCGAGAATTTTATCCCTTTTCCTCGACTCGTTTAATAAATCCAATAATATATGAGTACTCATGTAAGAGTCTCTATGTCGTCGCGTGTGTCAATGTATCTATTAAGTTAAGAAAAACATTGCGTCCCAATAGTTTACTATAGGGATTTTCTGCAAATGCACTGAGACTGCAAATGCAGTAAAACTCGTTTATAGACGTTTACCATGGTTTCTAACCCGTTCTATAGACTTCTAGGGAATTTCTCAACTTAAAGGCATTTATTCTTGATTATTGAGGACTATCATTTCATTACATAATATTATCACACTGGTAAAGGCAAGCGCGCAGGGTAAGGAACAAACACACCGGATAAGGAAATTTTTCCGCTCAGGATAAAAAAGAAAATGGCGGAATGGGTATCACATGTGCAGTATTGTTGTTGTTCTAGATCTCGTGCTATGGTTACTAATCAATACGGCTGCTCACATTAGCCTCACGGAAGACACATATTATTCACAAATTTATCTTCGATGGTCCGAATTCGACAGTTACATCCAGTCAAACGGAGAACCGGACACAGTGGAGCTACTCCACCGCGAAATCTCATTATTTTACATGAAACGCTCGACTGGGAAGATGGCATGCACTTTTTTGTTGGTTGTAGACATACACATGATAAATCGGACTGTTGCAAATACGATTTAAGAAAAATGTGAAATTAGAAGGCACACAATGAGAATTCCTAGTTCAATTTTCAAACCAACGCCCACGGGCAAGGAAATGGGTACAACGCATATGATAAGACACAAAATTTTCCGGGGAAAATGGTTGTTGTATGGTCGTAGCACTAGGACTTTCCATCTCAGATTAGGTTTTCCGATATTAATAATTAGTCCTATATAGTTTAAAGCACAAATTGTGATCTTTAGGAAACGTTCAAAGTTTTTGTGCATTGTCTTGGCATGTGCATTGCTCTGGTTCTAGCAATGTACTCACCCCCCCCCCCCCCCCCCCCCACACACACACATATACCCATACACTATGAATCTAGGGCGATTTGGCCCGGTCGATTTGACCTAGGAGAATTCGGTCAAGGAGAATGTGGTTCGTAAAAAAATATTGGGTAGGACAACTTGGCAAGGCTAATATAATGTCCTGTGCACATTGACATTTAAATGTTTTTGGGTTTGTTTTCAGTAATGCCTCTTGGTTTGTTTGTTTGTTTTAGAGTTTAACGGCGCTGTCAACACTATTTTAGGTCATTTTAGCCGGTCAGTTTACCTATCCACACTTTTCCTGGGCAGGATTATACGTAAGCGGTTAACCAGTACACTGGGCATTCTTTCGCCAGAAACTGACAACTGCCCTTCTTGAATCAGCGGAAGGGAGGGAATGACCGTAGTAAAAGTTTCATGATCAATCTCCACGAAAGAATGTTACCGACCCCGGCAGGTGTCGAACCCGCGCCCTCCTGATCACCAGCAGACGCGAAACCGACTGAGCTACCGAGGCCGGCATAATCATTCAGTTACCAATACATTTACATACTTTAATATTTGCCTTGCCCATCGGGGCTTAAGAAATAGATGGGCTGCATGATGCTTCCACGCAGAGCTGAAACCGACCCACACACGAGTACTGGTAAACTGCTTAGAGGATCTAAGCCTGCCGAAGCAAAGCGGTGCGAGTCGACCCACCCATGCTTATAAACCCTATTGGTTTCATTGGGCGGCAGGGCTTGCGATGTCGTTTCATCTCAGTGTCGGGTAAAAGTCCCACAAAATTGGAAGCAACGTCTCCAAAATGACCTTTACAGTGTTGACGAGGACGTTAAACCTCAAATCAAACAAACAATATTTGCCTTATATCCGACGACGAACTGCGTACAAAGGGCCTGTTAAGAGCTCCAATTATATCTGTCCCCCCCCCCCCCACCCCGCCCCTGGAATATTTGTTTCATAAATGTTGTATGGTGATCAATAAAATGTTTGCCCATTCACAAATAAGGTATGTTTAACCATGACTTTACCCCTACCTCCAGCTGATTTTGACCGAAATTGCAAAATTTGTCACCTTTATGGCTTTCAAAATATTACAGCCTAGCCTTGGCTATACATATTTTATATTTTGTATACAGATAAAGTTTTGATATGTTAACATGTGGTGAAAATAAAAGAAATGAATGGTGAACTCTGTGTGTGTTTATTTTTTTTCATAAATTAATTTTTGGTCATAAAATTGCCATAACTCCGTTCATAGTAAAGCTAAATATATGTTGTTATTACTCATTTTCTTAGTTAGAAACCAAGGAATAATTTGATACCTGTTTCATTTTCATCCTGTAATTTTTCAATTTTCGTATATCTCCATGATAACGCAAGTGGGTGGGGTAACAAGATACGACTCATGCACTTAGTGTACAAACGATGAGCAGTGCTACAGCTACCTGATATATTAATGCGCCAATTGAAACAGTGTTGCTAAGGGCACTTTCTATTGTCTTTTTCTTTCGAAGGGGTATACTTTTATCACACTTTTCTTACTATTTTCGTCAAAATTTATTAATTCAATACAGACATATCAAACGTCAAGTTATTCTGAAAATACTTGAAGACGAAACAACTCGTTTCTGTGTATGTTTCCATTAACGAAGCCTGTTGACAAGTGAACGTCGCACACTGAAAAGGATTTGAGTGAGGGTCAAAAAGAAGCCAAATCATATTAGGCCCTTTAATGACCATGTAATAGGTATGTCTCACGAATTTGGCGAAGTTATCTACCTTATTTTCAGCAAAAAGAACAAGGATACAATTTTCTACCAGAAATACTGCATGGACAAATACATCATTTCTAATTCATGATCGCGATGAACCCAATCCATCTATCCCCCATAGGGAATGATTATATTGCTAGAACCACAGCAATGCGCATGCCAAGACAATGCACACAAACTTTGGACGTTTCCTAAAGATCACAATCGGTGCTTTAATCTATGTAGGACTAATTA
The DNA here is from genome assembly GCA_963580285.1 of Lucinisca nassula. Classification (NCBI taxonomy): domain Eukaryota; kingdom Metazoa; phylum Mollusca; class Bivalvia; order Lucinida; family Lucinidae; genus Lucinisca; species Lucinisca nassula. The sequence continues at coordinate 23,057,276 of OY757015.1, forward strand.
TTAATATCGGGAAACCTAATCTGAGATGGAAATTTACTAGTGCTACGACCATACAACAGCCATTTTCCCCGGAAAATTTTGTGTCTTATCATATGCATTGTACCCATTTCCTTGCCCGTAGGCGTTGTATTGACAATTGAACTAGGATTTCTCACTGTGGGCCTTCTAATTTCATTTTTTCCTTAAATCGTATTTGCAACAATCCGAGTTATCATATGTATGTCTACAACCAACAAAAAGTGCATGCCATCTTCCCAGTCGAGCGTTTCATGTAAAATAATGAGATTTCGCGGTGGAGTAACTCCACTGTGTCCGGTTCTCCGTTTGACTGGATGTAAATGTCGAATTCGGACCATCGAAGATAAGTTTGTGAATAATATGTGTCTTCCGTGAAGCTAATGTGAGCAGCCGTATTGATAAGTAACCATAACACGAGATCTAGAACAACAACAAACCTGCAGATGTGATACCCATTCCGCCATTTTCTTTTTTATCCTGAGCGGAAAAATTTCCTTATCCGGTGTCTTTGTTCCTTACCCTGCGCGCTTGCCTTTACCAGTGTGATTATGTAGTCTTCATTGCTGACTAAAGAGAAGTCCTCTGTCTTCAACAGGTACGGGTCCTCCTTGGGGGAAAATCAATAGTTTGCTATCTGTTGACTTGAGTGTACCTTATTGATTTTCCACTTAAAGACACATTTTTTTCCTTATATAATAGGGGTGGCCTGTCTAATGATCTCCAATAAACATTTCCTTCGGACCATAGTGCACATCAAAGGCTTAGCTTATCTAAGTGATTATGAGGTGATTATGAACAGATTGATATGTTTAATAGGGGGCTCACTAAGGGTACTTGAGTGGTAGTATAATTTACTGCGATTGTTTCCAACAAAATATTGTTTTAAATTACTTCTTTTTTTTATTTTAAAATAAAGTAAATAAAAAAAAAACTGATATCCATTGGATGGAACTATACATTGTTCTTTGTTTTAGACACAATCATATCAGAAAAGAGAAAAAAATAGTTTAAGATTTTATTTTTCCACCTTTTCACCAATTATCCAATTATCAAGCGACCAAGCGTAGTATATCTCCAAGATGGCTACTTTTTTAACCAATTTTGTACCAGAAAGTTCAAAACGGGTACCCTGACAAACAGTGCAAGCCCAGATTAGATGCCGCGGCGTCTGATCCGGGCCTACACTGTTTGCAAAAAGTTAAGTCATTTCCCGGATAAATATTGGTGAAAACCCAACCTGACACCTCTAAATTTTGAAATGGACTCCTGCTATATATAAGAAGGAATATTCCATTTGGTACAAAAAAGGGTTAATGAAAAGCCACGATATTTATCTTATTTATAATGCAAACATAGGTTATGGGTGTGGGTTAAAATGCCAATTCAAATATATTGGTAATTTTTTATGTGTAAATGAATAGATGTCATTTGTCCAAGTCAAATCCTTAGGTAATTTATTACCCTCTCTGGGCCCCTACCTGTATGACAGCCTGAATATCCCAAGTGCATCTTATCCCAATGCAGGATTCTTTAATAAACGGTCATTAGGGTATTATGTTATCGAAAAATGTGTCTTTAAAGGCATTTATTTTCTCCCTCACTTCGTTCGTCCGAAAATAAAAGTAGTCTTTTCTATGCTGTCCTGGGACGAACTCTTGCATTGTGGTCACAATGCGAGAATCTGTCACATTACAGAGTAAGAATTCAAGTAAGAAAACTATTGAGTTGGAAATGCCGCTGAACGCTACAGATCGGTTTCCATTTATTATCAACTTGTAACAATGCAACAATGCAACATACTAAGCTATGCTGTTCTGGTAGTCACATGACTGCTAAAGTAGTCAACTCCTAATCGTAACTGAAGTTATGAAATCTTAACATGTCCATACTTCGTATTAAAAACGACAGTTGAACGAAATCCCGTGACGTCAAATACCTGATCAATACAGAGTTATCTATCTTAACTGAGGAGAAATTATGGACCATAGTCGAAAGAAAACAAAAATTTAGGAAATTTAAACCGCGATATAACTGAATAAAAGAAAAATCTTCTCAGAGTGTGTCATTTTCTACTTATTTATACATCCATTCAATGATTTCTAATAGCTTTTTTTTTTTTTTTTTTTTTTTTTTAAATACGAAAATCTTGCATAATACGTCTATGGTAAATGCGCGATACTTGAATAAAACCGGCATTTAACTCGGTTATAAAAAATAAGATTTTTTTTTTTTAAATTATCAATATGAATTCTAAAATTATTTTCATTCGACAATTGGAAGAATTTTAATCTCTAAGGTGCAAAATATGGATATTGAAAACAATTCCTGATACTACCGTTTAACCCCGACTTAATATAGACAACACTCGACAGACCTGTTATGTGACGTCACGGAAAAAGCTCTATACTACCGCAGTGATAGAGCACTGAATGTCCACATATAAAAGCGCACGACATCCAGCAAAAAACAGCTTAGCGGAAAACTTGTGTCCAAAATCTATTCAGTGACTTTCTATATTTCACGCTGTGCATTTAGATATGTTCAATATATAAAGATTCTTGAATGTGGTATTGACTGTTCGTAATGCTCGTTAGAACTGGCGAAACGTTTTTCAACTCTTGTAAATCGTTCACGATTCTAAATATTTTGATTGACCGTCTCATTCCCCTGTCTAGATCACGTTAAACATGTATGGGTTGGTCAATGACTTCTGACTTTGTCAGTTGGAAACAGCCGATGTTCCGATCATTAGTTACTGTATTTTCGATCAAAAATTTGGTCTAAAGACAAATCTTCCCTTCTATTCTCTGTAGCGTATAGCGGTCGACTGACGAGAAAACCGTTCAAGGCCTTTTAAATTAACCAATAAACTCATATCACCCAAAAAGCATCATTTCAGACAGGGAAAACGTGAAAATAGTATGAACAGTGGTCGTTGTACATGTCCTATAAGACAGACCGAAAAGAAGTAGATTTATTTTCTCCCTCACTTCGTTCGTCCGAAAATAAAAGTAGTCTTTTCTATGCTGTCCTGGGACGAACTCTTGCATTGTGGTCACAATGCGAGAATCTGTCACATTACACAGTAAGAATTCAAGTAAGAAAACTATTGAGTTGGAAATGCCGCTGAACGCTACAGATCGACTTAAAATCAAAGAAGGGGTACCAGGTAACGGATTCTTAAATCAGAATGGTGTGTATGTGCCTATATATAAGTATTACGTCAGACCAATGGCTCATGTCATAATGAAACGGGAGTTCGGTTTTAAAATTCATCCGAAAGTCTAGAAAAGCCAGGGCTAGAACCCACGACCCATAGTTTATGAGAAACCAGGATTTAAGCAAAATTATAAACCTAAATCTTATGATACTAAAGGCGTCTTTTGGAAGAAAAACGTTTCCTATGACCGTGAGCCATTACTAAGCGCTCTTCTCCATTGCTATTTGAAGCTGCTTCTAAGACGACGATTAGTTTTGCCTTCAAATAAATCTAAAGCGCGAATAAATATTCTCTTACTCTATATGATAACTTAAAAAAGTTTTAAGTGAAAAATGATCGGATTTCGGCTGTAACCTAGAAACGGCTGTATGTCTGTTTAACCATAAAACTGCCGTGAATCGGTTCCAGAGTAACATTGATGACCGTTCTTTACTAATCTTTTTACACAAAACACAAACTCATGCCACGCATGTAAATACTAGATAATTTACTGAATATGAAGAACCTGGAAAACCCTGCAGTGCGCGAAGAACATACATATCCGCTTTTTATATTTTCACCATTTAAGAAAGAGAACATGGAATTCCCCTTATGTAAACGATCCACAGTGATAGACTCCTCCCTGAGCGGAGCTGACATTATAAGCTTCAGTCCTTCCAATGCCACATACACGAACTCTTTGTCGAGGGTTCGACATTAAAGCCAACTTATGTTTCCAACTTATTTCGTAGAAATAAAATCTTACGCAGAAACAGATACTTCAAGTTTTGACTTCACTAGATGACTAAGAAACACACAAAGAACTTCCGATGAAGCCTGTAGTGACTAACGAATTGCCTGGCAGCATGTAAAACCAAACTCACTTAACAGTAGAAATCGTTGCTCGTTCTGTCTGCTCTAGAATGTAACACTGTCCCATATTCGTTTTGCTGCATCTCCGAGGCCAGGGTGGTCGTTTAGGCGTCAAACTCATGAACTCCATAGTTCGCTTTGAAAAGGAATCTATAAAACACAAAATTATTTTTAAGCTTCTTCATCGAAACTAAAATATAAACCCGAGAATGTTCTCGAGAATAACGCACTATAGTTATTATCATACAGTAAAAATTAAGGATACGATACATGACAAGCTGCTACTTGTTATAAGATATCTACATGACTTCTGTCTTTTATTCTTTTCTTTTTTTTTTTCAATCCTTTTTTTTTTTTTTTTTTCTCCCTCTGGGTTACTACCCGGTACCAATCTGTGGGCTACTACCCATTACACATTTTTTTTTCTCTGTGGGTTACATCTACGTGACTTCTGTCTTTTGTTTTTCTCTCTCTGGGTTACTACCCGGTACCATTCTCTGGGCTACTACCCAATACATTTTTTTTAACGCCAGGTTGCCATGAAAGAATGCGCACTGAACCAAAGAAAGCACATATACAGAAAAGCAGTCTACACGGCAGTTCTTTCCCTGGACCACCTTCTGCCATAATGCTTTGCGCCTGATTTGTTCTTTTAATTTTAAATGCAACACTATCGCCTTTTACTTTGTGTTGCTGCTGTGTTATCGTTCTTGCATTTGGACTATAAGTCGCAACTAGTCTGCATATGTTCCTCGCGATGGGAACTGCAGTATGGAAAGAAAGATGAGAAAATATGCGGCAGTAAAATGTAGAAAACCAGTACTCAGACAAGGACAAGATCATTCTGTTTTCCACGCACGAGATGTTTGAAAGAATTATGAATGGATTCATGGATGTTAAAGAGTTCGCTTAACATTAATTTACCGAAAAATTAGCTGCATTCTTTCTAGGCAATAGTAAAATAGTGAAATTCAACACGAGCTGCTATTATTTGAATTCAGTACGACAGCAACGTTGCTGCAATATTGAATCCGCGTTGTTACAGAGCTTTAAAAAAATGACAAATAGCTACTAGGCGCTGAATCGGAACGTATATTTAAGGTAAAGTTAACTAGACAATGTAAACACCCCAAGCCCGACTCCGTATGGCGAATGTGGGGTCTACGAGGGAATGCACCGCTTTCCCAATTCCAGCCCAAACACATAGACCACGGGTATCCACTAGAACCGGCTCATTGAGGCGGTTCTAACGAGCACCAATAATCCATATCCGGACAAAAGGTAAGGAAAAATTATCAAACATTTGTACTTGAAACGTGCTAATTCTAATGAAGTTTCATAACGTACTAACATAGCCGTTGAAAAGGCGTTTTCTGGTAAATAAAAATGTGAACGAAAAGTACATGTGTCGATCTCCGATAGCACCTTGCAGAACAAACAATATGAAACAAATCAGTATTGCGACAGCTATGTCTTTGTTTATGATTTTCTGTCTTTCATTTCTCTTTATTTTTTTCTCTCTCTCTCTTTTTTTTTTTTTTTGTAACCGAGCACAGACTAGAGTAACCATCTAGCATATAAATAAGAACATTACTTACAAGAGACGACATAGAAAATAGGCTCCTGGAATCTGACCCAGGTATATAGAAAGCAAGTAGCTCATCATAAGAGCTTTTAGGTATAAATTCAGCTCGTGGAAGCCGCTTGGTTATGATTGGTTAATTGTATCAGACTCTTCATATAACTAAAGTAAACTAATCCCTACAACAGGAATTTGCAACTCATTAAAATGATGTAATCATGTATAAACTATGAGCGGCATCATGTCAAAAGGTGTCTAACATTTACAGTTGGCAAAATATCTCGCTAGTCCGCATATGTGAGCAGTCTATGCAGTTATCCTGGATATCTTTAGGTACTGATTACTAATAATAGAGGTTATGAACACTTTTCACGCTTATCAGAGCCTGTACTGCTTTCATCTGCATAAGGCACTTTCTGTATGTAGCAGAGTGGTTAAAGGGTTTCTCAGCAAGAGCAATAAAACAAACAGCAGGGAATCATTACTGACATGGATTTTAAACAGTATTTCTCAATGAACCCTGAAACCTCAGTAAAACACTGAATTTGTTCAACCAATCAGATTAGACTGGCACCCACACGGTGAATATCATACTTATAGCAGAAGCTAGATGCACTTGTCTAATGTGCTCTTGAGAAAGCCACTTCCAGAACATAAGTTCGATATCGACCCGGTATAAGGTCAATGAGTAGGGGCCAAGGATTTGGGAAGTATGAAAACGCCTCTTGATTTCATACAACGCAAAAAGATCAAGGCTTTCAGAATTAAGAAAAACAAGGGGAACAATCCAGTTTAAATTCCGACTCCAACCATATGCAAAAGCGTTTACTCCGGTAGTGCGTGTGTTCGAGATTTACGTCCCACGAACATCTAAGGTCATATTGTGACGGGGCCTCTGTTTCAAGACTCCGATGATACGAAAGTCTGGAGAAACTCGAGATCGAACCCATGACCACTTGTTAATGAGGCGAGAAGCATAACTACACCGCGGAGGCTTCTCAACTCCGGTAGGATCAGGTGACCAATACTTGGACTTTCTGAACTTTAGAATCTTTAAATCTGCAAAGTTGTCGAAAGTAATGGACCCCGTTTTCCTCATTAGTCAAATATCTAAAGTCTTTCTATAGCAACCAACTGCAGCAAATAAACTATGCAACCTTTGCTTACGTACTAATTTTTCAGATACTGATTATCAGTGTAGAGTCTGATCAGTTTGCCCTCTCAAATGTCTAAATCACGCGAGCGCTTAAAACAAGCATTTAACTCTCTATAGGTAGAGATTTCCTTTTTTTTAAATCAACACTTGTGTATTGGGCGGCCGAATTTCTGGGTTCATACCAAAACAACAACATCAATGAATGAATTTTAAAGGTCAGTGATCGAACGCCAGTCTGCTGGGCACAAACACCTGGTCATAATCTGACAAAAATTACCAAATGCCAATGGCATAGGGATATTTTCCTGCTACTTTTGCGACTTTCCAGGCGATCCCTGAAACCTCTTTTTACTACTCACAAAACTTTCTGGCAGGTTAGAGGACTATTCTCTTGTGCGGACCTAAAACGTTTTTTAATAACCGAATTGTTACAGTTCAAAAAGTTACTCAACTTCATTCCGTTTAGCTGGCTCTGACTCTGGATTCTCAGCATTTGCTCCTGTTTTGTTCCAGCAACATATTTGCGGATGATGTAGCCAAATCTTGAAACAAAACTCAAACATTAAGTCTCTCTGCCTGTCAAAATCCTGATTCATGAACTTTGGTCTAAAGACAAATCTTCCCTTCTATTCTCTGTAGCGTATAGCGGTCGACTGACGAGAAAACCGTTCAAGGCCTTTTAAATTAACCAATAAACTCATATCACCCAAAAGCATCATTTCAGACAGGGAAAACGTGAAAATAGTATGAACAGTGGTCGTTGTACATGTCCTATAAGACAGACCGAAAAGAAGTAGATTTATTCTTGATTATTGAGGACCATCACTGTATTACATAATATTATGTATCCCTCTGAGCTGACTGAAGAGAAGTCCTCTGTTTACAACCTTGGGGAAAATCAATAGTTTACTAACTGTTGACTAGAGTGTACCTTATTGATTTCCCCTTAAGTGCCTAAGTCAGGGATTCAACAAGAGCTATTAATCACCCTATTAGGGGCTGCCTTTGATCTGCTACAGACGGTATATCACAGGGGGGCAATAAAACAATTATGAACACACGGTGTGTCCTACTGTTAAAGAATAAATGCCTTTAAGCGCCTCAGTAAGGGGATTTAACAAGAGCTACTAATCACCCTATTAAAGGCCGCCTTTGATCTATGCTATAGACAGTATATCACAGGGGGCAATAAAACAATTATGAACACACGGTGTGTCCTACTGTCTAAGAATAAATGCCTTTAAGAAATGTTGAGGAAAAGGTGAGGGTATTTCTTTTATCTTGCAAATGTATGCTGTGTGTACTCATTAGAAGTAATGAGTACACACAACATACATTTATGTTATAGACCGCTGTAAAGATATCCAAAAATTATCTCCAAATGCCCCAAAGGATAACCCTTTTATAAAACATATTACACGTCACTACAGCTGATGTGTGGGAATGTGTGGCGGCAGTAAAAAGTCTCCCTGCCCTACATCATAGTGTAGTTTATATTTTCCTGTCCTTTGTGATCATTGATTTCATTGTGGAATGTTGAAAATATTTGATGGTCACTGATGAGGCCTAATTGACCGAAACTAGCTAGTCTGGCCCAGAAAACATATACACTTCATATTTTCCAGTTCTTTGGTGTATTCCTTGCTTCCAAAGGATAACCCTTTTATAGAACATATTGGCAGTATGTGTACACAACATACTACACAACATACATTCATGTTATAGAACACTGTAAAGATATCCAAAATTATTTCCATTATGCCCCCTTGGCAGTAGTCCTCCGTGGCGTCTCGAACTACCCTTGTCTCGAACAAATGCTCATGGTCCCAAAGGTGTTCGAGCCATCGGAGATCGACTGTATTCAATGTTGAGTGCACGGTTGTGTACATGCGGGGCCTGTTTGGATCCGGGACCTAGTGAGGTAAGGGTTTCAAAATAACCATCATGTTCTTCGACTCGTCAGGGAGTCCCAAAATGATGTTTTGCGACATCGGTTTGGACCGAGTAACAGTGAACGGAGCAGATATGTCGACTTGTATCACCTTGTCATCTTCGTTGGTTACCATGGTGCTCACTTCAAGATACGCCTCGCCAGGTACAGCAGTTGTATCATGATAAATCATTTGCATAGTTATCACGTTACCGTTCTTTCTGTACGTTATCTTCCAGTCACAGCTCATTGCATTTGATGGTACTGGCCCAACGTTAGTCCTGACGTCAACTTGAAGACCAAAACGCGTTACGTTCTGAATACGTAACGTATCAACAACAGAATATAAGTAGTTTCTTGGTCGGTAAAAGGAATCGTCAAAAGAGACATGCAAGTTTAGCTGTGCTGGACATAATGACCTGAATCTGTAGGCTTTACTTATCAGATCATTCATCAAGTCTTTAGATTCGTTCATTTTAGCAAAATCCGAGTTTTCGATTTCGTATAACTGGTCCACCATCATCTGAGGGAAGCGAATTAGAGGCAATAATGCCTCAGTATTGGAAACCAGGTTTTCAAGATGATTTTCCGACAACAACCACTTAACAAGACTCGAATAAAGGGTAAATTCATCATAAACAACAAGCTGCGAATTACTGATCACATCTTGCACAAAATGAACATCCATACAGAACCAGTATGTCGAGCTTAAAATAGATTCCACGTTCCATGCAATTGTCTTGGTACAGGATTCCACCAGGTCAGCTAAATGTAATGCTTTGGCCCAAGAGTACCAGTTCAGAGCGTTCTGAACGTTTGGCGACTTGGAGTGATCCACCATATAGCCAACGCATAGTGCCTTCAAAGAAACAATATTGTATTTATCCGCCAGGCAAAGTATCCCAACGGAAGTTTCTGCGCTGATATTCATTTCGGCGGAGTAAAGAAATCTTAAAAACACATGGAACACTGCTTGGCATTCCTGACTTTCTGTGAGTACAATTTCTGTTTCTCCCCCTTGTTTCCATCTGTCGTCGTACAACATTGTCCGGAATACATCGCTAGATTTGGCGAGGACGAATCTGTGGCCAAAGAAACGTTTTTCACCCACGACAATCGTGACGTCACTTAGTTCATCTTTGTTGAAGAACTGGGAAACATTCCGAATGAAATTTTCTTCATCATGAAGAATATGTGGGTTTCCTTTACTTTCGACAGACGGTGTTATTACAACAGATGAACCAGGCGACCATTCAGACTCCATATCGGGGATCACCTACGTCATGGTTTCGTTCATACCGAGCCTGTAAAATAAAATTCATGCATTGCTTTAACACCCAGAATATTTGCAGCCATCTTAACAAGGAACTTCTTGTTAGCTTTCACAGGCACTTGTTGCATACAGAGAGAGAGAGAGAGAGAGAGAGAGAGAGAAAGAGAGAGAGAGAGAGAGAGAAAATTTACCCACTCCTTTCTCAGAGTTTTTTCTCTCTATGAAACACGTGCCTGTGAGGTAAAACACTAGAGATTGAGTAGGCTTGGACGGAGACTTAGGCTGTTTTATTTTTAAGTTCCTGTTCCTTATCATAGAGGATCTTACACGAGTGTTCGTGTATTATACACTCGTGTATTACTGAATTTATTAAACGTGTTGAGAAAAAGGGATAAAATGCGAGGCTTTGCTGAGCATTTTATCCAGTTTCTTCAACGAGTTTAATAAATTCAATAATACATGAGCACGAATGCAAGATTCTATTTATCATATGACATTTAAAACCCATTTTATTCACGATTGTTATGCAAAAAAATGTCAGTATTCCGCCATTAGTAAACGCGACGTTGTTAAGAACGTCGTACCTGTAACGTTACGGGGCGTATACTAATTTGCATATTTAATCCACCAGAGGATTATTGAATTTATTACATGGCGTTATAACATTCTCAGGCGCGAGGTCATACGATAATTTACGATAACACACCCGTGTGCCATAGTGCATTTTTCACATTTCCAAACTGGCCTCTTTTCTGATGAAAATCCGTGATATTTCCCTTATTTTTACTGCAAACTTTGAGGCGGTTTTAACGGGTACCCACAACCTATGCCTCGGAGCAGAAATAAGAAAAACAATGTATACACCCGTAAACCCCAGTTTCTCTATATAAAGTAGGGTTCAAAGGGGTGTTCATTTCATGGACTTGTTATCGTGATGGAAAGCCGTGCAGACCATGATCAGGCGCCGCTGATCTGCGTCTTCACTGTTTGCCATACTCAACACGTGAATCCAGTCTACATCCTCTTTACTCAACACTCTTATCTCTCACGGCCCCCGCCCATAGGGGCTTGAAGAAATATATGGGCTGCATGATGCTTACACGCAGAGCTGAATCCGGCCCGCACACTTGTACTGGTAAAACGCTTAGAGGATCTAAGCCTGTCCAGGAACCGCGGTGCGAGGCGGACCGTCCATGCTAATTAACCCTATTGGTTTCATTGGGCGACAGGGCTTGAGATGTAATTTCATCTCAATGTCGGATAAAAGTCCCACAAAATTGGAAGCAACGTCTTCAAAATGATCTTTACAGTGTTGACGGGGACGTTAAACCTCAAATCAAACAAACTCTTATCTCACGATAAGAATATCGAAGCTATAAATAACCTTTACCCAGAGTAACAGTCACGTGGACATCACCCAGCAGGCACATGACGTAATTGTGACGTCACATTAACGTCGGTGCAACGTCATGTCGTTTATGCAACGTCACATCCACGCCGGTGCAACGTCATGACGTTGCACCGACGTTGATTTGACGTTGCCATAGCGACGTGTGCCTACTAGGCAACAACGTAAAGCTATTGGCCCCTTTGAAAAGTATACTCTAAAATGAAAATCATCTCACGTGGAGCAAATCTTTCCTTAAAGAGAGGATCTTTTATTAGTAAAGGAGAGACCAAATATTTTGCGCCCCCGCCCATCTGGGTATACCGCTAAGGTCTAAGCCTGCTCTGGAAAACTCTTGCGTCACAGGGGCGTTCACCTGATATTGGTTTGCAGTTGGGTTTTCAGCAGGTAGGGGTAGAGGGGAGCCTTGTTACTTATTCTGTCTCTACACTTCCATTCGTTTTCCTCTTTCTCCTCTGTCACTCATTTTCTTCTCCTCTACTATTTCTTCTCTCCCTTTCTCTGGGAGAAGACACCAAATGACCCACAATGGTAACCCAAAATAATCAATCGATGCTCTGGAAAATTGCTGAGAGTCGGACCGCTCCTTAAACCCTGGAGGTAGGGCTTGACTTTGTTCATTTCATTTCAATGTCGGGCAAAAGTAGCATAAAATCGGAATCAACGTCTCCAAAATGAACTTAACCCTTATCTTGCTGTTCACGACAACCCTTATCTTTGCAAACAGTGTAGATCCAGATCAGATGGCTTCTGAAGAAGCCATCTGATCAGGATCTACACTGTTTGGCATTCAGTTTATGAATTTGCAGCAATAAATAACATCAAGTAATTTGATTGGTTGATAGACAGAAATGGGTGTGACTTAAATGAATATTCAGCAAGATAAGGGTTAATAGTACTGACGGGACCTAAAACCGCCATACAACACCAATAAAGTGACCACCCACTGGACACTCGTATTGTTGAACTCGACTCTGGTAAGAAAGGGATGAAATCACCTATGCTGACCGATTTATTGTGTGGGACACCAGATTTTATACGCTAACCATAGGGGCTTGAATCATGAAAAAAATGAATTTTTTTTTTTTTCATTTTTTTTTTCATGATTCAAGCCCCTATGCGCTTACTTGGTTATTGGAGAGCAAATCAATAGACCTATACCCTTATGACGTCATAAATGTAAACAAAGTTGCATTATGGGATCGATTGGGGGAAATATAGCGTGTTTTGAGGATGGCAGAACTTCAATAAACAGTAACTGACACGCGGAAACGTTTTCGGGGCCGAATCCCCTTCTTCAGCTCCTGCATATACAGTAGAACTTCGATGGCTCGAACACCGATGGCTCGTTTACCATGGATGTGTCGAACCCCTTCTTGAGCCCCTAGCTAAATCCTCTACATAAGAAAAAGTGGGGGATAATTAAGGAGATTTTAGCCTTTTATCTTGCAGATGTATGCTCTGTGTACTCATTAGAATCGCCTCGATGAGGCGATTCTAATGAGTACACACAGCATACATTTTTTATTGTAGAACACCGAAAAGATGTCTAAAAGTCTCTCGTTATGCCTCCTGACAGTAACCTCAGTGGCTCGAACTACCCCTGTCTCGAACTCATTTTCGAGGTCCCAAAGGTGTTCGAGCCATTGAAGTTCGACTGTAGGTTATATAGCTTACGTCGTGTCAATGCGTAAGCTGTTTACACAGTTTCCTCGTTTATAGCACGCATTTATCGATGGACGAGTGATTCAGGAACTGCTTCCGTCTGAAGCTTAAATGGGCTTCTATTTTTATAGCCAAAGTGGGGTTTGGACCCATGATATGCTGTATGGTAAGATAACCGGGTTGACCCACACATACTTTGGGCCAGTAGAGCAGATTGCGGTTAGTAGAGTGGATGGTCCAGTAACTGATCTCTTGGATTTTTTTTTTTCAATCATACTTGAACAACATCGTAGGTCTTCCAAATGGTTGTGTCACGTCTACCAAAATTGCTTGAAAATAATATTATATGGATAGGAATTAATCCATAAAATATCATTATTTTCAAACGATAAAATGCAAAAATAAAGAAAAAAAATCGAAGAGATCAGATTTGGACCATCCGCTCTAGGCCTACTAACCGCAAGAAAGCTGTACTGACCCTTACCCAGCAGGCACATGACGTAATTTTGACGTCACACCAACGTCGGTTCGACGTCATGACGTTTAAGCGACGTCACATCTACGTCGGTGCAACGTCGTGACGTTGCACCGACGTTGATTTGACGTTGCCCTAGCGACGTGTGCCTGCATGTTTAGTATCTGTGGGTTTACCCGGAGTGTGCATAGCTGGGGATCTGGACCAACTCAGTTTTATTAAGCCCTTGAGGGTTTGGGACCCACAGTATGATGTAGGGCTGTATTACCAGGTTTTCCCGGAGTGTGCCTAGCTGGGGTTCTGAACCCAGAACAACGCTTTAGGCCTATTTAGTCTATTCAAGGGGTCTGAACCCAGATTATATTTTAGGCAATGCAATTTTACTGGGGTTTACCTGGAGACACACAAAACTTTCACCACCTCTCACATTCTTTTTTTATTATTTGAAGCGTCGGGGTCGGCACCGAGCTAAAGGGCTTAAAATGTTAGTTTTGAAAACAAAAAATCACTCCGTAGCAGTAAACGTTTGTGTATTGCCCAAAGTTTTTCAAATAATCATAAAATAATAATATAATAAGTCGTGTTCGCTGTGAACCCCCTACATTTCGACAATCGTACGAAATCTCTGGGTTCGTGACGGTAAAATAGTGCCTTTAACGCCTTTTTCCCTACCGATTTTCCCCCAAACAATCCCACAATGCACCGCTGTAAACAATGCGTGACGTCATAGAGTTTGAAGACTATTTCTTTTTATTTTCTATCTGCGAGTCACGACAATCGAAAATATCCCGGGCTCCGATTTGATTTGGAGTTGAAGGGGAATGGGGACACCTGACAAATTTTCCCGCCATTTTCAAAGGGAGACAACTTTTCGAACTTCATGTTCGCTTTTCTATAAGCTCTGTCCCACAGAAAAAGAGGTCCACTCTTAAAGGAAAGAATTTGCTCCTCATGAGCAAATACCTTCCTTTAAAAGTATGGGAGACAAAGTTACTTTTGCAGGAGTTGCTTCCTCTGAAGGTGTTCGACCAGGCCGACATTACTTCGGTTATTCACCTTATTGGCATTATCTGCTGGTTCCTAGTCTGAAGGTTATCAGTGTATGAAAAACAGGTAACCAGACCCCCCTGACCTTGAAAGGTCAGGGGGGTCTGGTTACCTGTTTTTCCAATATTGACAATGTGCAAGCTGGGAGCCAGCAAATAATGCAAATATGGTGAATGTAGAGGCGGTCTGTCTACCATACCACACTTTTCCTGGACAAGCGGTTAACATGTTAATCAATACATAAATATTCTTTCACTGCCCTTCTTGAATCAGCGGGAGGGAGAGAATGATGGTAGAAAAGATTTCATGATTCATCTTCACGAAAGGGTGTTGCCCATTCGACGGGGATCGAATCCACGCCCACCAGATCACCAGCCGACTAACCCACCGACGCGCAGTCTCAGATCAGCGTATTTTAATAGCACCTCAGGCAGTGTCTTCACAGAGGTGCTTCAGATCTATACATGGTTCCAATAAAGTGAAACTTCAATAATACGAGCACGGGCAGCTCGTTTACCTGGTCTAGTTCGAACTGGATATTTAATTCCTGAAGGATTCTTCCAAAAGCTCCACATTTTATGAATGTTTTCCTGATATAACCGGTTTTATCTGCTTTGTTTGTTTGCTTTGAGGTTTAACGCCCCCTCAGTTGCCAGCGCTGTTTAGATCATTTTGGAGACGCTTCTTCCAATTTGAGACTTTTACCCGACAGTGCTGACACTGACTCAAACCCTGCCGCTCAATGAAACTATGCAGGCATGGTATATTTTTGTACATATTAGATTCGGAGAGAGAGAGAAAGAGACAGAGAAGGGGGAGAAGGGAGAGAGAGAAGGGGTGGAGAAGAGGGAGAGGGGGGACGAGAGACGGGAGAGAATGGGAGAGAGAGAAGAGAGTGAGAGATGAGAGAGAAGGGAGAGGGGGTGAAAGGGAGAGTGAGAAAAAACAGAGAGAGAGAGAGAGAGAGAGAGAGAGAGAGCAGGGATGGAGAAGTGAGAGAGAGAGAGGAGAGAGAACAAGAGATGAGAGAGAAGGGAGAGGAAGCGAAAGGGAGAGAGAGAGAAGAGAGAGAGAGAGAGAGGGGAGAGAGAACGAGACAAGGGAGTGAAAGACAGAGAGAGAGAGAGAGAGCGAGAGAGAGAGAGGGAGAGAGAGAGAGAACGAGATGGGAGAGAAGGGAGAAGAGGGAGTGAAAGGGAGAGGGAGAAGAAACAGAGAGAGAGAGGAGACAGAGAGAGCAAGAGATGAGAGAGGGAGTGAAAGGGTGAGAGATAAGAAACAGAGAGAGAGAGAGAGAAAGAAACAGAGAGAGAAGAGAGGGAGGGAAAGAGAGAGAGAAGAAACAGAGAGAGAGAGAGAGAGAGAGAGAGAGAGAGAGAGAGAGAGAGAGAGAGAGAGAGAGAGAGAGAGAGAGAGAGAGAGAGAGAGGCATTATGATCAAATCTCAGTAGTTAGAACTACCCCTATCTCGAACAATTTTATTTTACGGTATTTTAAGGTATTCGAGTTATTGGAGTTCGACTTAGAGCGAAGTTTCTGATACGCATGAGCTGCTGATCAGAGTCTTTGCTGCGCGCGAATGTACCAACAACAATTTTTCACACGATGCGGCCCAAATAAGCATGACCGGGTCACGATGTAAACCAGCAGTTAAAATGACAATCACATGGCTTCGCATTCGCATAAAAAGTACACTTGTTTTCTTGTTTTTGAGCTGGTTTTGTTTTGTTTGTTTGATTTGAAGTTTAACGGCCCCGTCAACACTGTATAGGTCATGTTGGAGAAGTTGCTTCCAATTTTATGGGACTTTTAACCGACCTTGAAATGAAATGACATCCTGGACTGAGACTATTTAAATTCACCCATAAATTCCAGTTTGTTAAGCAAACAGTGTAGACCCTGATCAGACGCCGCGTTCCGCGGCGTCTGATCTGGGTCTACACTGTTTGCCAAGTCCAACACATGATTCCAGTCCAGATTCTATAGATAACCCTCCTACGCATCAATAAGAACAGCGCGGCTATTTTCTATAAATAACCGTTACCTGGTTTTCCGACAAGTCAGTGATAGTCACGTGGACTTAAGCATTGAAAAGCTTAATGCGCTTTATAACTTTTGGTTGACTGATAATCAATCGACCGAAAAGGGGAAGATCAACTATATCTAGCCAGAAAAAAAGACGTAAAATGGCCATTTACAACTCAACTGTCATTTAGCCAAAACAACGTTAAAATGGCTTTGCATCTAAATGTCATCAGCAAAAAACCGCGAACAGTCAACTGTCACAAGCCAAAAAGAAAAAGAAACGAAAAGTGCGTTTGATTAGTGATCAGAAGGTCGCGGGTCCGAGTACCCGAAGAAAAGACACCTTTCCTTCCTTTCCTTGCAGAGATTGGCGTCTCACATGTGGCCCGAGCGAGGCTCGAACCACAGCAGTGAGAGATGTAATGATTGAGAGTCAGCGCTCTTACCCATAAGACCACGGAGGCACGTGCTTAAAATCCTGTTCCTTCTGTTTAACTATATTTGCATGAGCCTGCGCGCGACAAAACTAATTAAAAGTATGTTTTAATAGTGGACTCGGATCAGGCTGTGCATCTTGGCAGCCTCTGGCGTGTCCAAAGATCAACAAGCAAACATCAGACCAGGCTGGCCACGTCCCGAGGTAATAAAGCATTGCTCATACTCAATCCAGCGGGGATCCGGTTGTCGCCCACCCTAACGATTGGCTCGAAATAAGTGAAATAATCCTGAAAGGGCCGTAAAATCGAAAAACAAACGTAATCCAGATGATCAAAATGATCGGGATCAAATTGAACCGCGTTCACATAAGGACTAATATAATGCGGATCAAGATGATTCACATCCATGACAACAGATTAGGTGGGTATTTTGTGATAAATGAAGGATAGTTTTCCTTATTATTCATATAAGCCCATGGAGGTTAGAGGAAGACTAATTAATCGTGGAGCGCTTTGGTGCTGTGGTAGCACATTGGATTTGTGGTCGAGAGGTTGCGGGTTCGAGCCTCACGCTGACCAAAGTGTTGTGCCCTTGAGGAAGGCATTTCACCCACATTGCTTAAAAAAGTACTGGTTACAACCAAGGAAATCATGCTCGTAAAGCTCTGATGTGAGCAAGTAGCAGAAATAGGACAGCTCTGTTGGCGAGGCCTTATCCCCGGCTTTGCGCTGTGCGCGTTTCTGTTCAGCTTCACTGCTGAGTTCTGCCTCGTATTACTGGCATCCCTTCTTATGAGGTCTCGCCACTTTGCTCGGTCCTGCGCAATTTGTTCCTAAAACCCTGTTGGAATGTTGAAATCCTTTATGGAGGCTCTGAGGGTTCTTCTGACCACCATGGAAGCGTTTGACTTTTTCTAATTCTCCAAAGAGGGCTTTCTTTGGCAAACGTTCCTCAGGCATCCCAGTAACATAGCCTGTCCATCTTAACTGTGTCAGTTTCAGATGAGTATACGTACACTCTGCATCCCTGGCCTTTTCAGGACTTTCACATGTGTTTGGAATCCTGTCTTGACACTTATTCTTTAAGACTTTTCTAAGGCAGCCTGTATGGGAGTGGTTCAGTCTTTGGCATGCCGTTGGTAAACTGTCCACGTTTCACATGAAATAATAGTGTTGTCCGTAACACAGCTCTGTGTGTCAAGCCTGATTCTACTTCGATCCAAAACACTATCATGTAGCCGGCAAAATGCTGCACTGCTTTGGCAATCTTGGCATTGACTTCATCATCGATATGCACGGCTCTTGACAGTGTGTTTGGTTTGTTTGTATTGGGGTTTAACGGCCCAAGCAACACTATTTAGGTCATTTTGAGTCGCTCAGTTTACCTATCCACACTTATCCTGGTTGTTTGATTTGAGGTTTTACGTCCCCGTCAACACAATTTAGGTCATTTTGGAGACGTTCCTTCCAATTCTGTGGGACTTTTACCGGACACTGAGATGAAATGACATCTCAATCCCTGCTGACCAATGAAACCAATAGGGTTTATAAGCATGGACGGGCCGACTCGCAGCAATTTTCCTGGATAGGCTTAGACCTAAGCGGATTACAAGTACCCATGTGCGGTCGGTATCAGCTCTGCGTGGAAGCATCGTGCAGCCCAGTACAGTGCACATTCTTTCGCCAGAAACTGACAACCAGCTGATCACCAGTCAGACGCGCATCCGACTCAGCTACCGAGACCGGCTTGACAGTGTGCTGGTGAACTAATCGACCACTTACAATCTTTGACCTTTTACTGTGATGGTGGGCTCCTAAGGCTTGCCAGGTGCTGATTGAAAGACCACGTCAGCCTTTTTGATGCTAATTATGAGGTCAAAGCTGTCACAGGAGTCAGACTTTATGCATCTCTTCTGCTGCAGAACCCTCTGCCATGTCAACTCATCTGGCACCTCTGACGGCACCTTGGATTTGGCCTGCAACCTTCTAAGGTTGAAAAGGTTCACAGCAAAGCGATACCTAATAGGTATACCGTTGTCACCATCCTGGAAAGCATCTGTGTTTACGTACATGTGTACATTACATCCGGGGATCGAACCGAGGGCCTCTATCATGATATATAGGCAAGTGCACTATTAACCACTGAGCTATCACGCTGCAACGGTTCTAACGAATGCCCGTAAACTATGCCTCACAGAGGCGGTGTGTGTGTGTGAATTCGGGTTTAACGTCGCTTTCAACAATTTTTCAATCATATCACGACGGTGTCTGGTTGCGACAGGGAGCTCAATGCTCACATTTATAGTGCTGCCTCACTGAAGTATCATGTCCCAGACACATTACATGATACCACACCCAGTCACATTATCCTGACACTGGATCGACCAGTCCTAGCTCTACCCCGTAAATCTGAGTGCCAAACGAGGAGCAGCTAGTACCATTTTTAACGACTTTGGTATGTCGCGGCCCGGGGTCGAACCCCAGACCTCCCGTTCCCCGGAGCGGACACTCTACCAACTGAGCTATCGGGGCCGGTCACAGAGGCGGTTCTATACCTACAACCTATATATGAGATGAAGCAGAAATAAGAAAGATAACGTTTACCCCTTAAACCCCAATTTTCTGTATAAACAGGGGAGTGGGTTGACATGGAATTTAACGTGATGATACATGCACTTCTTAACAGATTTTGGACATCTTTTTTCGCGAAATGTACAGTAGAACTTCAATGGCTCGAACACCTTTGGGACCTCGAAAATCTGTTCGAGACAGGGGTAGTTCGAGCCACTGAGGGAGACTGCCAGGAGGTATACGATATACTTTTGGATATCTTTTCGGTGTTTTGTAATGAAAATGTATGCTGTGTGTACTCATTAGAATCGCCTCAGCGAGGCGATTCTAATGAGTACACACAGCATACATTTGCAAGATAAAAGACTAAAATCTTCTTAATTATCCCCCATTTTGTCTTATGTAGAGGATTTCGCTAGGGGCGCAAGAATGGGTTCGACGCATCCATGGTAAACGAGCCATCGGTGTTCGAGCCATCGAAGTTCTACTGTATATTTCATTTACCTTCCACATTTGAAGATTAATCCGTGTATATGTGAACAATTAATTTAAAGCGCTGACGTATCCTTTGATCTGCTTAATGATTATGCGCAGAACCATGAATACACACTTCTTTGTTCAGTCATCCGACCTTTAGATCAAACAGATCGATAGAAAATTGTGTTTAAAACCTATAATATATTGTAGTATGCTTTAAACCAAAAGTAAAAGCGAATTGTCGTATGTACAATAACATTTTCAAAGAAAGCTACCAGGACAAAGATTTTAAGCGCGTTACTGACTTACATGTACACGTAGAAATCACAGCTGATCAATGTTTACATCGGTCATGCTTAGTAAACAAACGTAACTTATGAAGCGTGGAAGAAACCGCACCGGTGTCTGACAAAGCGCAATATTATAGTTTGCATCGGAAAGGAACGGGATCTCAAGACAAAGTTGCCCCCGTTTATTTTTCGTTAGCAAGCACGCAATTGCGCGTTAAAATGATTTAACAACACTTCCGTGTCACATACTGCATTATTTCATATCAAGGTCAAGTGTTTTTTCTCCGGGTAGGCCGGTTTTCGCCCACCTCTAATTAACGACCGGCTCGAAATTAGTGAATTAATCTTGCATGGGCCATACCCCCACCCAAACATACACAAAAATTATATCTCCAAAAAGGTTATTTTCCAGATGAAAATTTGTGATTTTTTGTACTCCAAACATAGTATAAGGGTGCTCGTTAGAACCGCCCTTATTGAGGCGGTTCTAACGAGTACTCACAGCCTATGTCTTGGAGCAGAAATAAGAAAACATAATATATAGCCATGCACAACCCAGTTTTCTCTAAATAAAATGGACTTTAGAGGTTTAGATGGGTGTTCATGACATGGACTTGTTAACATGATGATCATGATGTATAGTCGTATAAATCCTACCTATCTGGCTGCCCTCGCCCATAGGGGCTTGAAGAAATATATGGGGTGCATGATGCTTCCACGCAGAGCTGAATCCGGCCAGCACACTAGTACTAGTAAACCGCTTAGAGGATCTAAGCCTGTCCAGGAACGGCGGTGCGAGTCGGACCGTTCATGCTAATAAACCTTATTGGTTTCATTGGGCGACAGGGCTTGAGATGTCATTTCATCTCACGGTCGGGTAAAAGTCCCACAAAATTGGAAGCAACGTCTCCAAAATGACCTTTACAGTGTTGACGGGGACGTTAATCCTCAAATCAAACAAACAAACCTACCTATCTGGACATTGCTTGATTGATTGTTTTGTCGTATCATCATCGCCGTCGTCGTCGTCGTCATTAAACTTTGACACAAAGACATCATCATCATCAACATTAGCATCATCATCATCATCATCATCATCATCATCATCATCATCATCATCATCATCATCATCATCATCATCATCATCATCATCGGTATATTCATCATCGCCGTCGTCAACATCATTATTGAATCATCATCGTCGTCGTCATTACAACAATATCATCATCAATTTAATCTTCATCGTCGTCACCGGCGTCACAACTGCATCATCATCATCATCATCATCAAAACACCATCACCGTCGTGACCATTATCATTATCATCATTGTCGCTATCGTCATCTTCGTCCATAAACATCATCATCGTCAGCAGCAGATACTGGATCTGCTTCATCATCATCACCGTCGTCATCATCGTCAATAACATCATCAACTTGGTCACTGTTATCATCATCATCATCATCATCATCATCATCATCATCATCATCATCATCATCATCATCACCATCATAAACAAGAGGCTCAATGAGCCTAAACCGCTCACCTGAGGAACTTAAGTTTTAACAATTCACAGACTTGACTACTAAATCTGCTAACAGAATCCAGCCCATTGACCCTTACAGGATATAAGTCATCATTATTGCATTGCATTCCAAGTTTGAGACTTCTAGCTTCTATAGTTCCTGAGAAATCTTTGACGAAAATTTAACATTGGTCAAAATGGAGAGAAAGAAGAATGAAAGAACAGATGAACAAATAAGCTGAGAAAGCCCAATGTCTCTTACACAAAATAAGTCATCATTATTCTATTGAATACCAAATTTGATGCTTCTAGCTTTTATAGTTCCTGAGAAATCTTTGATTAAAAATTTAACATTGGTCTATTATCTCTATATGGAGAGAAAGAAGAATGAAGGAACAAATGAACCAGACTAGCTCCAAAACCTAATGCAGCCTTTCCCCTTGCCCAATGGTGCTACACATAAAATTTAAACAAGATTGGTCGACTGCCTTCTGAGATATGCTTCATTGAAAGTGTGGACGACGGATGGACGGACGACAGACGACGGACTCCGGAGCCTTGGTATACTATCAGCTCACTGGAGCCTTTGGCTCAGGTGAGCTAAAAATTCATGTCGCTATTTCTGTCACAACATTTTCCCTACGTTAAGTCTATGGGCAAATTTTTTTGTCTCTCAAGGTCACGTAACTCCGAGGTCAATATTCCGATTCGGCCCAAAATCGAACTTAACCGAGATTTTATGCCTGTCCTCGTTACCTGCAAGTTTGAAGCTGATATGAATAAAAATAAAGTTGCTATCGTGGTCACAACGTATTTTTATGCTCAAGGGCAGGTAACTCCAAGGCAAATATTCCGATTCGGCCCAAAATCGAACTTAACCGAGATTTTATGTCTGTCCTAGTTACCTGCAAGTTTGAAGCTGATCTGAAAAAAATTCAAGTCGCTATCGTAGTCGCAACATTTTCCCTAATTAAGTCTATGGGCAAATTTTTTGTCGCTCAAGGTCACGTAACTCCGAGGTCAATATTCCGATTCGGCCCAAAATTGAACTTAACCGAGATTTTATGCCTGTCCTCGTTACCTGCAAGTTTGAAGCTGATATGAATAAAAATAAAGTTGCTATCGTGGTCACAACGTATTTTTTTATGCTCAAGGGCAGTTAACTCAAAGACAAATAATCCGATTCGGCCCAAAATCGAACTTAACCGAGATTTTATGTCTGTCCTCGTTACCTGCAAGTTTGAAGCTGATCTGAAAAAAATTCAAGTCGCTATCGTAGTCACAACATTTTCCCTATGTAAAGTCTATGGGCAAATTTTTTGTCGCTCAAGGTCATGTAACTCCGAGGTCAATATTCCGATTCGAACTTAACTGAGATTTTATGCCTGTCCACGTTACCTGCAAGTTTGAAGCTGATCTGAATAAAAATAAAGTTGCTATCGTGGTCACAACGTATTTTTTTATGCTCAAGGGCAGGTAACTCCAAGGCAAATAATCCGATTCGGCCCAAAATCTAACTTAACCGAGATTTTATGTCTGTCCTCGTTACCTGCAAGTTTGAAGCTGATCTGAAAACAAGAGGCCCATGGGCCACTATGCTCACCAGAGCTCAGGTGGGCACTGCCAAATTGCAGCCATGTATTTTAACATGATATCATTTTAATCTGCCAAATGAACCCCCATATCCAAATGAGCATCTGTGTGGACTCAGTATATGAAACATTAGGCCTTTTATGAAGTAGAGGGGATGGGGCATGGACCCAATGGAGCCCTGGTTGGTATCACTAAATTTGTCTTATCACAAAGAACAAGAATATATATGGTTTCGCAGTGGGGATCTGCATGGCTGGAGATATAAGTGGAGGGGTTGGAGCATGCCCTGTCGTTCCCAGGAAAGCCCAAGATTGTTGTCCCTAAATGTGTCCCATCATAAGGACCAAGTATATATATGGTTTAGGGGTGGGAATCTGAACGGTTTCCAAGATATCCTTTCATGAAGTGGAAAGGAGAGGACTGGCCCCTGCGGACACCCCTACAGTAGGTGTGCTAATAATAAGGGACAAGAACATATATGAATATGGGGTGGGGATTTGAATGGTTTCTGAAATATATGGCCTTTTATGAAGTGGAAGGGCGGGCACATTGCCTCAGCACAAAGAGACCCCCAAGTTGGTGTGACTGAATGAGTCTTATCATAAGGAACAAGAATATATATGGTTTAGGGGTGGGGATCTGAACTATTTCTGAGATATGTGGCTTTTAATGAAGTCAAGCGGTGGAGCAAGGCCCGGGCATGCCCCGGGGACTCACAAGCTGGTGTCCATGAATGTGCCTTATCATAAGGAAGATGAATATATATGGTTTAGGGGTGGGGCTCTGAACAGTTTCTGAGATATAAGGCCTTTTGTGAAGTGCAGGGGTGGGGCAAGCCCCAGGGTGACCCCCAGGTTGGTGTCAATGAAAGTGTCTTATCATAAGGTACAAGAATATATATGGTTTAGGGGTGGGGATCTGTAAGGTTTCCGAGATATTGTGATATTATGAAATGGAGGGGGTGGGGCATGGCCCCAGCACATCCCTGGGGACCCCCAGGTTGGTGTCACTGAATGTGTCTCATCATAATGAACAAGAACATATATGGTTTAGGGGTGGGGATCTGAACAGTTTCTGAGATATATGGCCTTTTGTGAAGTGAAGGGGTGGGGCATGGCTCCGGCGCACCCTGGAAGACCCCCAATTTGGGGTCAATGAATGCGTCTTATCATAAGGAGCAAGAATATATATGGTTTAGGGGTGGGGATCTGTAAGGTTTCCGAGATATTGGGCCTTTTATGAAATGGAGGGGCGGGACATGGCCCCGGCGCATCCCGGGGGACCCCCAGTTTGATGTCACTGAATGCATCTTATCATAAGGAACAAGAGTATATAGGGTTCAGGGGTGGGGATCTGAATGGTTTCCGAGATATTGGGCCTTTTATGAAGTGGAGGGGGTGGGGAATGGCCTCGGCACATCCCGGAGGACCTCCAGGTTGGTGTCACTGAATGCGTCTTATCAATAGGAACAAGAATATATATGGTTTAGGGGTGGGGATCTGTAAGGTTTCTGAGATATCAGTCATTTTATGAAGTACTGGGGACGGGGCATGGCCCCGGCACAACCTACTGGACCCCCAGGTTGACATAAAAGCAAATGGCTGAGAGAAGTTTACTAAAGGAACATTTCTATGAAAGTTTTGTCAAAATATCTGCAAAGGCTTTGTAGTTAATACCATTTTTCAATTTTCCCCATTATAAGTCTATGGAAAATCTAAGTTGCCATAGCAACCAAACTAAAGAGCCGAATTTCATAAAAAAACACAAAACCTGTAAAGGCAAATATGGTGAATATTTCCATAAACTTTCAGCCTCATAGAGCATACGGTTTCTGAGGAGATGATTTTTTAAGTATTTTTTTTCTATTTTTTCATTTTGGTTTCCATGGCAACCAATACAAATGAGCAGTAGGCCTAAAATCATATGGCAGATAGTAGATTGCCTAAGGAATATTTCTATGAAAGTTTTGTCAAAATATCTGCAGTGGCTTGGCAGTAAATGCCATTTTTCAATTTTCCCCATAGTATAAGTCTATGGAAACTCTAAGTTGCCATAGCAACCAAACCAATGAGCCGAATTTCATAAAAAACACAAACTTTCAATCCCCCAACCCAAGGATGCTACAGATGAAATTTGGGCTGAATCGGCCCAGTGGCTTCAGAGGAGATGTCGTTTGAAAATGTTAACGCCAGACGACGACGACGACGACGACGACGACGACGGACAACTGCCTATCCTATAAGCTCCCCCGGAGCCTTCGGCTCTGGTGAGCTAAAAATTCAAGTCGCTATCGTAGTCACAACATTTTCCCTATGTTAAGTCTATGGGCAAATTTTTTGTCGCTCAAGGTCACGTAACTCCAAGGTCAATACTCCGATTCGGCCCAAAATCGAACTTAACCGGGATTTTATGCCTGTCCTCGTTACCTGCAAGTTTGAAGCTGATCTGAATAAAAATAAAGTTGCTATCGTGGTCACAACGTATTTTTTCATGCTCAAGGGCAGGTAACTCCAAGGCAAATAATCCGATTCGGCCCAAAATCGAACTTAACCGTGATTTTATTTCTGTCCTCGTTACCTGCAAGTTTGAAGCTGATCTGAAAAAAATTCAAGTCGCTATCGTAGTCACAACATTTTCCCTATGTTAAGTCTATGGGCAAATTTTTTGTCGCTCAAGGTCACGTAACTCCGAGGTCAATATTCCGATTCGGCCCAAAATCGAACTTAACCGGGATTTTATGCCTGTCCTCGTTACCTGCAAGTTTGAAGCTGATCTGAATAAAATAAAGTTGCTATCGTGGTCACAACGTATTTTTTCATGCTCAAGGGCAGGTAACTCAAAGGCAAATAATCCGATTCGGCCCAAAATCGAACTTAACCCTGATTTTATGTCTGTCCTCGTTATCTGCAAGTTTGAAGCTGATCTGAAAAAAAAATCAAGTCGCTATCGTAGTCACAACATTTTCCCTATGTTAAGTCTATGGGCAAATTTTTTGTCGCTCAATGTCACGTAACTCCGAGGTCAATATTCCGATTCTGCCCAAAATCGAACTTAACCGAGATTTTATGCCTGTCCTTATTATCTGCAAGAATGAAGTCGATCAGAAAAAAATTGACGGAGCTAGAGTGATGACAAGCTTTTTCCTATGTTAAGTCTATGGGAGCTATATGTTGCCATGGTAACCAGAGTTCCACTCAGATCTGCATGAAAACCTTATGCAGTCTTTCCACGTGCCCAATAATGTTACACATGAAATTTGATCAAAGTCGGCCAAGTAGTCTTCAAGATATACATTTTTGAAATTCACATTAACCCTTATGCAAAAATGCACAAGGGCAGGTAACTCCTAAGTGTATGATCCGATTCTGCCAATTATCGAACTTGACCGAGATTTCATGGCTGTGCTGGTTATCTGTAAGAATGAAGCCAATCCGAACAAAATTGAAGCAGCTACAGTGATGACATTTTCCCCATGTTAAGTCGATACGCAATTTTTCGGGCGCTCAAGGGGACGTAACTCTTGAGTGAATTATCTGATTCGGCCCAAAATCGAACTTGACCGAGATTTTATGCCTGTACTGGTTATCTGCAAGAATGAAGTCGATCAGAAAAAAATTGACGGAGCTAGAGTGATGACAAGCTTTTTCCTATGTGAAGTCTATGGGAGCTAGATGTTGCCATGGCAACCAGAGTTCCACTCAGATCTGCCTGAAAACCTAATGAAGCCTTTCCACTTGCCCAATAATGCGACACATGAAATTTGATCAAAGTTGGCCAAGTAGTCTTTAAGATATACATTTTTGAAATTCCCATTAACCCTAATGCAATAACACACAAGGGCAGGTAACTCCTAAGTGAATGATCCGATTCTGCCAGTTATCGAAATTGACCGAGATTTCATGGCTGTGCTGGTTATCTGCAAGAATAAAGCCAATCTGAAAATAATTGAAGCAGCTACGGTGATGACAACATTCTCCCCATGTTAAGTCAATAGGCAATTTTTTCAACGCTCAAGGGCACGTAACTCCTGAGTGAATAATCCGATTCAGCCCAAAATCGAACTTGATCGAGATTTCATGCCTGTCCTCGTTATCTGTAAGAATGAAGTCGATCAGAAAAAAATTGACGGAGCTAGAGTGATGACAAGCTTTTTCCTATGTTAAGCCTATTGTTGCTGTGGCAACCAGAGTTCTCATCCGATCTGCACGAAAACCTAATACAGCCTTTCCCCCTACCTGATGATGGTTCATATGAAATTTGATCAAGGCCGGCCCACTGGTTCCAGAGATATACTTCGTTGAAAGTGTGGACGACGGACGACGGACGCCGGCTCGTGGTATACTAATACCTCACATGAGCTAAAAATGCGGCCAGTGAAATATATCTTCGAACAGGTGCGCTTGGCGAAAATTGAAATCAGCAAACGTACTTTCTCTGTCACAATACAGCATTCACAATCCGCTAGAAAAACACTTTTGGGTCACAGATGCGCATGCTCATCTCAGTATTTCCTGTTCGCACGTGTCCGAAGACTCTCTTTTTTCGGGTTCATTATTTGTCATCCTTTTAATACTATATGTTTGTTTGATTTGAGGTTTATCGTCCCCCTCAACACTATATAGGTCATTTCGGAGACGTTACTTCCAGTTTTGTGAGACTTTTACCCGACATTGAGATGAAATGACATCTCAAGCCCTGCCGCCTAATGATAAGATCAGATATGAGACCCTCGTGAGAAAACCTGTTTTGTGCCATTTGCGAAGAACAAAGATGTTGATCAGATTGCGCATTTGCGCCTCGATGAGGCGGTTCTAACGAGTACTCACAATCTATATTTTGAGCAGAAATAAGAAAAATATCACAACTTTTCATCTTAAATTTTTCGTTTTTCCAGCGATAAAAGTTTGCAATGTACAGTAAAACTTCGATGCCTCGAACACCGATGGCTCGTTTACCATGGATGAGTCGAACCCATTCTTGAGCCCCTAGCGAAATCCTCTACATAAGAAATAGTGGGGGATAATTAAGGAGATTTTAGTCTTTTATCTTGCAAATGTATGCTGTGTGTACGCATTAGAATCGCCTCGATGAGGCGATTCTAATGAGTACACACAGCATACATATTCATTATAGAACATCGAAAAGAGATGTAAAAGTATCTCGTTATGCCTCCAGACAGTAACCTCAGTGGCTCGAACTACCCCTGTCTCGAATAGATTTTCGAGGTCCCAAAGGTGTTCGAGCCATTGAAGCTCGACTGTACATATTTGTATAGGCGTGTTTTCGTAATGCAAACGCAGTTTGTGCACTTTTCCTTATCTCCGCCAGCCAACATAGAAATGTACCAGGTTATGGCGGGGTAGCAGAATTATACCGGGGAATTAAGTATTTTTTGAGAATTTGACGTCTAACCCTTATCTTGCTGTTCACGACAACCCCTATCTTTGCAAACAGTCTAGATCCAGATCAGATGGCTTCTGAAGAAGCCATCTTATCAGGATCTACACTGTTTGACATTCAGTTTATGAATTTGTAGGAATAAATTACATCAAGCAATCTGATTGGTTCAAAGTCAGAGATGGGTGTGGCTAAAATGAATATTCAGCAAGAGAAGGGCTAATTTCAAATCAAAGGTCGAGGATACATTTTTTCTGCTATCTAACTAAAAGTCCCTGTCGCAAAGTGGTCCATCAAATTTCCAAGGGATTACTTGTGTGTCTCATCACGCCTACACAACTTTGACCCCCTTAAATCCCACTTTTATGTAATAAAACTGGGCTAAACAGGGGTTTTAATTTTTTTTCTAAAACATGGACTGTGGCTAATCATTAGAACAGAACCGCCTCACGAGTACCCACAATCTATGAAAAATATTAGAATTTTTAATCTGAAAATTATTTGAATATATAACATATTCGAATATGTGTGTTTTCCTAATGAATCCCAAGGATATTCCTGCAACCACCCGATCCAGAACTATAAATGATAAGGGTAATGTTTTCAAGAATTCAGAGTTGCAGTCTAATCAAAGGAGGACAGACGTTATTACGTTTGACCCTATAAATGACAAGCGACAAAGTTCTATTTGGTTTCTTTTCTTTCTTTCTTTTTTTTTTTTTTTTTTGTTTTCTGAGAAATTCAGGCTTCTCTCGCGGACGATTCACACGAAATGTCAAACCTTATTTCGAAATGAGCTTTAAAGGTGCATTATTGAGCTATCTGGAAAAATGCTTCAAAAAATAAAATACATATAGCCGGTATTTTTCTATAAAACAATACAAATGAATGCATTTTATGCAAAAAATGCGGACAATTATGATGACAGGTAAACGAGTTTGAGAGGGATTCCCTAACTAGGTTTCGAACACTAGTTAGATCTATTTTTAGTTCCTGACAAAAAAAGAATCCCCATATATGACGTTATGCGACGTTCATTTTTGGCCTTGTTTGCTTAGGCCATGTCTGAATCGGAAAAAATATGACGCTGAATACCATGCCATAAGTAACGACACTCAGGGACGATACTGTCGCCATGTATGTGAAAAGTGGCAGATTTATTTTTAGAACAGAAATTCAGAACACATGTTCAGAGCGAAGGGTAAACACGAATGAAAACGACCATTTTCACAAAGTTCTGAAGCTTTATTTGGCTCCAAAAGTGTACACATGACAAAGGAGTATGCATTGAAGATAAAAACCAGAAAAAAAATTTGAGACCCGGTAGCTCAATAATGCACCGTTAACCGTTTTCCAGCTCAACACGACAGCCCCTACATTTCAGTGCAAAAATGTAGAAAAAAATCAGATGGCTTTTAAGCCATCTGGATCTACACTGTTGATTGTCATGCAGCGTGTGAATTGAACGACTACATTATATAGAGGATCTTACATGAGTGTTCATGTATTATTGAATTTATTAAACGAGTTGAGGAAAAGGGATAAATGCTCGGCTTTGCCGAGCATTTATCCCTTTTCCTCAACGAGTTTAATAAATTCAATAATACATGAGCACGAATGCAAGATTCTATTTATCATATGACATTTAAAACGCATTTTATTCTTGATTGTTTATAAAAAATATGAATACTCCACCATTAGTAAACACGACGTCGTTAAGGACTTCGTACATGTAACGTTACGGGACGTATCTAGCTAATTTACATATTTAATCCACTAGTGGATTATCGAAAATAATACATGGCGTTATTACACTCTCAGACGCGACGTCATATGATAAATTGCAATTCAAAATGGCAATTATTACGGAACACAACAACAAAACATGTACAATTAAAGTCCTAGTTGTTCCAGGACACATTACATTGTGCAAACATTGCTATCCGCAGCACACTGTCCGTCAGGTGGCGCTATAAACAGTCGTCCATTTTTACACATACACAACTGAAAAACGTCATCGTATTGTTGGCCCTGTAGCTGTGGTTGACTTTTGATGAGATTTTTCATTAGAATGTTGGTCGAGTTTAGATAAATCTGAAAAAGTAGAAGGTAAGATAGTACTCGGTACAAATATGGAATAACCAATACACACATATATGACACACAAAATCTTTCACTTTATAGGTTTTTACATGTCCATTTCCAATTTAAGGATGTACGTGTTATTTATTTTATGTATTGCAGTTTTTACAACAATCCCTTTTCCGCATTCTGAGTCTTCAGTGTTTTTGTATTTGTGAAAGTTGATTTTTAAATCAATTCTATGTTAACGCAATACTATATCCGGTACTGGGGGCCCCCCTCATCACTTCCGCTTTCGTCCGATTCATAAAATAGTCCTTATGGCCCAACTTTCATTACTGGGTCGTCGTTGAATTTCAAAAGACCCGGTTTCATAAGCTTATATACATGCTTATTCAATTTTACATAAAAAGAAAGGCACTGAAAAACAAAACAGAACAAAAAGAAAAAATGTTCAAACAAACCATATTCATGCGCCCTTTCATGACCTATGATCTTCTGGTTTATTCCGAGTTTCTGAACTGGACTCCTCTTGCTTTGATATTTGGGCATATTTATCCATTTTTGTAAAAGGGGGGGGTTTAGTCTAGGTCATTTATATGTTGACAAACAGTATAGATCCTGGTCAAACTGGTCGCAATACCCTGTCTCATCTGGATCTTGAAGAGCGTTATATAATTCTGTAACAAGTACTTCCTTTTACAAACAAGAGGGCCAGAATAACCCTGGCTTGCTCACCTGATCCTTATTGTACAAATTATTTGGTAGGTAATAAAAGATGAGGTGCATGGTTTCAGCAATTTTTGTTAACAGTGACCCAAGTAACCTTTCTGTGAAATTATTTCAAATTTAGTCTAGCTGTTTAGGAGTAGAAGTCATTTTAAGGTTTATTTATTTCTAGTTCTGGTAGCTATCATGTTCAGTGCAGCAAGAGGATTTGAGCAACTTTGTCAAAGGGTCATCAATGGAACATTCTTTGAAATTGTTTTCTTTTCGGGGCTGAAGTCTTTCTAAAGTTCCCTTTAACAATACACAGCTGACTTGAATGTCACTATCTGCGCACCCTGTGGACATTGAGGGTCAGGTCCTACGGCACCAGACAGAGATGAACCAGCCACTTACAATGCCACATGGTGACGGGGGTGGGGATTGGGGGAAAGAGTTCACATCAGAAGCTAGACATGAGTCGGCGGTTCCCTTAGACAATACAGAGCTGACGTGTTTGTATGTCACTATCTGGGATCTGGGCACCTTGTGAACATTAAGGGTTAGGTCGGAGTGCACCAGACGGATATGAACACCGGCTCAGTCTAACATAAAATACCTTGTGGTGACAAGGGATTGGGGAGCAAAGTTGGCATTAGAAACTAGACTTACGACACGGTGGTTCCCTTTGACAACACACAGCTGACTTGTTTGTTTGTCACTATCTGAACACCTTGTGCACATTGAGGGTCAGGTCCTAGTGCACCAGACGGAGATGAACCGGCTCAGTCTAACTTACAATGCCTCGTG
The DNA here is from genome assembly GCA_963580285.1 of Lucinisca nassula. Taxonomy (NCBI): domain Eukaryota; kingdom Metazoa; phylum Mollusca; class Bivalvia; order Lucinida; family Lucinidae; genus Lucinisca; species Lucinisca nassula. Next base: position 23,089,813 of record OY757015.1, read on the forward strand.
GTGACAAAGGGTGTTTTCACACCACCTTTACCCATGACGACACCTCAATACCATTTGCAGACTTCTCATGTAAAAAGGTCACCATTAAATTCATAAAATACCCCCACATGACCAAGTCACTGTCACAATGATCATTCTAAGCAAGTTTTATGATGATCGGACCAAAACTGTGACCTCAAGCGTGTTCATAAAGTTTGACCTACTGACCAACATTTGGATCCGACATGATTCATATTCCGACTCGATATTGCCAAGATGATCATTCTGAGCAAGTTGTAGGCTGATTGGACAAAAACTGTGACCTCTACAGAGTTTGCAAGGTTTTTCTATGATTTGACCTGCCGACCTACTTTTTTAACCCGACATGACCCATATTCGAACTTGACTGCATATTGTCATGATTATCATTCTGACCAAGTTTGATGGTGATTGGACCAAACCTATTGCCTCTAGAGTGTTGACAAGGTTTTTCTATGATTTGATCTACTGACCTACTTTCTGATACGACATGACCCATGCTCGAACAATATTGAGCTATTGTCATGATGACCATTCTGAGCAAGCTTGATAATGATCGGACCAAAATTGAGGCCTCTAGAGTGTTCACAAGGTTATTCAATGATTTGACCTACTAACTTTTGATCCGACATGACCCATATTCGAACTTGATCGCGATATTGTCAAGATGATCATTCTGAGCAAGTTTAATGATGATCGGACCACAAATGTGGCCTCTAGTGTGTTCACAATGTTTTATCTATGATTTGACCTACTGACCTTTATTTTAACCCGACATGACCGACCCATACACAAACTTTATCGAGATGTTTTCATGATGACCATTCTGAGAGAGTTTAATGATGATTGTGGCCTCTAGAGTGTTGACAAGGTTTTTCTATGATTTGACCCAGTGACCTACGTTCTGACTCGACATGACCTATGTTCCAACATGACTGAGATATTGTCATGCTAATCATTCTGAGCAAGCTTGGTGATGGTCGGACCAAAACTCTGGCCTCTATAGTGTTTGCAAGGTTTTTCTATGATTTGACCTACTCACCTAAGTTTTGACCCGACATGACCCATATTCGAACTTGATCGAGATATTGTCATGATGATCTTTCTGAGCAAGTTTTCTGATGATCGGACCAAAACTGTGGCCTCTCGTATGTTCACTAGGTTTTTCTATGATTTGACCTACTTTTTGAACCGAAATGACCCAAATTCGAACTTGACCGAGGTATTGTCAATATAATCATTCAGAGCAAGTTTGATGATGATCGGACCAAAACTGTGGCCTCTAGTATGTTCCCCAGGTTTTTCTATGATTTGACCTACTGACCTACCTTTTGACCTGACATGACCCATATTCAAACATGAGCGAGATATTGTCATGATGATCATTCTGAGCAACTTCGATGAGCATTGGACCAAAATTATGCCCTCTAGCATGTTCACAATAAAAGTTTACGCACGGACGACGGGCGACGCACGACGACGCCGGACAACTCACGGTAACAAAACTCACCATGACTTTCGGTCAGGTGAGCTAAAAAGACTTACAAGTTTCGGATTTTAAAAAAAGCTTGTATTCACGCTTTGCGTTATCATTAATTTATCATGTATACGTTTTATTAGCGTGTCAGCAAATATTAAAGTGTAATATTATGGCAGCCACAGATTTCTTCTTTTTATCAAGGACAACTTAAAAGACCCCTGGTAGTCCATCTGGTCATCTATCCGTTCGTCACCTATTATTCCCCTGGGGAATCTGTGGAATCGTTTGTGTTCGGATTTTAAGGAATACATCGCTAAATACGAGTTGCCGTATTTTTTTCTTCGTCGGACCCGTCACAGCGGAGTTATTCTGTTTTGTTTGTCTGTTTGTTTGCTTTGAGGTTTAACGTCCCCGTCAACACTGTAAAGGCCATTTTGGACACGTTGCTTCCAATTTTGTGGGATTTTAACCCGACACTGAGATGAAATGACATCTCAAGCCCTGCCGCCCAATGAAACCAATAGTGTTTATAAACATGGCCGGTCCGACTTGCACCTCTTTTCTTGGGCAGGCTTAGATCTTCTGAGCAGTTTACCAGTACTCGTGTGCGGGTCGGTTTCAGCTCTGCGTGGAAGAATCATGCAGCCCATCTATTTCTTCAAGCCCCGATGGGCGGGGGACGGCTATTCTGTTTTACACCCCAACTTTGAAAACAACTGAGGACAGATGAGAGGGGATGGGGTTAGGCGAATGTTGATATTGGTCTTTCCGTTACACATTTTAGTGAAGAACGTTTTCAGATAACTTTGAAGTTTACAGAACTAGAACGTTTTTTTTTTTTTTTTCATCAGATTTGTTTTGATACCATTTCTAACAATATGGGAGCTTGTCAACAAACTAGCCGGAGAACTGTTTGAGCTAAGTGGACTATAACTATGCCTGATGAATCAACTTTCCTCAGTTCATTCAGTACTTTGATTAGATCTGACAGTCATCATGTTAAATGCATAAAATGATACAGTAATTGTAGCACAGGGCTATAACAGGAACATTTCTGTGAAATTATTTGTTTGGTCGCCATGAGGCGGGCAAACCGGGTATAATGACCAGATTGTTTCTGTTCCATGGAGGGGCACGTGACGCGATCAACCAATCATCTTTAACGATGATGCAATACTATACTGCAATTACAGGAAACAGCCTGTCTGAATAGCGAAACAGACCGAAAAGCAAGCGTTTCAACTCCAACAATAAATATCTTAAGGGAAATGGAAACACCTGGCAGGTGTGGCAGTTACGGTAAATGACCAATTAATTCGAACAGTAAAAAAATAAATACTGATCCCTTAGAAAATATCAGATTGGAAATTTATCAGTGTTCCAACTGTTTGATCTGAAAGAATTCCATGCATTGGACCAGGCTGGGTTCAATATTTTAAACAACTACGTTTTTTTCCCGCGGCCCTGTCAATCCGCAAGTGATTAGAAGTTATAAATATCACTTATGCAGTGCAGAACCGTTTGATCTATAAGTAAGTCAGTGTGTGCAGGGGGTTTGATTTGTTTGATTTGAGGTTTAACGTCCCCGTCAACACTGTAAAGGTCATTTTGGAGACGTTGCTTCCAATTTTGTGGGACTTTTACGCGACATTGAGATGAAATGACATCTCAAGCCCTGTCCCCCAATGAAACCAATAGGGTTTATTAGCATGGACGGTCCGCCTCGCACCACGGTTCCTGGACAGGCTTAGATCCTCTAAGCGGTTTACCAGTACTAGTGTGCGGGCTGGATTCAGCTCTGCGTGGAAGCATCATGCAGCCCATATATGTCTTCAAGCCCCTATGGGGGGTCTTTGAATGCGAGCTTATCATGTAGTTACAAGTATAAGGTTACAAATTGTCATTAATGACATTTACACCTATTGAACTATCACTATTCCCTTTAAAATGGGCGAGTCAATTTGTGATCTCAGGAATAACAGAAATTGATTTGTTTGGAGCAAATTCTTTTCTTAAGAGAAGCCCATATATTTTTCAAAGAATGTCCTGATAGTCTGTAATATTTGTTTTGTTCCGGCTACACCGCAGCAGACAAAGTCCAGCTACATGTATATATGGGATGTGATGTTGAAACCCGCACGTGTAGCTACCCAGTGGAGCTAGGCGCATAGATACTCCCCCCCCCCCCCACACACACACCTATATTGTTTAAGCGCATAGTGAAGCCTCAGGCGAGACTGCGCAGCCTTGTTTGTGTGTTCTCTGTTTACTCATAAGCTGTCTCAAATCAGCGTAAGCCGGGGACATGTAGCAATTCAATGCCCATCGACGAAGTCCGCTGAAGACTGATTAGACCATCATGTTATTTAGATAGGCAAGTAACAAGAAAAAGAAAATGCGGACATCATACACAATTTTAACATGTGCATGTGCGATCTTCACTTTGTGCGCGATGAAACGTTTCAAACCTCTTCAACATTGAAGACACAATCCCGATTGCACAACTGCGCAGACTTATCAGTCTTTTCTGTACGCACATGCGCAATAAGTATTTTACTCGAGATAGGAGATCTGAACAGACTGATCCTTGCACTTGGTAGCTTAGAATGTGTTTGTAAAGTCGCAAGCAGATTTGGCCGGTTAAATGTACACTGTCGTTTTAAGCCGGCGCACGGCGAAAAAAACCGTTTCAAACGAAGGACCAGATCAGCCTGCGCATCTAGCCAATGTGGCCATAGTATTCACCTGTTGTTCTTTGATTAGCACAGAGGCCATGGTAGGCACATACGAACAACGAAGACTGTTCAGACTGCATGCATGTGCAGGCTGACTTGAGTCCTCGCCCATCGCATATGATTTATTTTCTTAATCATGTTCCCCGAAATAACTTCCAATAAAACCTTGTCACCGTGAAATAAATGGGCATCTTCACTTGCTCCTCAGAAAACCAGGGTAACCCAACAGATAACCTGAATTAAACTACCTTTTTGCATGCAACAACCATGAATTTCACTCGCACGTCGCTAAAAGAGGTTCTGTGGAAAAAGGCGGGGAACTCTCAATTAATATTTAAAGGGGCGCTTCTGCTATCAAAGAGGCATTGAATCAAATGCCACAGCACATGGAAAAAGGGTAACACTGTCACACAAATAATAATGAAAGTGGAAGCTACGCTCCAAAGAGTCTGAGAGCGATTCAAGCCTTTGTAGGCCACAATGCCACATCACCGACTAGGATCAGCCTGCACATCGATGCAATGTGATCAGTCTTTCCTGAACCCTTAAATCTTACGAAGTCACAAGGCTAAGTGAAACCCTGTGCCTTACATACCGGTAGTGGGTGCGCATGTTCAGTGTTTGCAGGTTGTTGAGAAAGCAGCGAAGACACATCTTAGCGTACTCATGCAATCCAGTTAGAGTCTTCGCTGATCGCATGAGCCTGATGCAGACGATGGGATTTCACAACATAAATAAGCGAAACTCCTGTGGCTCATCAAGGTTGATCTAAGCACTTGCTGCCTGCGTTTCTCACAGTCTGATCAGTATTCGGGGAGGGTATGAACCTTCCATTACCACAGGGCTATCCAAGTGAGAGAAGCGAAAACCATTTGCCTCACAGAGTGCATGTTAATCCGAGTCTTTGGAAGTCGCACATATTTCATGCTAAGTTTTCTTTTTTTCGTGCGCTAATTCATATACGACCAGTACGATGTTGTAATGATAAACCCGGGAACGGTCCGAAATGCTTGTTCTGGAAGCATTTTTCGGCATTTTTGTGTGTTCAAAGTATTAAAAATTCTGATTTCTGAAAAATTTGGGAGTTCGAATTAAATGAGAAAGTTTTCAGCCACAGAATCGAAATAATTTTGGGTGTTCGAACTGCTAGGGTGTTCGAACTAATTGGTCACCTACCGTAGTCTACCATTTTTACCGTATTTCGAAACACGCCTATTCAAATACATTGTCATTTTTTGGCCAAAGAAAAAAAAATTAAAAAGAAAAATTGGAATATTCAAGTTGCCTTTTTTGCTCAAAACATAGATTGCGGGGAGTCGACAGAAACGCCTCGACGAGGCGATTCTATCGAGTACCCACAATCTAGTGTCTCAGAGCATGAATACGGAAATTAATGTATACCCCTGCAAACCCGAGCTTTACTATATAAAAGTGTAGATTATATTTTCTTGTCCCTTGGGATCATTGATTCCATTGTGGAATTTTGAAAATATCTGAGGGTCACTGATGAGGCCTAATTGGCCGAAACTAGCTAGTCTGGCCCAGAAAACATGTACACTCCATATTTTTCAGTTCTGTGGTGTATTCCTTGCTTTCAAAGGATAGCCCTTTTATAGAACATATTTAACTTCACTACAACTGGTGTGTGGGAATGTGTGGCGGCTGTAAAACGTCTCCCTGCCCTACATCATAGTGTAGAATATATTTTCTTGTCCTTTGGGATCATTGATTCCATTGTGGAATTTGAAAATATCTTAGGGTCACTGATGAGGCCTAATTGGCCGAAACTAGCTAGTCTGGCCCGGAAAACATGTGCACACCATATTTTTCAGTTCAGTGGTGTATTCCTTGCTTCCAAAGAGTAACCCTTTTATAGAACATATTAAAGGGGATCACAATTCTATAGGCATGATTTCGTGATGGAAATACGACTTTAAGGACCTTATGGCTGCTACTCTGTTGACTCTGTCCAACTGAAAAAGGGGTCTACTCTAAAAGGGGAAGAATTTGCTCCTCAAGGGGTCTAATCTAAATCCATTATGGAGTAAGTCCATGGGGCCACGGAAACGAAAAACAACAGAACATAACTACTACTACTCACAAAGTGTGGCTGGCTGCGGTAGCTCAGTCGGATGCAGTCCGACTGGCGATAAGGAAGACTCAGGTTCGATACCTACCGGGGTCGGCAACATTCTTTCGTGGAGATTGATTATGAAATCTTTTCTATGGTCGTTCTCTCCCTTCCGCTGATTCAAGAAGGGCAGGGGTCAGTTTTGGGCGACAGAATGTGCACTGAACTGGTAAACCGCTTACGGATAAGCCTGCTCAGGAAAAGTGTGGATAGGTACACTGACAGGCCCAAACATGACCAAAATTTGTGTTGACTGGGCCGTTAAATACAAATAAACAAAACTTGCAAAGTTTTCTTCACACAGATAGGAACAGATTTATATATTCTTAACATCTTTCGGTACGGTGGTAGCTCTAATAATACGTAAATGTTGGAAAGACAGAGAACGTTATTTTTCCTCATTTATAAAGATCGCTGGGTGTGGCCTAGTGGATAAGAGTGCTGACTCTTAATCATTAGGTCTCTCAACGGTGTAGGTTTGAGCATGGCTCAGGTCACATAATGAGAAGTTCTGCAATGGAAGGTCAGGAGGTTTTTCATCGGGTACTCTAGTTTTCGCTCACCTCCGATTAACGATCGGCTTGATGTGAGTGAAATAATCTTGAAAGGATCGTAAAACCAAACATTAAAAGATCGCTGGGTGTGTAAAAACATTTTCATGTATTTGCTACTAGAATAAACGGCAGTGCCAAAGTCGAAGGTTCTAACTCTTCCAAATATATCAAATATTTAGGGAGCGAAACAAAGTCATAACGTTGATGGGTCGTTGTTTATTGTTCTTGAGCCCAGCACAGATAGCAATAGTTTCTGTTCAAAAACTTCATGACTACTAAGTGACCTACCACCAGTTACAGACTGAGTTGTTAAAAGACTTTTTGGCGCATTCGATGGGAGCTATTGTGTCTGATAAGCCGAGAATGGTGTTCTTTATTTCCACTCAATACTTGACGTTTTACTAATCAGTTTCTTTTACAATTAAACTGTGATCCAGAAAGATATACAAAAGGATTGCAAATTTCAGGTTTTGCGGAGGTACCGCTCAAAGAAACGACCGAGGTTTAAGATACAGTCTGATTCGCAGCACTTTGTCTGGGCAGGCTTAGATCTTCCTAGGCGGTTCAGGAATACAGAAGTCCAATATATTGCCCCAAGGTCTGATCGGCCCCAGTCCATCGGGGATTGAAGACATAGATTGGGCTGCATGATGCTTCCACACAGAGCTGATACCGGCCGCACATGAGTAGTGTTAAATCGCCTAGAAAGTCTAAGCCTGCTCAGGAAAAGTGGCTCGAGTCGGACTGTTCATGCATTTCAACCATTGAGTTTCATTGGGCGACAGGGCTTGAGAAGGAGTTTATCTGCCCGTTTTATCTCAGTACTGAGTAAAAGTCCCACAAAATTGGAAGCAATGTCTCAAAAAAGACTCATACAGTGATAACAGGGACGTTAACAACAAATGAAATAGATAACCTAGGCCCAATAGAAGGCCTGATGACTTAGGAAAAATCTTTTTATACGCCCGTTTGAAAAACAACAACAACAAAAATACCAAAACAAAAAAAACAAAAAAAAAAAAAAACGGTCGTATTAAGTTATGGGGTTGGTGTCCGTCCGTCCGTTCGTAAACTTTTTTTTTTCGTTTCCGTATAACTCCTACTATACAGTTTTCATCCGATCAAGCCTAAAATGTGTATGTAGTAAGGCTAAGATGTGAAGATATGCCACCAAATACTAACAGAGTTATGACACCGTTTGACGCTTATGACCCACAAAGAGGGTTGACGCCTCGTTAAATACGAAATCATCATCATCATCATCATCATCATCAACAGAGTTATGACCCTTTGAAAAATTCGGTTTACATTTTCGTTTGGTTAAGTTTTGTGCTATACATGTGTAAACCATATGTAAGTTACATTTAGTTTATACTTGCCATGGCATTAAACAATTTACCACAGAATACTCATCACTACCTACCCCTCCTGATACCAAGGTCACAAACTTCGAAATTTTATGTACATGTTTTGTATTAAAGTTTATTATTTTTATTCAAAAATGCATTAAGTGGGATAATGATATCAGCTGGCTCAAATCAGAATGTAGACTGACAAGACCAAACCTATTGGATGCTTTTTGAAAGCAGCCAACTTGTTTTGAAATCGAACAACACCGGCTTTACAGGAAGTATTTACACATTTTTTTCTATTTTTAGCTCCGGCAGTCATTCTATATATTCAGCTCAAGGCTATAACACGAACATTTCTGTGAACTTATTTTGACACTGGCTTGGTGGTTTAGAAGGAGATGTTATTTGAAGAATTGTTGAAAGCGGACAACAGCATGCCATAATGGTCATTTTGTTCACAGGTGCAGAGCTATTTTAACAATTCTGGTAGAAAGTTATGAAACACTCTTTTTTAAATCGAGCGATTTGCTTGAGACAGAACGCTGTTCAAAAATCATTTCAATCGAAACAGTTTTAGCAGGTTTTGATACAGAACCATGAGAGAAACATTTCTGTCACATCCCAGCAGGCACACGTCGCTATGGCAACGTCAAATCAACGTCGGTGTAACGTCATGACGTTGCACCGACGTAGATGTCACGTTTCATAAGCGTCATGACGTTGCACTGGCTTGATTTGACGTCGCATGTGCCTGCTAGAATTATTTTGAAATAAAGCCACTGGCTTAAGAAGAGGTACAATTTTTCCCACTATTTTAGCTATGGCAGCCATCTCGTTCAATGTACAGTTTTGTACAGAGCAATCAGGGGATCATTTCTGTGAAAAGTTTGAAATAGGCTTAGTAGCTAATGAGGAAATATCATTTTAAGAAATTGTTGATGAAGGACAACAGCCATACGACCGACAGACTATAAGGATCTTACATGGGTGTGAAAGGTGGATAGAACAATCCTTCCCAAGGCTTGCCGAGTGATGCCGGACAGTGATCCTGAGGGACGGATTTTTCAATCAACCCCTCACACCCATGTTGGATTCTTTTTCTTGCATACTCTCCATTTCTCAGCGTTGATTTTAATACTGCAGTCACTTCGGTTGCCGACGTCCGCCATATTGTGATGACACTACAGTGATGTTTAGTGACATCACATAACGTGCTTTGACGTCACCTTTAACGACGGCGTATATGAGGACGTATTCAACCAGCGATAATATTCGAATTTGGGTAAGAACACCAGGGTTAGAACAGAATTTCTATCCCCAGCTAAGACTATAGAGTTCCTTATCTGGTGTGCAAGAAAAAAGCTTTCGTTGAGCACCGTGTGCCCGGATGAGCTGTCAACACAATAGCGTTCATTCCATTGCAACTTTTAAATGACAAACGCGTTGGCAATCGGTCTTTCGTGAACTATATCTTCAATATAATATGGCAACCACATATCATGTTCTTTTTATCCGGAAGGTGTTGGCTCTCTCGGATGAAAACTGTAGGGGGAGACAGTCCGAAACAAAGCCGTGTTCATCCGTCTTCAAAGGGCAATAAGTCGACCGCAACCCAGCCAGCAAAGAATGCCGGGCCAACGTCGGGCCGATAGCGGTACGACGTGGTAACGTCGTACCGCTATCGGCCCGACGTTGGCCCGTGGTTGGTGCTGGCAGGGAACAGAATAACTTACCCCAGATGATTTAACAGTAATTTCTCCCTCGGGGGCCTCAAGCAGCACACGTTTCTGACCGTCCATGATGATGGCACTAGTAATAGACTCCATTCTGAATAATAGCAATGATAACTTTAATGATAAAGAAGAAGGAGAAGAAGAAGTCATTGTTATTGCCTAGTGGAGAAACAGTACTTCAATGCATACTATTTTTAAATGTTTGATGATTTAGACTGAGTTAATTGATGATGGCACTAAACTCCGATCAGAAAATCTGAATCATCGATTTTTTCGTTTCTTCCTTTTAATACTCATTTTAGCCCATACATCACTGTGGGAAAGTTTAAGACCTGACCCTCCGCCGACTTCTCCAACAGGTCATATGCCTCTGCGACAGTCAGGGAAGGCTGTGATTATTTGGAGAAAATTGTAAAACAAAGAAATGAGACGACAGACTAAGTCCATTTGACGATGATTGTCAGGTAAAATAATAAATATTCAAATCCATGTGATGCACTTTATAAATAGCAGTATACAGTTACGACACACCTTACATTCGAATGGCTAGATAGAGGCTCACTAGGAACGGGGAGCCACTAGTGCGATGTGCTGTCAACAGTTGTCAAAAAGAGATATACCGATATCGGATGTGGTGTCACAGCTAATGATTTTCCATGAAGTGATCGTGCAAATAAAACATAGACGCCCTTGTAATTAACAAGAGCAGTAACCACTTCTATATATGGATTAAAAGGGTGTGTCGAACCTGTCAGAATGTCTTAGTCTGTGGAAGAAAATTTAGATTTTGCACTTTTCTCCAAATAATCACAGACCTTCCTGGCTATCGCAGAGGCATACGACTTGCTGGAGAAATCGGCGGAGGGTGAGGTCTAAAACTTTCCCATAGTGATGTATGGGCTAAAATGAGTATTAAACGCGAGAATCGAAAAAATCGATGATTCAGATTTTCTGAACGGAGTTTAGTAATTGACTCAATTCTGAATAATAGCAATGATAAATTTAATGATAATGAAAGAATAATAATAATAATTAGAAGAAGAACAAGAAGAACAAGAAGGCATTGTTATTGCCTGGTGGAGAAACAGTACTTCAATGCATGTTAATCTTTAGTATTTGATGATTAAAACTTTAGTATGATGTTGCATTATAGTATCATCGTTTCTGTTATGTTCTTTGATACTTAGTATGCTATTACATTATAGCATCATCGTTTCTGTTATGTTCTTTGATACCTAGTATGCTATTACATTAAAGTATCATCGTTTCTGTTATGTTCTTTGATACTTTAGTATGCTATTACATTTAAGCATCATCGTTTCTGTTATGTTCTTTGATACTTTAGTTTGCTATTACATTAACGCATCGTTTCTGTAATGTTCTATGATACTTTAGTATGCTACTTACATTATAGCATCAGCGTTTCTGTTATGTTCTTTGATACTTTAGTATGCTATTACATTATAGCATCAGCGTTTCTGTTATGTTATTTGATACTTTTGTATGCTATTACATGAAAGCATCATCGTTTCTGTTATGTTCTTTGATACTTTAGTATGCTATTACATTATAGCATCAGCGTTTCTGTTATGTTATTTAATACTTTTGTATGCTATTACATGAAAGCATCATCGTTTCTGTTATGTTCTTTGATACTTTAGTATGCTATTACATTATAGCATCAGCGTTTCTGTTATGTTCTTTGATACTTAAGTATGCTGTTACATTATGGCATCATCGTTTCTGTTATGTTCTTTGATACTTTAGTATGCTATTATATTATATACATTCCTTTATTCTCTGGTACGTCCAAAACAGTAATAACTGTCAAAAGATATAAAATCGGTTGCCTTTGGAATCAAAGAGCAAAGTGCTAATAAATAAACATTGCCATTTAAGGGGAAAACCTGGCAGATTTTTAGAACATTTTTCAAAGGGAGACAACTTTCGGGCTTCCTGTTTAGCTTTCCTATAAATTCTGTCTCACGGAAAAGGGGTCTACTCTTAAAGGAAAGAATTTGCTCCTCAGGAGCAGTCTACTCTTAAAGGAAAGAATTTGCTCCTCAGAAGAAAATTCTTTCCTTTAAGAGTTTACCTCTATTGATATGGGAGACAAATATAGTTTTGCAGGAGTTGCCTCTCATGAAGGTGTATCCATTCCCCTTAACTTCATCTCAGGCGTATAGATACACATTCAGGAGAGGCTCCCTTATAAGGTCTTCGCTAAAAGGAAACCATTTGTTCCTTACTTTGAGAGAAGACCTATTTTAAGAGGGATTTAGTTCATAGGTCAGCGAGTCACAGGAAGTCCCGAAAGCCTGATGGTATCCGTTTGAAAAAGGACAGACAATATACCATTTGAATACGCCCACAATCAACTACCATCAACGAGCTTAAGTGCGCCCATCCATGTCCTCCCATTGACTTGCCCCAGGGAATTACATGTAATTTCGATATTTTTCTTTCATTGTTAGGAGATAAAATATCACTTGGGGTGGCATTTAAACCTTTTTTGCCCTGAATGGAATCTACCTCCCGGAGCTTGTTCATGAAATCTTTCCTACGGTAATTCACCTACTTAGGCTGATTCAAGAAGGGCAGTTGTAAGTTTCTTACGAAAGAATGTGCAGTTTACTCGCTTATGTGAAAGCATGCCCTGGAAAATTGTGGGTTAGGTAAACTGACCGGCTTTATATAACCTAAAGTGCGGACTGGGCCGTTAACCTCGAAACAAACCATGCCAACTAACAAATCCAGGACGAGGTACATCTAGATAGCACGCAGCGAACACTGTTCGCGCAGTCTGATCAGAGTCTTTGCTGGGCGTACATGCTCGCTTGGTGCAGCCCGATGTTACATTACCTGTTCAGGAACAGTAAATATTCATGTGAATCTGTAGGCGCAGGTGCATCTGAACTATCAGTATTCGCCTATGGGCTGGCCGTTTTCTATCTATCTATATTCACATACTGAGTCGGTCATATTTGGCCATTACCTCAGTTTGGTGGGTGGCTAAATTTAGAATTTAGCTTAAAAAAGAGGACACTGGATGAGTCCTTAAAACTATTTACAATCTGATTAGCAGAGGTATACTAAAACGCATACATCTGAGTCCCAATCTACACTGTACGGGCTTTGAACTCCTCTGCGGACTTGGTACCTACCGCAGGCGAGGGAAGACTGTTCCACTGAGGAATAGTTGTGGAAAAAACAATGCTTTAGGGCATCACTATAGGCCAGGTACCTATGATAGTGTGTTTTATTTTCTTTTAATGCTCTTGTTTGAGCTGAAACTGTCACAGGGTCAAGTATTTATCTTTATCCAGGGACACTATACCAGACTGTATCTTATAGAAGAAGGTTAAAGAGGACTGCTCACGACGGGCCTCAAGGGACGGCCACTCCAACTCGCTAAGCATGTCACCGACGCAACTCTTATGTTGCCATCGCCAACATGTCCATCACGCTGCTGTCCTCTGAACCTTCTCAACCTGCTGAATCTGAGTTTTAATATGGGGATGCCAAATGGGTGATGCATGTTCAAGTTGAGTGCAAACCAATGTTTTATATGCAACATCCTTTGTCTGCCTAAGTGCGAAAGCCAAATTAAGCCTTAGAAATCCTAAAGTCCTAGTTGCTTTTGATGTAATCTCTGAAATATGATGACCCCAATCATGATCGGCAGTGATGTTGATACCGAGATATTTGGCGGATAGAACCTGCTCCAAAGTTTGGTGGTGTAGAGAATAATCAAACTTAATCCGATTGTCAGGAAGATGTCGTGACACTCTCAACGAATGACATTTGTCCACATTGAACTTCATCTGCCAATCGGCCTCACACTGTGCTAGTCGGTCCAGGTCATCTTGTAAAATAAGACAGTCAGAAGGAGAGTATATGTTCCTATACAGTACACAATCATAAGCAAACGGACAGATGACCTGATATTATCGGGGAGATCATTTATGAATACTAAAAAAAGGACCGGTCCAAGTACCGGGACAAGATAAAACAGGGACTGGATCTGACGCTTGGCCATCAAGTACAACTTTTTGTGTGCGCCCCGAGAACCATGAGCTAATCCGCCTATGTCTGGATCCTCTTATCCCATAACATTCCAGTTTGTGCAATAGTCTTCTCTGTGGTACCTAATGAAAGGCATTGGCAAATGCCATGATAATTAAGTCAGCCTGTTTGTGGCCAAGGTTAATGGCGGCATCCAGATTGCTTACAATGTCATGGTAAAATTGGACTTATTGGGTTTCACAAGACCTTTGACTGCGGAAACCATGTTGATAGTCAGCAAGAATGCTTTCAAAATAGAAGTGGAGGCAACGGTCAGGAATCGATACAATCAACCCACAGCTCCCATCAGAGACACCAAAGGGAAAGGCACACAAACATGAAACAACAGACCCTAATGGAAACACCAACAGTGGAAAGCCAAAAGGACAGTTATTTTCCCACAATGTGGCCATTAGGCTATCCAAAATTAAATAACATAAGCGACACAAACCCCCAAAGACACACCATAACAAAAATAAACCGCGACAGAAGAACCGTCTTGGAACGGTCAGCGGAAACGAATTTCACCGGGGAGGGGGGGGGGGGGGCGTAAATCGATTTTACGTGGCCACAATTCTCGCCCTTACTTCCGTCGCGATTTAGACAAATAATTTGTTCAGTCCGCATGAAGGCCTCCTAACTCATCAGTGCAACATCTCCGTGAACACAAATAATCAAACAACCACAGAGATAAAACAACGGTGAGGACTCGACAGCAAGAAACCACTGAAATGCTGGAGCAAAGGAAAACCAACAGTTAGACTCCGATGGGCCCAACCAGAGACATAGCATCAGGCACCAACCAACATTACCTTGAATTAGAGCTCTCTAATTCTCAATAAGCCTTCACGTTGGAACAGTCATAGAATCTGAGGCCTGACCCACCGGCGTGCAATTAAAGAGGGAATGGCTAGGTGCGTGTTAATATTGCTATATAGTACATGTATATGCTCTAGGGTTTTGCAACAGATGCATGTAAGAGACACTGGTCTATAATTTGCAGCAGCATATTTTCCCCTTTTTTTATTGACCGGAGTAACATTTGCTTGTCGCCAATCCTCTGGTACAGCACCCTGAGCAAGTGATTCATTAAAGATAAAGGTCAGCAGAGGAGAGATTTCCGCACTACATTTTTTAAGCACCCTGGCATTGAAGTCGTCCGGCCCAGATGCCTTATGTATTGTAAGCTTATCCAACAGTTTAGCGACCCCTATGTGGTCAACTGTTATGTCCCTCATACATTCTTATCAATACCTTTGGATGGAAGCTCACCATCAGTTTCACGAGTAAATGCAGAATGAAACTGTTTATTACATATATTTGCCTTATCGTGCGCGTCTGTTTTCAGAATTCCATTTTCCCTTAATGAGGTGATCACAAATGCTTCTTTTTTAAGGGACATTACAAATGAACATAACTTTTTAACTTTACCACTCTTCTAGAGACCATCGGGACCATTATTGTCGTATTCAAAGGTAACTATGCTTTCAATATGCATCCCTTATTACCTTCTGTACGTGTGCTCTGAACCGCTTGTAATGGTCCTTAACGTCAGGATTGCGAGCATGAAAGTATATTCTGTCACGTCTTCTAATTAAGTGTTTGATCGAGTTATCAATCCATGGTACATGATTCTTAGTCTTGGTCATTTCTGATGGAATAAACCTTTACATTACCGTCGTTAGTTCCGTCTTAAAACTGAACCACAAGGTGATAGGTCAGAGGAAAGGAACGAATCTCTAAGCCGCTCCATGTGGTCTCAGAGACCTTTTATATCATATTCACTATAGACTATGTCATGATCAGCCTTGCCGATCCGGGGCATCCCCTTAACTCGACTAACTGGGGATGGAAAATTTGTAAATAAAAGATCAAGGGTCTTTTCTTGACGGGTAGGTATGTTTACTACTTGGGTCAGGCATTGTTCTTGTATAATTTCCAATAGCTGTTGCTGTGTTTGCCTTTTTGGCACCCCATGGGGGTATCTGCATATTGTCCCATTCAATATCTCCACAACTGATGTCTCCACCAACCTAAATATGAGCATTTCCATTTGACATTATCCTTGACAAGGATGAATTGAATGCCTCTAGTATTCTGGGTCAATCTGATTTTCACATGGGTGAAGGTCTTTTGAAGTGCCTACCGTAATGGTCCTTTCAATGGTCCTCGTATATTTGGCGTTTCTATTGATCCATTAAAAACTACTTTTCCTGAAAGTAAAGGAACAGCATTTCAATAATTATTCTTTTAGCTGTGACCAAAAGAACTATCAAATTAAATGTTCTCACGAGTGACATGCGTTACCTTGAATCGATATTGTTAACTGGCTAAGCCCATGCACGATGAAATTTCCAAGTGATAAATATGTGTTGGAATATTGACTTTGACTTGTCAATTCTAGGTAGAAAAACTACGTTTTTATCATCAACATTTTACAGGATTTTACCGTATTTTAGTATCCAGTACTGTAATAATATAGAATATGTGAGAAAAATCATTTGAATAATGCCAAAAAAGGGATGAAGCCGTACTCAAAAACGTTATAAGAAGGAACTATTTAGTCTTGTTCGTCTCTTTCATAGCGTTTAATAAAACGTAACATATACCACTTCACATGATGCCATAATTATGTTTCAAAGGTAATGTCTTACGCTGTTTGATTGCTGGGAGTACCAGTCCGAAAATCAAATCATAAATTCAACAGTTTTCTGAGGCTTGATAATGATAGTCATATTATACGTAATTTTATTACTTATTCGACAGGTGACGTATGTAACAAGCTGTTATACTGGGTTCTCTCAGAATAACTACAGGCGTGAATAGAAAAAAATCTCTACAAAATTACCAAAGGGTCGGGTGGGATTAAACCAAATCTGGCTCAAGGTCTACAATGGATATGTTCTGTTTGTAAAACACTATACAGTAAAACTTCGACGGCTCGAACTCCGATGGCTCGTTTACCATGGATGAGTCGAACCCTTTTTTGAGTCCCTAGGGAATCCCTCTGCATAAGAAAAGTGTGGGATAATTAAGGAGATTTCCGACTTTTATCTTGCAAATGTATGCCGTGTGTACTCATTAGAATCGCCTCAATGAGGAGATTCTAATGAGTACACATAGCATACATTTATATTACAGAACACCGAAAAGAAGTCCAAAAATAACCCCGTTATGTTTTCTGGAAGTATGCAACAATGGCTCCAACTATCGCTGTTTCGAACAAATTTCTATGGTCCCGAAGGGGTTCGAGCCATCGAAGTTCGACTGTACCTCCAAGATATACACAATTGAAGCAGACAATATTTTCAAATATTTTGTATTGTTACGAGAATATAAAGCCTGACATTTCATGTGCTGACAGACGATTCATATGAAATATCAAGCCTTATTTCCTCTCTAAACTGAATGAAAGTTCTCGAATGCCATCCACTTTCTAATTCTGTCGGCACTTTAAGGGATCATAATACAAAATAAATTACAAAATACCGGAATATTTCACTTCATCTATATTGTAGGTCAGCCCTTTTTCTGTAACGGCAAATCTTGGCTTTCCTGAAGAGTCTTTAATTTCAAATCGGTCACAGAGTGCTTCAATCTTCCTGTCGCCTGGAAAAACAAAGTTCTGTTAGATATTTATATATATATATATAGAATGCCATGTGGGTGTCTTTTGATATCAAGTAAATCAGGCAAGGCTTCGAGAACGCTTGTAGAATCGCATGGCTTGCCGAGCGATTCTGCATGCGTTCTCGAAGCCGAGCTTGATAAACTTGATATCAAATGACAAGTATCTAGTGTTTTATTTATCAGTTTATTCCTTTGTACACTCTTAAATTAGCAATTTGCGATCAGTTACCGACCATATTTTTTTCCTATATTTTTTCAAGTAATATTTCCATTTTTCCAGTAATAATAACATTTATTTTAGCCTGATAAAGCCCAGTTGTCCTGAGATAGCATTTCTTTATCAGGTCAATGTGCTGCAATGCAATTAATATAGTGAGTAAGTGATAAATATACATTCAAGCGTACAGACATTACATATAAGTTCTTAACATGAAACAATGATTTAACATAGGCAAGGCCTATATTTGCTCTCTCATATTAGACAAGAGAGAGCAAATATAGGCCGCTGTGATATTCATGTGGTGTTGAAGCATCTGACTCGAGGTCGAGAGGTAGCCACTACCACTGCGAGCATCAAGCGCTGTGTCCCTGACAAGACAATTTATTCACATTGCTGAGTACTGGTTCCTACACAGGAAGACATGCCTAGAATATTCGCGAGGAATATCGAAAAAATACACCGTATTGTTTTCGATTCGATCTCCCTCGAGGATATTCTAGACAATTACATTCTGAGTCCGGCCCCGCCCATCGGGGCTTGAAGAAATAGATGGGCTGCATGATGCTTCCACGCAGAGCTGCAACCGACCGCACATGAGTACTGGTAACCTGTTTAGAGGATCTAAGCCTGCCCAGACAAAGCGGTGCGAGTCGGTCCGTCCATGCTTATAAACACTAATTGTTTCATTGGACGACACGGCTTGAGCTGTCATTTCATCTCAATGTCGGGTAAAAGTCCCACAAAATTGGAAGCAACGTCTCCAAAATGACCTATACAGTGTTGACGGGGACGTAAAACCTCATTTAAAAAAACATCCAAAGCAACTAGGACATTAGGATTTCTTAGAGTCTTAAATACTATTACCGAATGTGGACTAACTGATATCTGGAGGGAGCTTAATGCAGATAAATTTCAGTATACGTGGACTAAGCCTAACAGTAACAAAAGAGCTAGACTAGATTTTTTCCTTATTCAGAGTATTCAGGAAGATCTTTTTCCTGACGCGGAGGAAACAGATATTCTACCTGGTTATCGAACAGACCACTCAATAATTCTCCTCGCCCTAAAATTTAATAAGTTTCAAAGGGGGCGCTCCTATTGTAAATTTAATAATTCTTTACTGAAAGACATACAGTATGTGACAGAAATAAAAAACCTGATTGGGACAGTAAAACAACGATATGCTTCAATAGATCAAAACATAAACCTACCTATTAAAGAAATATTGAATGAAGAATTGTTATTAGACATTAATGATCACCTTTTTCGTGAGGTCTTTTAATGGAGATCCGAGGTAAAACCATATCCTATTCATCCTACTTGAAAAAAACAGGAATATAAGGAGGAAGAAAAAATATTAAGTGACGTTAAAACTTTAGAGGCTCAGACTACATTGAACCAAGATGAATTAACCGAATTAAAACGGAAACTGGAAAATATGAGGAAAAAGAAGATGGAGGGGGTTAAATTAAGAAGTAAAGCTAAATGGATAGATGGAGGCGAGAAAGTTACTAAATATTTCTGTAATATGGAAAATCGCAACTTCATTTCCAAATGTATGCCAAGTCTTATTACAGATTCTGGCGCGGTCATTTCAGACCAAGATGCCATTCTTCAGGAAACCATGACTTTTTATAAAAACCTCTATTCTGAAAGGCCAGTTAAAATTTTGAATCTTAAAGAGAAATGAAATCACAATGTTCCTGTTTTAAATAATGATATGCAAAAACGTTTGGAAGGAAAAATAAAATATGATTAACTGCTATTTTCTTTAAAAAGTTCTAAAAAATAACAAGTGTCCAGGTTCAGATGGGTTCACGATGGAATTTTTTTAATTTTTCTGGAGGGATATTGGTATTTTTCTGTTAAGATCCATTAATTATAGCTTTGATGTTAAGGAACTTTCAGTTACTCAGAAAGAAGGAATTATCATTTGCATCCCTAAACAGAACAAAAATAGACAGTTGCTAAAAAATTGGAGGCCTATTTCTTTGCTGAATTGTACATACAAACTAGCTTCTACATGTTTGGCCAATAGACTCAAAAAGGTGTTACCACATTTGATAAATGAGGACCAAACAGGATTCATGGCTGGAAGATATATTGGGGAAAATATCCGTCTGATATATGACTTATTTTTTATACAGAGCAAGAAAACATACCTGGACTTTTGCTTTTAGTAGATTTCGAAAAGGCCTTTGATTCTGTGTCATGGACTTTTAGTGATAGTGTCTTGGACTTTTTTAATTTCGGAAAAGACTTTAAACAGTGGATAAATATCCTATATAAAACACAAAATCAAGTGTCCAAATAAATGGCCATCAATCGCAATGGTTTAATTTACAGCGAGGGTGCCGACAAGGCGAGCCAATTTCTCCATACCTGTTCTTATTGTGTGTGGAAATTTTGGCCATAATGATAAGAAATAATAACCTTATTAAGGGCATAAAAGTAAGAAATAAAGAATTTGTAATATCTCAGTATGCAGATGACACATCGTTTATTTTGAATGACTCAAGACAGTCTCTTGAACAGGCTCTTATTGTTTTAAAATTATATGCGGAAATTTCCGGCCTTGGCGTTAATTTTAACAAGACGTCTGTTATATGGTTTGGATCAATGAAAAATTCAGAAACGATTCTTTGCGAAGAGCATAACTTACATTGGGAGAAAGGTAACTTTAAACTTTTAGGGATCACCATGTCAACCAGATTAGCAGAAGTTGTCGGTATTAATTATGAAGCAAAACTAGAGGAAGTTGAGTCAATTTTTAAAGCATGGACAAGAAGAATTTTAACACCAATTGGAAAAATTGCAGTAATAAAATCTATCGCGCTTCCTAAGCTGAATCACCTATTTTTGGGTCTCCCAAATCCATCAGCTGATTTGATTAAAAGATTGCAAAATATGTGCTTTAACTTCTTGTGGCAAGGTGGACCAGACAGGATTAAGAGGACAGTCATAACTCAAGGCTATGAGAACGGTGGCTTGCGGATGATCGATATTGAGAAATTTATAGACGCCCTTAAAATAAGCTGGTTAAAAAGGAAATTTAGAGATTAGAAAAAATGTTTTAAAATACATGACATTCTATGCCCTACGCGATGATCGGGGGCCATGCTTGGATGTAATTTCAGGAATGTGCTGCCACAATCAAGAACTTCAGTGATGGTGATGCCAAGATATTTAGCGGATTGAACCTGTTCCAATGTATGCTTGTAAATGAGTAGTTGAATTTAATCTTCTTGCTTGGAACTTATTGAATACTATTTGGCCACACCGAACTTCATTTGCCAATCGACACCCATGGCCTTCGCCCATCGGGGCTTAGAGATATAGATGGGCTGCATGATGCTTCTACGCAGAGCTGAAACCGGCCGCACACGTGTACTGGTAAACCGCTTAGAGGATATGAGCCTGCTCAGGCAAAGCGTTGTCAATCGGAGATCGTCAATGCTTATAAACCCCATTGGTTTTATTGGGCGACAGGGCTTGAGATGGCATGGACTCGCGCCGCTTTACCTGGGCAGGCTTAGATCTTCTTAGCGGTTAACCAGTACTCGTGTGCGGTCGGATTTCAGCTCTGCGTGGAAGCATCATGCAGCCCATCTATTTCTTCAAGCCCCGATGGGCGGGTGCCAAAATGGATCGGTTAACAAACAATCGACACAAAAAGAACTAGTCTTAATTTTAGCTGGTCTTAATAGCGGATTTTTTACTGTTTTGTTTACTAGGCTTAACCAAGTATTGAGGAGCTCACCTATTCTCATAGTATTTGTTATGGCATGGTCCTTGTTCCTTGCTTGTAAGAGAACACCTCTGTCACTTTCTATGACGATTTGTTTTTCCTGTGAGAGACGAAAAAATAAACGTTTCTTCATGATGTCGTTAAACCGTTCATCCTATGAGAGACGGGTACAGACACCTAGGCAATTATTGCACGACCCGAAGGGTCTGCACTATAACCACCCTGTGAGTCCTTCCGTCCGTCCGTGATCAGTTTGTGACATTAGAACCGCTTGGAATATAATACTATATTTATACGTTCATACATAATGTCAAAATCCAAAGAACTTAGCGACAATTGGAACATTACATGTCTCCACATAAGGCGCTTTTTTATCCGAAAAGTACTGATATTTTTTTATTTCTGTATGAAAACATATGTTAAGGGTACTCATCAGAAGTGCTTCTGATGAGTACCCTCAACGTATGTTTTCATACAGAGGCGAGGCGCTTCTAGTGAGTACCCACAACTTATGTTTTCGTACAGATATAAGGAAAATGATGTCGATATCACTCAACAAGAGGGCCCAGAGGGCCCTGAATCGCTCACCTGAGTATCAGTGTCTCTAGTGCATTCTTGGATTTGAATAAACTTGGTAGCGGTCAACTAGATAAGGCTTCAGACCAAATATCAAAGACCTGGGCCTTGTGGTTTCAGAGAAGAAGATTTAAGTTTTCTGTGAAAAAAAATCTATTTTTGGCTCATGTGACCTAGATGTGCAATGGACCGGAACCATTTGAACAACTTTCAAATAGGACCACCTAAGGATCATTCCTGTGAAGTTTGGTCAAAATCCGATCAGTGGTTTAGGAGGAGATGTCGTTTAAAGAAAAAGTTTACGGACGCACACACACACGGACGCACGGCGGACGACGGACAAAAAGTGATCACAAAAGCTCATCTCGTCACTACATGACAGGTGAGCTAAAATTAACTAGTAAATTTTACGAGTTAATTAGTGTTTGAATGGACAAAACCTCAAAGTGATGACAATAATAGTGATAACGATAACACTATCAATCATTATACTTTTAAACATCGCTAAAAAGTAATGCAATTCTTATTACAATCATTGTTGTTGTAAAAATCAGGAGTAGCAGTAGAAGCAGTAGTTTTTGCTGTTGTAGTAAGATTATTATTATTGTTATTATTATTATTATTATTATTACCATTGTTGCCACCATTATTATTAGTAACCGTTTTCGTTGTCAAGTTATCATTATTGTTAAACGTATTATTATAGTCATCTTAACACTATAACTGAATCATTGCTAATTTTATTATTACTGTCACTACTATCATGTTTTACCACAGAATAGGGGTTTGTCCTTCCAAACACCATTCTACTAGTAAAATTGACTATTTTTTTTTTATTTCAATGATCCCCTCTTATCAGGGGCTTGGAAACAAATAAGCTCTGTTTCTGCAAACGAAGACAAACTTAGATAAAATAAGCTCTTTTTGCAAAGGAAGACAACATTTGACAAAAGGGAGAGATTATCAGTTGAGGGCTTACCTTAAGGGAAATTATAAACATTCAGGAGAAGAAATTCTTTCAAAAATAAACTTGCCTCCCTCAAAATAGGGTTAAACGCGTATTTAAGGAGAATGGGAACAGCCGGCAGATTTTTCCGCCTATTCTCAAAGGGAGACAACTTTCGGAACTTCCTGTTCGTTTTTCTATAAGCGCTTTTCCAGGGAAAAAAGGGGTCAACTCTTAAAGGACAGAATTTGCTCCTGAGGAGCAAATTCTTTCCTTTAAGAGTTGACCCCTATTGACATTGAAGACAAAAATACTTTTGGAGGAGTTGCCTCCCCTAAAGGTGTACCCATTGCCCTTAACTTATGTAATTTGCTGGTTTGCATTCCAGTAAGACTAAATATACCTTATCAGACTTTATTTTTGATGTATAAAGGGTTTTCACAACTTCCACGTCTCCATCAATATAGACTCTGTCGTCTGTGATATGAATATTTCCCATGTGTAGGCCTTCCTGAAAAAAAAAAAAAAAAAAACATGGTAGATCTGGTTAGTTGATAGATTGTTGTTGACACCACACGCAAGAGTTAACTGCCTTGCTGGAGACACCCAGCCGATTTCCAACAGAAATTTAATGTACTTTGAGCATTAATTATGCTCTTGACTTAAGACAAACTACCTTGAGATAATGATTACTTCATTCTTTTACACCTACAGATTAATTATGACTACATTTTGTATCCCTAAATAAGTTTGTCATTCAGATATAAAGTGACGAAAAGGAACCAAAATGTGCACAAAATCTGGTTCTCCAACATGGTGGATCAAGGGAATTTGCATCAATATAAATACGAGGTTTTAAATTCGATAAATTAAAAGCATCGCCAGATGCTGCGAGCCCTGGTTTCCATCTCGAAAAGGGCTTGTCCAGGGCACCAAGACCGATTCTTCTTCTTCTTCTTCTTCTTCTTCTTCTTCTTCTTCTTCTTCTTCTTCTTCTTCTTCTTCTTCTTATACAATCATTATTATAATTGTCTTCACTTGTTAGGATATTGACAAAAGATGACTCCTGCATCGATAGTTCGCTTACCGCGGCTGTTTTAGAAGACTCCGCAGTGTAGTGGTTATGCTACTCGCCTTATAAACCAGGCGTCGCAGGATCGATCCCGGGCTTTTTAAGACTTTCGGATGAGTCTTTAAGCCGAGGTCCGAGGTGACCTTAGCTGTTGGTGGGACGTTAAACTCACGACTGTTTCGAACTCGTTCTTGAGTCACATGCGAAGTCGTCCTAAAGCTCCAAGATAATTATGGTGCTTTTCTTTGTCTATCTTGGAAAGGTATGTTGTGTGTACTCATTAGAATCGCCTCAATGAGGCGATTCTAAGGAGTACATACAACATACCTTTATTTCGTAGAAGATGAACTTCTATTATCCCCGTTATGCCGCCTGATCTCGCGAAAAAAACCAACCCTCAGTGGTTCGAACTACCCCTAATTCAAACAAACTGACGTGGTCCCAAATGTGATGGGGCCATTGAAGATCCATTGTCACTTGGTTCGGCAACATTCTTGGGGTGGTTGGGTGAGGGGAAGGTGACATGTACGAGTCTTTCGTGTTCGGTGCATATGACTGATATTGGCTAACAGCCGGTCAATATGTGGTACCGTGTTACTATTTTATAGCTATAATTCGATTAATGGATATCCATTAATCATCCGAATAATGGTTATCGATAATTCGAATTATAGATATCCGTAAATCGAATTATGGATACCATTAATTCGATTTATGGATATCATTAATTCAGATCGATTAATGGATATCCATAATTCGAATAATAGATATCACTAATACGAATTATGGATATTAATTTTTATAGATATCAATTATTTCACTGATTTATGGATATCTATAAATCAAATTATGGATATTCATAAATCGAATTATGGATATCTAAAAATCGGGCAGAATTACTGATATCCATATTTCGAATTATAGATATCCATAAATGATCTGAATTAATGATGCCCATATATCGAATTATGGATATCCATAATTGGATCGATTTATGGATATCCATAATCTGAATAAATGATACCCCTAAACCAGCCGAAATATGTATATCCATAATTCGAATTATAGATATCCATAAATCGAACAATGGATATCCATAATTCGATTTATAGATATCATTAATTCAGATTGATTCATGGATACACATAATTCGAGATTATGGATATCATTAATGCGAATTATGGATATCCATAAATAATTATGGATATCCTTAATTCCAATAATGGTTATCACTAATTCATAAATAATTATGGATATCTATAAATAGGGAATAAATAGTAAAACGGCGCCCATAGGGCAAGGCCTTGCAGCAGGTTTTTTTTTTTTTTTTTTTTTTTTTTGATTTGAGGTTTAACGTCCCCGTCAACACTGTAAAGGTCATTTTGGAGACGTTGATTCCAATTTGTGGGGCTTTTACCCGACATTGAAATGAAATGACATCTCAAGCCCTGCCACCCAATGAAACCAATAGGGTTCATAAGCACGGACGGTCCGACTCGTGCGCACCGCTTCGCCTGGGCAGGCTTAGATCCTCTAAGCGGTTTACCAGTACTCGTGTGCGGGTCGGATTCAGCTCTGCGTGGAAGCATCATGCAGCCCATATATTTCTTCAAGCCCCGATGGGCGGGGGCGGTCCTTGCAGCAGGTACGGGTAGAGTGGGGAATGTTATTTCTTCTGTTTCTTCTCATCCATTTATTTTCCACTTTCTCCCATTTCCTACACCTTCATTTCTCTTCTATCACTTTTCTCCTTTTCTTGGGAGACGATATAGAAAAGAAGAAGTAAAACAAAGACCAGGAATCGATAAAATTAACTTACACCACCCATCAAAGACACCACAGGGAAAGAAACACAAACATGAAGCGACCAGACCATAATGGAAACCTAAACAAAGGATGGCCATAAGGACAGTTACTTTCCAACGAAATGGCCAAATGGCCATCCAAAATAAAAAGACACA
Source organism: Lucinisca nassula (assembly GCA_963580285.1). NCBI lineage: Eukaryota > Metazoa > Mollusca > Bivalvia > Lucinida > Lucinidae > Lucinisca > Lucinisca nassula. The sequence continues at coordinate 23,116,034 of OY757015.1, forward strand.
AGTGATGCACACAGTAAGTAGTAACAAACAACAAGAAGCCCCCGCCCATAGGGGCTTGAAGAAATATTTGGGCTGCATGATGCTTTCACGCAGAGCTGAATCCGGCCCGCACACTAGTACTGGTAAACCGCTTAGAGAATCTAAGCCTTCCAGGAACCGTGGTGCGAGGCAGACCGTCCATGCTAATAAACCCTATTGGTTTCATTGGGCGACAGGGCTTGAGATGTCATTTCATCTCAATGTCGGGTAAAAGTCCCACAAAATTGGAAGCAACGTCTTCAAAATGACCTTTACAGTGTTGACGGGGACGTTAAACCTCAAATCAACCAACCAACAACAACATAAATAAACCGCCACAGAAGAACCGCCTTGGAACGGTCAGTGGAAAGAATTCCACTGGGGGCTTAAATCGATTTTACATGGCCATAATCCTCGCCCTTACCTCTGTCGCGGTATACATTAATTTTGTTTAGTCCGCATGAAGGCTTCCTTCCGTGGTGTAGTGGTTATGCTACTCGCCTTGTAAACCAGGGCTCGCACGATCGATCCCGGGCTTCTCCCGACTTTCGGACGAGTCTTTAAACTGAGGTCCCGTCTCCTTATGACCTTAGCTGTTGGTGAGCCGTAAAACTCAAACACACTACCCATTTCGTTAATCCCAACACAATCAATCGGCTACATTCAGTCGCTCACTGTGCTGGACAAAAAACTAAGCCTGCACGTAAAAGTGTGGTTAGATTAACTGACCGACTTCATATGACCTTAATAGCGTTGACTGGGTCGTTAAGCGCCAAAACAAACCAAGATGTTAAGAATGTTCTGACAAACACACAGATCGTGTATTTCTGAACAGAACATCTTGAAAATGCCATTTTATGCAACCAGTGGAATGTACCAATCTATTTCAGGACTTGTTGCCAATTTATTGCACTTGTTCAATGGCGTGCAGTCTCACACGTGTAAAAGAATCAAAGCTGGGTCGTTTGTCTCTGAGTATAGGCTGCGAATCTAGGTTCGTTTGTTTGATTTGAGGTTTAACGTCCCACTCAACAATATACATGTGGTGACATTTTGGAGACGTTGCTTCCAGTTTTGTGGGTCTTCTACTCAACATCGAGATGACATATCAAGTGCTGCCGCCCAATGAAATCAATAAGGCTTATATGCATGGACGGCCCCACTCGCACGCTTTGCCCGGGCAGACTTAGACCCTCTAAGCGGTTTACTAGTACTCATGTGCGGTCGGTTTTCAGCTCAGCGTGGAAGCACCATGCAACCCTACCTGGTTCTGCAAGCTCCGATTGGCGGGGGCGTCTGCGAAAATAGCCCTGAACTGAGACTTTAACTGTTTTATTTGACCTTTAAATTTCAGTATTTTCAGCAGTGTGTTATGTTTTACGCAGTGCTCTGCCGACACAGGGAGGGGACGAGCGCTGCTATAAATAACCGGTACCTGGATTTTGTGCATGGTGCGCGATAGTCACGTGGGCAATAACAGGCGGGGAGCTTCTTTAGTTAGCAACTTTGGGTCGATTGATAAACAATCAAGAAAACCAGACTTACTATAGAGAAATCAAGAATTCTCAATATCCAGACCGTTAGGGCCAGGTTCATGATGACTATGGTGAGAATAAAGAGTACTGTGGCATACAAACACTGTTTTCGCCAGCCGTAGATACCTGCTGGCTGGTAGCCAGTGTCAAAATCTGACCCCATTTTTCTCTTCCCTGAAAAAGAAATTAAATTTATTTGAATACGATTCTGTGATATTTTCCAAACATTCGTCGTCGTCATCATCATCTTCTTCTTCTTCGTCGTCGCCGTCGTCTTCTTCTTCTCCTCTTCACTTCTTCTTATCTGTGATAATTCACTTCTTCTTCTTCTTCCCCATAGCCGAAGTGCCTGAATGATTTTAGAAAAGATTTCATTATCAATCTCACGAAAGAATTTGCTAACCCGGCAGGTGTTGAATCCGCGTCATCCTGATCACCAGTCAGACGCGCGTCCTACTGAGCTACCAAGGATGCTCTGTGATTAATATTATGTTTTATATATTATGATATTATTAATCAAGTAATTTCGTATTGTCCCAGTTACAGGCCCGAGGTCTGCTGTATTGGTACGATGCCGAAGGCCGAGGGCAAATGCAGCTGACCGAGGACTGTAACTGGGCGCCAATACGAAATTACTTGAGTAATGAGAGAATTTTATTAATTGACACAGTTAAAATATTTGATCTCGGCCTAATATCACTTGACCTCCGGTTAATATTGCTTGACCTGGTGTTAATACGGATGAACTCCGATCAATGATTGTAAAACATTACCAAAGCCGCCTCACTGCGACAGTCGAAAACACAGCTTCACCCTTATTAAGGGGAATGGGAACACCTTCAGGGGAGGCAACTCCTTCAAACCTATTTTGTCCGGCTCTTGTGTCAATAGGGGTCAACTCTTAAAGAGAGAATTTGCTCCTTTTTCAGTGGGACAGGGCTTATAGAAAAGGGAACACGAAGTCCCAAAAGTGGTCTCCCTTTGAAAAATGGTAGAAAAATCTGTCAGGTGAAACTTCAATAACTAGAACCCGGATGTTTCGGTTACCTAGGCAAATCCGAACTCGTCATTGACCCTCCAAATAATTCTTCCTATAGCTCCAGATATCCACAGATACTTGGGGCCTGGACTCAGGTGAGTGATCATGGGCCCCAACTGACCTCTTGAAATTCGTTTTTGCACAGTTTTTGACTGAACTCTAGCACTAACACTAAATAAAAGTAGTTGTGATGGCTATAATGCCCATTTCCAAGTATCTGTGCAGATATCCATAGTTAAGGGAGGTTTTCCTCTTTTTTTTATTGAAAACGGTATTTTTCTTTTTTGAGGTGAAGGGTAGTGCGACCCTTTTAAGGTAATTTCACTTAATTATTGCCGGTCATTAATCAGAGATGGGCGAAATCCGGAGTACCCGGAGAAAAAACCACCTGACCTTCGGTTGAAGAACTTGGCGCCTCAGGCGTAATCCGAGCGAGGCTCGAACCCACAGCGGTCAGAGACCAAATGATTATGAGTCAGCACTCTTACCCTTTAGGCCACAGAGGCCCGTAAAGGTATGTTATGTTTACACATTAGAATCGCCTCAATGAGGCAATTCTAATGAGTACACACAACATACCTTTATTTTTCAGATCGAAAAAATGTCCTAGGCCATCCCCATTATTCCTCATGGTGCTGAGATTTACCTTCAGTAATTCGAACAACCCCTTTCCCGAACAAATTTCCACGGTCCAAAATATATACGAGTTACTGAAGTGAAGTCGAATTAACCCAGTGTACATCAGTGGACTCTTCCATTGCTATATGTTGGACAAGTCCATTTGTAATATAATGGGTCAGGAAGGCCTATTTTTTCGTTCTTATTCCAGTTTTGATGGAAAATTCTGTTAGCAAATAGTGCAGGCCCTGATCAGACGCCGCGTTACGCGGCGTCTGATCTGGGCCTGCACTATTTGCCAAGCCACCCCTTTAGGTGTTTCCCGCATGCAGTGGGTATGTTTCATGTTGCTAACAGCTTCTCAAAACCTGAAAGGAACAATCCCTCATAACAGAATCACTCAAGGTCAATTTCTGCTTTCAACATTAACACAACTTCTGTCTCAACAAAGGAATAGTAAAGAACTTACGCTATCAAAAGAAATCTTCCATATAATTGATGATTCTTAGATAAGTAGATCCTATCAGTTCTTAATCTTTCCTCGACTAAATAAACGGGTAGATAAAATTCGAATAAACAACAAAAACAATGAAACGTAAACTGGTATCTCGTCTCAGCTAATTAGCCTTGAAGTGTAAATCACTTCTGTTTAGCTCATGCATCTAAAACTGCCAGAATTTTGGCTGGAACCCACCTTGACTTTTTATTGTGTAAAACTGGGTTGTTAACTCTCGAGCCGGGAAGAAGGAATTGTTACCTATGACTGCAGGAACTTCTGAGAACTATATGAAAACGTTGAGGCACCAGTGGGGCATTTTCCCAGAAAAGTTAACTCGAAATGAAATCAAAGAGCTGACAGCACTGGCGGATCGTTTGTGTGTGTTTGTGTTTGTTTGTTTGTTTGTGTTTGTTTGTTTGAATTGGGATTTACGTCCCCGTCAACACTATTGAGGTCATTTTGGAGACGTTTCTTTCAATTTTGTGAGACTTTTGTCCTACATTGAGATGAAATGACATCTCGGGTCATGCCGTCCAAACAAACCAAAAGGATTAATATGTTGGGACGGTCCGACTCGCACCACTTTGGCTTAGACCCTCCAAGCGGTTTACCAGTACTCGTGTGCGGTCGGTTTCAGCTCTGTGCGGAAGCATCATGCAGCCCAATCTATTTCTCCAAGAGCCGATGGACGGGGGCCTAGGGTTGTTTGTGTCTGTGTATGGGCTGGAAAACAGTAAGACTCTCAACCCTTACATTCCTGATCTTCAGAGTGCAGACCCTGATCTGTCGCCGCATTCTCTTGGTTATACATTGCCAATATCCCCCCAGCAGGCACACGTCGCAAGGGCAACGTCAAATCAACGTCGGTACAACGTCATGACGTTGCATCGACGTTGATGTGACGTTGCAATAACGCCATGACGTTGTACCGACGTCGATATGACGTCATAATTACGTCATGTGCCTGCTGGGCCATTTTGGGGCCCTACCGAGCTAGTACAAAACAGCGGGCTAACGCCGGACAGACAGCAATCCTTTGTGTCAACGTCGTATCGCTGTCGGCCCGACGTTAGCCCGACGGTCTTTTACTTTGCTAGCTGGGTATATCAGGGTTCAGCAGAAAGCAATTCAAAAAAGATGCTTTCCAGTAATCATGGGTCATTTATTAAAAAACGGAACTACACACAATTTCTCGTGTGCATTTTTTGTCACGTGGGCAACAATTATAGGCGCTGCAAAACTATAAGCTTTGAGTCGTCAGACAAACAATCGGCCCAAATAGGAAACCAAAAATGGCCAAAAATATCATTAACATCAATATAAACCGTGGGTTAACAACATCAACAACAACAATAATAATAATAATATATATGCCCCCGCCCATCGGGGTTAGAAAAAATAGATGGGCTGCATGATGCTTCCACGCAGAGCTGAATCTGACCGCACACGAGTACTGGTAAACCGCTTAGAGGTTCTAAGCCTACCCAGGCAAAGCGGTGCGAGTAGGGCCGCCCATGCTTAGAAACCCTGTTGGTTTCATTGGGCGAAAGGACTTGAGATATCATTTCATTTCAATGTCGGGTAAGAGTCCCACAAAACAGGAAGCAACGTCTCCAAAATGACCTATACAGTGTTGACGGGGACGTTAAACATCAAATCAAACAAACAAATAATAATAATAATTACTACTACTACTCCTGCTATACTGCTGCTGCTGCTGCTACTTCTACTTCTACTATTGTTGCTACTGCACATAATAATAATAATAATAATAATAATAATAATAATAAAAATAATAATGATTATCATAAAAGGTATAATAAAAAAAATTACAATAATAACATTAATAATAATAACAATAATAACAATGATGATAGTAATAATTACACTGCTACTACTACAACTACTACTACCACTACTACTACTACTACTACTACTATTGCTGTTGATGTTGTTGCGCTTGTATTGCACATAATAATAATAATAATAATAATAATAATAATAATAATAATAATAATAATAATAATAATAATAATGATTACAATATCCTACATCAACTTGTACTACAACTACTAAAACTATAACTTATGATGATGATGATGATGATGATGATGATGAGGATGATGATGATGATGATGATGGTGGTGGTGATGAAAGTTAATAATAATAATAATAATAATAATAATAATAATAATAATAATAATAATAATAATAATAATGAATAAACTAGAGCGCACAGTAAATAACCACGCTTTCTCCACAGTGGAGCCAAATGTAACGTTGCTCTTGCACGCCCTCATCTGACATGAAAGGAAGCCAAATGCCAAATCTGGTTGCTTTCCGTCCCTTGGTACTGGAAGAGACATCGTGACGGATGCAGGACGGACGGACGGGCGGAGGTGGATATCTCTAAACGCACAAGCTTGGGGAAACAAAAGCACCGCAAGCGGGTGATATGCTCGTGTTTTTTTTTTTTTTTTTTTTTTTTTTCATTTGTCACAATGGAAGATAAATCAATCAAATTGCATGATAGAGTTATGGAACTTGGTCAGAATATAGCCCTTGTGATGATACAGATCTGTGTCAAGTTTCATTAATAGACAAGGCCAAATACTTTTGGAAATATGGTCAAGGTTAAAGTTTTCGTTGAATTTTCTAAAAATAGGTTAAAGTTCAAAGACCAAAGTTAAAGGTCAAAATGTTTGATATCAATGGAAGAGGTCTTGCCACAAAAAATAAACACGTGAAATTTTGAAAGCTGTTTTGTTTGTGATATTAAAGTGTTTCACAAAGGGAGATAAATCAGTCAAGTTGCATGGCAGAATTATGGAACTTGATCAGAATGTAGTTCTTGTGATCATACAGATCCGGGTCAAGTTTCATGAGGCTAGGGCAAATACATTTGGGTATATTGCCAAGGCTAAAGTTTTTGGCTGCATTTTCGAAATATAGGTCAAAGTTCAAAGGTCACAGGTCAAAATGTTTGGTATCACTAGAAAGGTCTTGTTCCAAGGAACATCCATGTGAAGTATTACTGGCATTAAAATGAGTGATAAAAGCGGTTACAAACGGATAGAAAAGGGGAGATAATTCAGTCAAATTGCATGAAAGAGTTATGGAATTTGGATAGAATGTAGCTCTTGTTATAGTGAGTATATGAGTGAAGTTTCATGAAGGTAGGCAAAACACTTTTGGAAATATGGTGACGGTAAACGTATTTTGTTAAATTTTCGAAAAATAGGTCAAAGTTCAAAGCTCAAGGTCACAGTTCAAACGTTTGGTATCAATGGAAAAGTCTTTTCCTAAGGATAATCCATATGAAGTCTGAAAGCGCAGTTGTAAACAGTACTGAAATGAATGGGAAAATGTGTTTCAGGAAAACAAATAGAAAAGGGAGATGATTCTGCCAAATATACAATATAGTTATAGCCCATGGTCAGAATGTAGATCTTGTGATGTGTATGAAGTTTTATGAGGCTAGATCAAGTACATCTGAAGTTATAGCCATGGTTAAGTTGTTTTGGAACGCCGCCGACGACAACGACAACAAAAACAAAGACGCCGGAGCGACGACAATAGCTCGAAAGTTTTTTCTTCGAAAAAAAAAAAACACAAAAAAAAACTAGAACTGTCAGAGGATCTGTCTATAGCCCCGCTATAGCGCTGTCAGAAAAAAATACCAGAAATAGCGCTATCAGAAAAAAATACAAGAAATAAAAATAATTTAAGCTTTCAGCCTCTAATTAAATTTTTCAATGTTCAAAGGGCAATTACTCCAAAAGTAGGCAATCCAGAGTTGTGGCAACGCGCTCTGCACATCGTCTTAGTGCTTTACAATTGTGTGAAGTTTCATGAAAATACCTCAAACGTTTTTTTTTTTTTTTTTTTTTTTTCAATGTTCAAAGGGCAATAACTACAAAATTAGGCAATCCAGTGGTGTGGTTCATGCGACCTGCACATCATCTCCTGGTGCTTTACATTTGTGTGAAGTTTCATGAAAATACTTCAAACGGTTTTCGAGTTATCATGGATAACGAAAGTACGGAGTCACAGAAGGGCAAGGTAATCCAATATAGCCCCCACTTTTTAAGCGGGGCTATAAAAACAGATGAGTTAAAAACGATGACGACAACGAAATAAACAAAAACGGTTATTCTCTTTTCATGCTGATTATGAATATATGTACCGGCCCCGATAGCTCAGTTGGTAGAGTGTCCGCTCCGGGGAACGGGAGGTCACGGGTTCGATCCCGGACCGCGACATACCAAAGTCGTTAAAATGGTACTAACTGCTTCTCGCTTGGCACTCAGATTTATGGGGTAGCGCTAGGACTGGTCGACCCAGTGTCAGGATAATGTGACTGGGTGTGGTATCATGTAATGTGTCTGGGACATGATACTTCAGTGAGGCAGCACTATAAAAGTGAGTATTGAGCTCCCTGTCGCAACCAGACACCGTCGTGATATGACTAAAAAATTGTTGAAAGCGACGTTAAACCCGAATTCACACACACACACACACACACACACACACACACACACACACACACACACACACACACACACACACACACACACACACACACACACACACACACACAATGAATATATGTAAGCACAATAATCGTACGGTATGGTGGAGACAAAACCATTTGGACTTTTGCGATCCATCATTCCCAGGCAGAGATTAAAATCTTTCTGCTTGCTGAACTCTATTGAGCATGGAATTTTGGCTGAGTCGAACTCTTTGTGGGGTTACTAGGGGATTTTTCCGGTGGCTCTATTTCTGACAATGACAAAACTTAATCAAATGTGACCACTATAAAGTGTACTGTACATCACGAAAACACGCCTAAATAGTTCTGATCCCCCCGAACCCTACTTTTATACAGTAAAACTTGGATTTACAGGGGTATACATTATTTTTCTTATTTCTATTCAAAAATATAGATTGTGGGCACTCGTTAGAACCGCCTCGCCGAGGCGGTTCTAACGAGTACCCACAGTCTATCTGTAGAGCATAAATATGAAAAAATATCGATTTTTTTTATCGGAAAGTTTTCATTTTTTGGTGGCGAAATCCTCAATATATTTGAATAGGCGTTTTCGTTAAGCTGAGTGACCCAATATGAATGGCGGTGATGCCTTCGTTCTGGCTTTCCACAGAGCACGTTTATGCTGCTCTTCGCTAATTTCTTTGATTATATTCTCCAGCATCCAGACATATGGGGCCTCGCCACTTTGCTCTGTCCTGTGCAGTTTGTCACGACTCTGTTGATAAGAAGTCGTTGAATGGTGTTTTGAGTTGAGGGTCTCCTTGTATCGCTTCTTCTGATCACCACAGAGGAGTTTTTCAACTTGTAGTCCTCTAACGAGGAATATCTTTGGCGAAATGGCCTGTTGATCTTAATTGTGCCAGTTTCAGAAAAGTATGCCCACTCTACAGCCTTCCACTTTTCAGGACAGCTATCGTGCCACTTAGTTAAGATAGCTTGTATGGAAGTGGTTAAGGGGAATGGGTGCACCTTCAGGGGAGGCAACTCTTTCAAAGGTATTTTTGTCTTTCATGTCAATAGGGGTTAACTCTTTCCTTTAAGAGTTGACCCCTTTTTCCGTAGGAGAGAGCTTATAGAAAAGCAAACAGGAAGTTCCAGAAGTTGTCTCCCTTTGAAAATGGCGAAAAAATCTGCCAGGTTTTCCCATTCCCCTTAAATGTGGTAAACTATCCAAGTTTCGCATGCGTTCAGAGATGATGGCAGTGCCTTAAACCTGATTCCACTTCGACCCTAGACACTTCCACTTAGATGGCAAAATGCTACATGGATATTATCATCATTAAAACATATATTGTGGATACTCGTTTGAAATGCATTGATATCACGTTCACAATGTTCAGTGTATTGGAAACCCTTGAGAACCCCACTTCATAAAGAGAAAAGTAGGGGCTGCAAGGGTACACATTACTGAAAACACTCCTAAACAAATACGTTGTAAATTCTAACACCGAGAAAACAAAAATTTTAAAATGAAAAATTGTGATATTTTTCTTATTTCTGCTCAAAATACAGACTGTGGGTGCACGTTAGAACCGCCTCGTCGAGGCGGTTCTAACGAGTACCCCCAGTCTAAATTTTAGAGCAGAAATAAGAGAAATAAGGTTTACCCCTGTAAACCACAGTTTCACAGTATAAAAGTGGGGTTCGGGGTGGGGGTGGGGGGAAGTCAAAATTATATAGGTGCGTTTTCAGGATGTTTTTGCTCAATACATAGATCGTTGGTACACGTAAGAACTGCATCTAACGAGTACCCGCAATCTGCATGTATGTTTGTTGCAGAAACAGGATTCCAACATAGCAGGCCTGTGTAGCCAATCGAAAGGAACTGTGATTTATTCTGCATTAAATCACTTGGAAGAAGACCGTGACGCAAACGTCACCTTTTTGTGACGTCACTAGAAGTGATTTTCTCGCATCAAAAACGTTACAAAAGGATTGAAATGCATGTGAAACAGTTCGTAATTTTGGCGGGGGGGGGGGGGGGGGGGGTTGAAGGAAACAACACGATTATTGTCGATTTTTAGTGTGTTAGAATCGAAACAGATCAGATCTATAGTGTGTCAAGGGTTGAGTAATGAATCAGTTTGTCGGTCAGTTGTCAGTAGATACGCGCTCGTGATTTAGTGATCTAGGGCCTGTTGTTCAAAACTAACGACGTCGTTAGTTAAGAATCTTTAAAACTTTGATCATTTAATAAGGCAAATATGCTAATATTTTTGCTGAAAAAATGTGAGCAGCTTTCGCAAATGCTAAAACTGCTCACAATTTTTTCAGCAAAAATACCAAAATTTTAGATATTGAACTCGCCGGAACAGTTAACAATATGACCACTAACGAGCTCGAACATGTTAAGCTAACGAGGCTTTGAACAACTGGACCCACCGTATTACCATCACTAACCTCAAAATTCTGATTTATTACCCATCAGTTCACTAAGCACTAGAGCTGACCTATAACTTTTCATCAGCCCGAGTAACATTTCAATTTTGGAACAATGAAATAATGTTTACATTCAGAAAACCCCTACATCCAATTGTTGGGACACAATATTGTGTATACCTTAATAAATACATCGACTCACGCGACGTCACATGATTACAAAGTGACGTCAAAATAAAACATGGTTCTCTCCAGTATGATTGGACGATTACGACGTAATGACGTCAACAAGGCTCTTCCGCAGTTCATAGGAAAACTGCGTGCGATTGCTGTTTTTTTTTTTTTTGTTTTGTTTTTTTCAGTTTTAGCTTTCAAAAAGAATTTTTCGTCACAAAATAGATGGCATGTTGACATAAGGCCTAAAAATACCTGTTTCCGCTTACCCGACCGACCCTGATTTTTGTGCTGACCTTGCAGTTTTATAGCCATCCAGAAAAAAGTAAAAAATATTTCCTTTATATATTAGGGGTAACAACCTACGTCATAGCAGAGATGTCATACCCATTTCAGAAGCGGCCATATTGGTGTAAATAGGGTAAATAAAATGCTTCAAATTAGATATGTACATTACCAGTCTTCAGAAAACACACTTCAGCTGGTATATTTGCATCCCATCAGTGAGCTAATTCCACCTAGAAACATTGAAAAGGCGTTGATAGCTTCGCCACAAGATTTGATTCGGCGCTGTAAACAATGATAGTTCCGACATCATTGCCAAATCAGCTTGTGTCGAATTATTTAAACAAAAGGCCACATTTCTGGGACAGATTTCAGTATGTTTGATTCTTTTATGGTCTAATGCACCGACTGCGCCTACTTGTTGTGACAAATGCCTTTTGTGTAGTAAACGCCGGCAAAACTAATGGTTATGGCGTCACTGCTCTGACGTAGGTTGTTCCCCCTGTATTCTCTAGCACTTTCACCGTGTAGCATCGACTCCGGAACTTGTTAGTCAAAAGTACCAGATAAATGAGGAAAATGATTATACCGACGGTAGGTAATCGCTTAAGTTGGCGTTATTACGTAGTGTCAGAACTTAAACTCACTTCCCATATTTACTCAACTTATTTTTCTCTGAAATTCTTAAAAAGAAATTTTGGAAAGCTTTGTCAGCTGCCATTTAAACACACAAATGAGTCGGCTGGTACATGGCTGGTACCGCGAAAATTCATGACAGCTTCAACAATCTGTGAATTTATTACAGAAACGGCTTTGACAATCTTCAATTAAGTGACATCAATAGAAGCCGAATCCTTCGCTGCTTGTAATGTTTTAGTTGTTTTTCCCCCAAAGAATATTGAGTACGGCAATTTGCGTCACCAGGTAAAATACTGGACGGCAGTTTGCTGGGAACAGTACGGCGATTTGATTTGAACAATTATACATAAAGTGCTATGGCGGAGAAGTGTTCTAAATAGTTTCACAACTCTCAATCTTAATATAAACAAAGGTTTGTTGGGTTCGTCGTTACTTTCATTGTCGGTCTCCTTTTTATCAGTAATTTTAAAGGGACAGAAGGGTTGGGGATATAAGAAATTGGTAATGACAACAGATTGACCTGTTGTTGTCCTCTAGTTTTTTTTGTTTTTTTTTTCGACTTTTATCGATTTTCTTTCTTTCTTCCAGTACGTCTAAACCCCAGAGGGGAGACATACGACGGGTTCCGGCGAACCAAGTGTTGAAGGGTCTTTGCTGAAATAAAAGGAAAGGAAAATTGGTGAAATGGGGTGTACAGTGGGAAAGAAGGTGTACTTGTAGTAGTCTGTGAGGGTGTAAATCTGTCTGTATGCAAGGGGGTGATTGTGGGCTGATGGTCTAGTATTGATGATGAGATCATAAGTGATCTTATACACCATGGCAAGACGGTTATCAATGCGGCGTTGTTTAAGGGGGCGCCAATTTAGGTCCTTCAGCATAGCTGTAATACTTGAAGTGTAGCTATAGTCATGTGTTGCCCACCTGGCAGCCATTCATTGGACTGCTTTCACTTTGTATATGTTAGTGGCAGTGTGGGGATACCATACAGTGAACGCATACTCCAGCTGCGGCCTGACAAGAGTCTTATATGCAACTGATTTCAGGTCCTTATTATGGACCCGAATGTTTCTTTTCAAGAATCAAAGCTGATTTGCTTTCGTAGTTATGTTGTCAATGTGGGAGCTGCTGTTTAGATCATCAGAGATGGTGACCCCAAGTTACTTCTGGTGCCATGCAAGAGGTACACATTTGGGATGGGGTTCTTACGTCGGGTAACATGAAGGACCTGGCATTTAGAAGGATTAAAGTTTATGTCCTACATCTTTTCTCTGTGACATTGTGCCGCCGTGAAACCGTATGTTTGTACATCGTTTTGGTTCTCATGTTATCATATTGTATAACCGGAGAGAAGTAAATTCGACTTGATTTGATTTGGACATGCCTTATGATCGCGAAATATTTAACTGCCTTGGAGTGCAGATCTTGTGACACCCATGTTATTCAGCTTCTTTATGACCTTGTCAGATCATGATTAAATGGTCAACTAATAGTTCTTATCTTGGGTTTAGCAAGGTTTTTGGCTAGGTGAATCACCTGAAGCTCCTTCGCAAGCTACAGGTACATCGAAACAGTAGCATGGATTAACTATCCAGTCGGTTAAGTCTTTTCTGATTGGGACAGGTCAGGCAGTTGAACTTGAAGGTGAGCCCTCAGATGAGGTTCCAGTTACTTCAAGTGTACCGCAAGGATCAGTTCTAGGCACCTTGTTATTGTTATTATACCTAAACACCTAAACGACCTGTCCGATTACCAAGCCCCCCCCCCCACACACACACACACACCCCCGCCCCCTAGAGGGACTTAGACCGTCCAATCATAAGAATCTCACTGGGACATGGAATTCAAACATAGAAAGTTCAAGTTTTGCACATAACCTGGCCAAGAACTCCAACCCCTACACCATATATACTGCATAATCATGCCCTCGAAATTGTTTCATCTGCAAGGTACTTAGGTTTCGATCTATCCACCAACATGAACGTCAACATACATGTCGATAGAATCTCTTAAACTGCTAATTAAGTCCTTTGTTTTATTTATGTAATATCAGAACAAAATAAAACTGCGTTCGGGAAGCAGCATACAAGACAGTATTCCGTCAACACTTGAATACGTCTGTACAGTATGGAGCCTATGCACACAGTCCTATGCCCATTAACTCGAAATGATGTAGCGTTAAGCCATCCACTTGGCTCTGAACAATTATTTAACCTACGACATGTAGCCTTATCTTGGCTAGTACTCCTTGCAGCAGAGAAGGTCACTTGCCTGCCTCATTTATTTATATAAAATTATTCATGGCATAGTTGCAGTATCTCCCTCCCCTTATTTCTAGCAACCAATCGAAACACGCGTCACGGCATGAGCCACCCACTCGTATTACGTTAATTGTTACATGTATGGCAATGGAACAGATATACTCCCAATATTATTTCGATGCCTGCATTAACTAAGTTCAGCGTGGGAGTCCGGCGTCTTGGTCAGAAGTTGCCATGAACACAGCATACCTGTTTAACCTGCTTTTACCTAATCTATTGTTAACATTTAACACCATCACCTTTCTTCATTTCACTTTCATACTTTTAGTCTCACCATTCATATTCATTTAACACTAACAACGCGCAGTCATCCTGCACACATTCAAGCAAATGTTACTAATTACAGAAGATTGCCGCTTGCTATTGTCCATTTGACTGTCGCTGACCTTGTTTAAAATCTAGGTACCGGTAATTTATAGCATCGCTAGTCCACCTTTTAGCTTTTTATTCTCCCTGTGACGTGCGGTCCCTGTGCAAAAAGCAAAATATATAGACTTGGCTCGTGTGCTGTGGCATTGGCAAACAGTGGATACCTAATCAGACGCCACATAACGCAGCGAATGACCAGATCTACACTGCTTGTTTAAAATACTGGACTTTAAGGGTTAAACTAACAGTTTAAGTCACATTTCAGGACTATGTTTCCAGCCTTCACTCAGAGATAATCGATTACAACTAGGAGGAAAGTTATTTTAGCTGTCCTTTATACAAAAGCGAAAGTAACCTCCTTTTGGGAACGGAAAAGAAATTTATAAAAGTACTTTTTTCAGGACATATTGAATCAACTTCTTTAAGGAGTTGAACTTTTTTAGATAAGTAGCCAGTTGGCCATTTTGTGGGAAAGTAACTGTCCTTTTGGCTTTCCGCTGTTGGTGGTTCCATCAGAGTCTGGTTTTTCATGTTTGTGTTTCTTTCCCTTTGTTGTCACTGCTGGGGGCTGTGGGTTAATTGTATTGATTCCTGATCAGTGCCTCCACTTCTATTTTGTTGTCTGTGTCGTTGTTTAACTGTACAAATGTGAAACAGAAAGAATATTCAAGATGAAGAATGCAACATGCAGGCACTTTCGTGCCCGTCGATTTCGAAAATAATAATAATAATAATAATAATAATAATAATAATAATAAAACCATTATCCATAACATAGAATGCGATTTCAAAAGACTTACGGAAGACCAGCATGAAAACATGCCTATACAATTTTGACCGCCATAAACCCCAATTTTATTGATTACTTAAAACTTGGGGTTTTTAGGGGTGTACATTATTTTTCGCATTTCTGTCCAAAAACAGTGCCCACACTATATGTTCTGAACTGCAATATGTAAAATATCAGATTTTTTATCTGAAAATTTTCAATTTTTGGTGGAAAATTTTTCAATATATTTGAATAGGCATGTTTTCGGAATGCAAACAAGCGAACAAATAATAGCCGCAGTCATGATTTAAAATAACTGGAGTATAGCATGCAAACACCAGGACCTTCGTTAGAATAAAGTCTCTTTCGCAAAAGGAATAAATACATAATAACATAAAATAACTATCACAAGAACGACGTAGAACATATTTGAGCACATTAAAAAAGACCCTTTATTTCCTAGAAAAAAATAATAAACTTCATTTCGAGAAGGTAAAGTTCCGTTAAAAGGGGGCACACTTTGTTTCTACATTATTTCCTAAGTATTTACAGTAGTAAAAGAAAGCAAAAGCAATGACAAATAATTCTCAAGAGGAAATATGGCCCTGGTGTACATTTCACAACTTCAGCTGTTACATGCACAAATAGATTGGTTTACGATCAGTACTAGCATTAGAAACAATCCCTGGCTGAGTGATGAAACCAAACATGATAATAATCATGGTTGTTCGTTCACAACGATGTTAAAATGCTGTCAGTAATTTCCAAAGTGGCAATTTTGTGATACAAGTTGCCGTACTGTTAATTCAGCATTTTCCCCAAGTTGCCGTACTTAAAAATCCAAGTTGCCGTACTCCTTTGTTTTGTGTTTTCTGAAAGAAAACTGCAGCATAAAGCGAACCTTTTTATTAAAACGTATACACAATAACTTTTCTAACCTTCTGAATGTTCCGGCATGGAAAAAAAGAAGGCCAGTGGTCTTGAATCAAAGCAAAAACCAGTACTTTCCACGAAAAAGATTATTTGTTTTTGGTACCAGCTGTCAATATTTCAGTTTGTTTAGCGATTTCCAGTGAGATGTTATCAGCATCATGAAAGCAGACATGAGCTAGATATCTCTCCGACACATATCCAGTTTGCTTTAAATGGCAGAATCCTGTAGAAACCTATAAACAGCTTTTTACCTACCTTACTGTGTACCATGCTTGCGATAAATATTGATTTCGCTGGTACTTTTCAGTAACAAGTTCCGGAGTCGATGCTACACGGTGACTTTCGACGGCAATTCATAAAACTGTCAAAATAGCAAAACTAGAGTCTAATACTTACAGTCCTGTTTGTTTTGCTCCTTGGCCCTCATAACTTCATCATTTGAATGTTTTCTGGCAATATGGTTTGAATTTAGTCCTAATGTAGATTTTTGTTCTTTTTTCAAATAAAGAGTTGACAACAAGTAAAAAAATCGACCTGTCGACCCTGTTTTTTTTTCGGCATGCTAGCGGAAAAACAGCTTTTTTTTAGGTTCAATGTATATGTGAGCCCCGCCAAGCGAATTTGTGTCTTCGAGCATTCCGTCATGACAAATTTTAACTGCGCATGCCAACCCATTCAGAGTGGCCAGGGATATGGCTTTCTGTCTGAAGGTTCCTCTTGTTTCACTGCTTGTATGAGCGAGCAACGAAGGTTCTGGTGAGACTGCGCGGATGCGCAGGCTCGCCTGAACCTTCGCTGCTCGCATTGGCGATAAGTACCAAAATCGCTTGACGGGGCCCATGTAATTATGGTAGTTACGCTGAACTGTCTTCAAATGTGTCGGTGATATGTGTCGTTGAACTGTCCTGCTGATGATCTCACCTCACCTACCATACCATTTATCACTGGTCCATTTGCTGCTTCTTCACTTAGGTGCAACTCTCAATCTATTCTTGAACGACGTTCAACCAGAGGCTCCGATGATGTCCCGATCCAAATTGTTCCAATGAGTAATCACTCTCTGTATAAAGAAACGTTTCTCCATTTCTGTTTTTACATGTTCCTTATTTCTTATGCAATTGAAACACAAGACCCATTTATTGCCTTAAGGGCATGATAAACAAAATTTGTGGATCAGTACTCGTTAGTTTATATGCTGCAACTAAGTCTGTTTTTTTTTTCTACGTGAGTCAAGCATTGACCGTTCACTTACTGCATAAGGCAAAACATCGCTTTTGCACTTTTTCAAGTAACTAAATATCTGTTTTTAGCTCACCTATCAGTGCTATCACGTAGTGACAATGTGAGCTTTTGTGATCACATTTCGTCCGTCGTCCGTGCGTCCGTAAACAATTTCTTGTCCGCACGATAGCATCTTCATTTTTATTTGATTTTAACCAGACTTGCACACAACTTGAACCACCATGAGATCTGGGTTCCTTTCTTGAACCAGCCATATCCCATCATGTGTTACGGAGTTACGGCCCCTGAAAGGGCAAACATTGTCTATTTTGGTCTTGTCCGCACAATAGCATCTTCATTTATCATTTGATTTTAACCAGACTTACACACAACTTGTACCATCATGAGATCTGGGTTCCTTTCTTGAACCAGCCATATCCCATCATGTGTTACGGAGTTACGGCCCCTGAAAGGGCAAAAATTGCCTATTTTGGTCTTGTCCGCACCATAGCATCTTCATTTATCATTTGATTTTAACCAGACTTGCACACAACGTGTACCACCATGAGATCTGGGTTCCTTTCTTGAACCAGCCATATCCCATCATGTGTTAAGGAGTTACGGCCTCTGAAAGGGCAAAAATTGCCTATTTTGGTCTTGTCCGCACGATAGCATCTTCATTTATCATTTGATTTTAACCAGACTTGCACACAACTTGTACCACCATGAGACCTGGGTTCCTTTCTTGAACCAGCCATATCCCATCATGTGTTACGGAGTTACGGCCCCTGAAAGGGCAAAAATTGCCTATTTTGGTCTTGTCCGCACGATAGCATCTTCATTTATGATTTGATTTTAACCAGACTTGCACAAAACTTATACTACCATAAGATCTAGGTTCCTTTCTTGAACCAGCCATATCCCATCATGTGTTACGGAGTTACGGCCCCTGAAAGGGCAAAGATTGTCTATTTTGGTCTCGTCCGCACGATAGCATCTTCATTTATGATTTGAATTTAACAAGAATTGCACACAACTTGTACCAGCATGAGATCTGGGTTCCTTTGTTGAACCGGCCATATCCCATCATGTGTTTCGGAGTTACGGCCCCTGAAATGGCATAAATTGCCAATTTTTTGTCTTGTCTGCATGATAGCTTATTCATTTATGATTTGATTTTAACTCAACTTGCACAAATTTTGTACCACCACAAAATATCTCGGTCAAGTACGAATATGGGTCATGTTGGGTCAAAAAGTAGGTCAGTAGGTCAAATCAGAAAAAAACCTTGTGAAGACACTACAGGCCACAGTTTTGGTCCGATCATCATCAAACTTGCCCAGAATG
Organism: Lucinisca nassula; assembly: GCA_963580285.1. Taxonomy (NCBI): domain Eukaryota; kingdom Metazoa; phylum Mollusca; class Bivalvia; order Lucinida; family Lucinidae; genus Lucinisca; species Lucinisca nassula. Next base: position 23,134,732 of record OY757015.1, read on the forward strand.
ATTATTTTGACAATATCTCAGTCAAGTTTGAATATGGGTGTTGTCGGGTCAAAAAGTAGGTCAGTAGGTCAAATCATAGAAAAACCTTCTGAACACACTAGAGGCCACAATTTAAGTCCAATCATCATCAAACTTGCTCAGAATGATCATCTTGGTAATATCTTGGTCACGTTCAAATATGGGTCATGTTGGGTCAAAAAGTAGGTCAGTAGGTCAAATCAGAAAAAAAACCTTGTGAAGACACTACAGGCCACAGTTTTGGTCCGATCATCATCAAACTTGCCCAGAATGATTATTTTGACAATATCTCAATCAAGTTTGAATATGGGTGTTGTCGGGTCAAAAAGTAGGTCAGTAGGTCAAATCATAGAAAAACCTTCTGAACACACTAGAGGCCACAATTTATGTCCAATCATCATCAAACTTGCTCAGAATGATCATCTTGGTAATATCTTGGTCACGTTCGAATATGGGTCATGTCAGGTCAAAAAGTAGGTCAGTAGGTCAAATCATAGAAAAACCTTTTTAACACACTAGAGGCCACAGTTTTGGTCCAATCATCATCAAACTTGCCCAGAATGATCATCTTGACAATATCTGAGTCAAGTTGGAATATGGGTCATGTCGGTTCAAAAAGTATGCCAATAGTTCAAATCAGAGAAAAACCTTGTGAACACACTAGAGGCCACAGTTTTGGTCCGATCATCATCAAACTTGCTCAGAATGATCATCTTGATAATACCTTGGTCCCGTTTGAATATGGGTCATGGCAGGTCAAAAAGTAGGTCAATAGGTCAAATCAGAGAAAAACCTTCTTAACACACTAGAGGCCACAGTTTTGGTCCAATCATCATCAAACTTGCTCAGAATGATAGTTTTGACAATATCTCAGTCATTTCGAATATGAGTTATGTCCGGTCAAAAAGTAGGTCAGTAGTTCAAATCATAGAAAACCCTTCTAAACACATAAGAGGCCACAGTTTAGGTCTGTTCATCATCAAACTTGCCCAGAATGATCATCTTGACAATATCTGAGTCATGTTCCAATATGGGTCATGTCAGTCCAAAAAGTAGGTCAGTAGATAAAATCATAGAAAAACCCTCGGAACACACTTGAGGCCAAAGTTTTGGTCCGATCATCATCAAACTTGCTCAAAATGATCATTTGACAATATCTCAGTTAATTTCGAATATGGGTCATATCTGGTCAGTAAGTAGGTCAGTAGGTCAGAGTGTTGAAAAACCTTGTGGACACACTAGAGACCCCAGTTTTGGTCCGATTATCATCAAACTTGCTCAGAATGATCATCTTGACAATATTTGGGTCAAGTTCGAATATGGGTCATATCGGGTCAAAAAGTAGGTCAGCAGGTCAAATCATAGAAAAACGTTTTGAACACTAAGAGGCCACAGTTTTAGTCAAATCATCATAAAACTTGCTCAGAATGATCATCTGGACAATATCTCAGTTAAGTTCGAATATTGTCATGTAAAATCAAAAAGTAGATCAGTATGTTATTTTGTCATAACTTTTGAACCGTTTAAGATAGAGCCTTCATATTTGGCATGTAGGTTCCTTGTGACAAGGGCTTTCCACTTTTATAAAGATTTGACCTGTGACCTACTTTATCATAACTTTTGAACCATATGAGATAGAGCCTTCATATTTGGCATGTATGTTCTTTATGACAAGGTTTTATCAACTATTCAAAACTTTTGAGCCATGACCTTGACCTTTGACCTACTTTGTCATAACATTTGAAGCATTTAAGATACAGCCTTTATATTTGGCATATAGGTTCCTTCATAAGAGTGAGTATTTGAGTTTAAGTCTCACCAACAGCTAAGGTCATACAGTGATGGGACCTCTGTTTAAATACCAATATGAAAGTCTGGAGAAGCCTGGGATTGATCCTGCTACCCCTGGTTTACAAGGCAAGTAGCATGGCCACTTCACCATGAAGGCTTCTAAACTTCATTGGAATGTTGTGTAGATGACCCTCTAGGAAAATACCATAAAGATTAACAAATGGTCACCAGAGCTAAAAATAGAAAAACATTGTAAATTTTCTTCAAATGCGAACTCCTTCTAAACCTTTGGGCCAATTGGATTTAAAACTTCACAGGAATGTTGCCTAGGTGACTCCCTACCGGAATAGTTAAAACTCATTCCACTCCAATGAACAAGATGGCTGCCAGAGCTAAAAATAAAAAAAATCTTCAAACAACAATTCCTTCTGTACCCTTGGGCTAATTTCATTCAAACTTCGAAGTAATGTTGCTTAGATGACCCTCTACCAAAAAGGCTTAAACTATCCTGCTCCGATGAATAGAATGGCCACCGGAGCTAAAAATAGAAAAATATTGTAAATTTGACTCAAATGTGACCCCCTCCTAAACCCTAAGGCCAATTTGATTCAAACTTCACAGGAATGTTGCCTAGGTTACTCCCTATCAAATAAGCTTAAATTACTCTGCTGATGAACAAGATGGCCACCATAGCTACAAATAGAATGTACTCGAGACAGTGACACACAGGTGAGCGAACCAGGGCCCTGTGGGCCCTATTGTATACCAATGTCTCAAGCCCCCCCCCCCTCTCCCCCGCCCATCGGGGCTTGGAGCAATAGATTGGGCTGCATGATGCATCCACGCATAGCTGAAACCGACCGCACATGAGTTCTGGTAAACTGCTTAGAGAATCTTAATAGAAGTAGAGGCAATGATCAGGAATCGATACAATTAACCCACAGCTCCCATCAGAGACACCAAAGGGAAAGAAACACAAACATGAAGCAACAGACCCCAACGGAAACACCAACAGCGGAAAGCCAAAAGGTCAATTACTTTCCCACAAAATGGCCAAAAGGCTATCCAAAATAAAATAATATAAGCGACATAAACACCCAAAGACAAACACCATAACAAAAATAAACCGCGACATAAGAACCGCCTTGGAACGGTCAGCGGAAACGAATTCCACTGGCGGTGCCAGGTTTGTTTTGTATTTTCAGAAAACACGTATACCCAGATAAGACGACACATTCTGCGGAGTCTTATTTGGGTATACACTGTTTTCCAATGTCCCAGAAACGGAACGCTAGGCATAAATGGGTTAATCTTGAAGAAGGTGAAAAACATGAAGTCTAACAATGTTTTCTTTTCATTACGAAAGCACGCCTATACAAATACATTGACACATTTATCACCGAAAAAATGAAAATTTTCAGATGAAAAATTGTGATATTTTTCTTACTTTTGCTCCGAGATATAGATTGTGGGTACTCGTTAGAACCGCCTCATTGAGGCGGTTCTAACGAGTATCAACAATCTATATCTCGGAGCAGAAATAAGAAAAATAAGGTTTACCCCTGCGTACCCCAGTTTTTCTCTATAAAAGTGGGGTAGAGGGGGTCAAAATTATATAGGCGTGTTTTCGTGATGTTCTCTTTTCTGGTATGATTGTGTCTAAAACAAGGACCATTTTATAGCTCCACCTTGATTGAAACTGACCGTAGAATGCTAATAATTTAGACAATATATGATTTAAAAAAAAAAAATAATAATAAGTAAATAAATAATGAGGTTGTGTGTGTGTGAATTCGGGTTTAACGTCGCTTTCAACAAATTTTCAGTCATATCACAACGGTGTCTGGTTGCGACCGGGAGCTCAATGCTCACTTTTATAGTGCTGCCTCACTGAAGTATCATGTCCGAGACACATTACATGATTCCACTACCAGTCACATTATCCTGACACTGGGTCGACCAGTCCTAGCTTTATCCCGTAAATCTGAGTGCCAAGCAAGGAGCAGCTAGTACCATTTATAACGACTTTGGTATGTGGCGGCCCGGGATCGAACCCGTGACCTCCCGTTCCCCGGAGCGGACACTCTACCAACTGAGCTATCGGAGCCGGTAAATAAATAATGTGGTTAATCAATTCATTTACTCCATTTCACTTTTGAGTTAATGAAGCAACTGGATGACTGTGTTTTTTTCTTCTTTACTTTCTTTTAAAATTAAAAAAAGTAATTAAAAGCAACGTTTTGATAGCAACTATATCATCACAGAAGTTCCCCTTATTGAGCCCATATCACTCTGCTCTTAATCATCTAATAATAACTTAGACAAAATTAGCCTTTGGCCCGAAGGACTTGCTTATTGGAGACAATTAGACAGTGGAACATGTGTCTTTAAATTAATCATTGGCCCTGGTTGTGTTTCCCAATATAGAAGAACTGTCCAGAAACTTTTGCTTCTTTAGCCACGTGAAAAGACTGCATATACTTAAAGAACTGACGAGACCCAATTAATGTATCTATTGAACTTTGCTGCCCTCTTTAATTGCACGCCGATGGGTCAGACCTCAGGTTCTATGACGGTTCCAGCGTAAAGACTTAAAAGACTTACTGAGAATTAGAGAGAATCTAGTTCTATGTAATGTTGGTTGGTGCCTGATGCTCTGTCTCTGACCGGGCCCATCGGAGTCTAACTGTTGGTTTTCTTTTACTCCAGCATTTCAGTGGTTTCTTGCTGTCGAGCCCTCACCGCTGTTTCATCTCTGTGGTTGTTTGATTTTTTTTTTGTGTGTTCACGGAGATGTTGCAGTGATGAGTTAGGGGGCCTTCATGCGGACTGAACAAATTATTTGTCTAAATCGCGACGGAAGTAAGGGCAAGGATAGTGGCCACGTAAATCGATTTAAGTCCCCCCACCCCCCCCCCCCCACCCCACCCCCCCCCCACACACACACACCCTTCCCCAGTGGAATTCCTTTCACCGACCGTTCCAAGGCGGTTCTTCTGTCGCGGTTTAGTTTTGATATTGTTTGTCTCTGAGTGTTTTTATCGCTTATATTATTTTGTTTTGGATAGTCAATTGGCCATTTTTTGGAAAGTAACTGTCCTTTTGGCTTTCCGTTGTTGATGTTTCCATTATGGTCTGTTGCTTCATGTTTGTGTTTCTTTCCCTTTGGTGCCTCTGATGGGAGCTGTAGGTTAATTGTATCGATTCCTGGTCATTGCCTTCAATTCTATATTTTTATAAAGACATTTATGCTGTTTGCACAGAACTCTTAGACATTGTGTAAAACATAACATTTTAACGCAGTCATGCGTTGCCTCTGACAGAAAGGGGGACAATACTACCTAATAGGCATGTCATTGTCACCATCCTGGAAAGCATCTGTGAGCATGGCAGAAAACATCATGCTGAACAGTGTTGGGGCTAACACACAGTCTTGCTCGACTCCATTTGTCACAGGGAATGGATCTAAAAACTCACCATCTTTTTTTGGACCTGTGCAAGAATATTATCGTGGAACTGTCCCACCATTGCTATGAACTTGGTTGGACATCCATACTTCACCATGATCTTCCAAAGCCCCCCCCCCCCCCCCCAGACTGACTGTGTCAAATGCTTTGGTGGGGTATAGGTCCATATTTTGTACAGGAAAATGATGTTTTCAGTTCAAAACGATATTGATGGGGACAACATGTATGTTGCAAAATGCGCCTTTCAGAATCAGAATCAGAATTGTTTATTGGTGACACGTCCTTAGACAATCCTTCACCAGGACCTTCGTCCAACAGAACTAGTCTCTAGACCTCACAAGGGTGGTGAATTTAGAGATGGAGTCATCTGCACCTTCTGTAGACATCAAGAGAGAAGAGGGGAGCCCGTTCCAATCTGAGATTGTCCTATGGATGAAGCTAAATTTGTAGATGTCAGTCCTAGTGCCGAATTTGGAGGGCTAATGAATGTGTTTTTTTCCGAAGTGTTGTCTTTGAAGGGGGAACAAGGTCACCCATGGGCCATGGGTATACTGGCTCTACCCTTTAGACCTTTATATAAAGTATCAGCCTACTTTGTTTTCTCCGCTCTTTAAGAGATTCCCACTTTAACTATTCCAGAATGCCAGTCATACTCCCAGTTTCAAACGAGTAATTCCAGTTACAAAACGGGCCGCACGTTTTTGGACGTTCTCCAGTTCCTCCTGGAGGATAACAGTAGGTGGATCCCAGGACGTACTGGCATATTCCAGGACTGGACGAACCAGTCCCTTGTATGCCGTTTCTTTTACGTCTTGTTGGCATGCTGACAGATTCCGTCTCAAGAAGCCAAGGTTCCTATTTGCCTTAGTACAAACATTACTAATGTGAGTGTTCCACCTTAAATCATTCGTTATTGTCACATCAAGGTATTTAATGCTTTCTACATTTTCAAGGAGAGTTCCTTCCAGTTCATAGGTAGCATTGATCTTTTTGATCCGCTTTCTTGTAAGTTGCATCATGTTACATTTACTGGGTATGAACCGCATTCCCCACTTCCTAGCCCAGCTACCCAATTTGTCGATATCATACGGAAGTTTCACGGTATCTTCCGAAGTTTTATTTCTCGGTAGCAAACACAGTCATCAGCGAAGAGCCTTATTTCTGAATCAATTTCCTGTGAGATGTCATTTATGTAAAGGGAGAAAAGAAGTGGACTAAGAACCGTCCCCTGTGGGACCCCAGACAGGATAGGGGTCCACTCAGATTTACTTCCATTAACAACCACCCGTTGCTCTCCATGGCATAGAAAAGCGTCAATCCATTTTAAAGTTTTGCCACCAATGCCATATCCATTAAGTTTGCTTTTCAGAAGCTCAAGGAGAGGTGTATCAAAAGCTTTCTCAAAATCCAAAATGAGTGTGTCAATTTGTCCACCATTATCCAAGATTTTAGCCCAATTATCTATCACTGTCACCAGTTGTGTTTCGCAGCTATGGTTCTTTCTGAAAGCATGCTGTCTATCAGATAATAGTTTATGTTGGTCAAGGTGGGCCAGTACATTTGAACAAACAATGTGCTCCAAAAGTTTGCATGGTACACATGTGAGTGATACAGGGCGATTATTTCCAGCACAAGTTCGATCACAGTTCTTGTACAATGGGCATATATTTGCTAAAGACCATTCCTTGCGAATTTCACCCGAATCAAGTGACTGTTGTAAAAGGTGTGCGAAAACCGGACCTAATTCAACTGCAAGTTCCTATCTGGGATGCAACGCGTCAGGTCCTAATGCCTTAAAAGGATTCAGGCATTTCAGAAGTTTGATTACACCTTCTTTAGCTACAACAATGTTCTCCATGAACGGGGCCGTCCTTTCAAGCAAGAGAACATGGTTGTGCTCTTTTTTGTTGAACACATCCGTGAACTGACCGTTTAATTCCTCTGCTTGCTCTGCCTCAGTTTCAGTGATGCCTGTTCCATTTCGTTTTTTAATGGGGGATACCTTGGGTGTCCTTCTTTTGACCATTAACGTACCGATAAAAATCTCGAGGATTGGACTTGATGTCACCAACCAAGTTATTCACATACGAATCATGCTGAGTCTTAATATTAGTCTTCATTTCCCGCCTCAGTTCAAGGAACTTTGACCAAATTTTCTTACTGCCAGTCTTTTTAGCCTTTGCGTGGGTCTTAGTTTTTCTGCGAATTTTTCGCCTGATGTGATCTAGGGGACAGAAGATTTCGATTTGCTCAATTTTGAGGGGATGTGTTTATCTGCTGCCTCCAGTATAAAAGAAGTAATAAGGCTGAAATTTTCTTGTACCGACCGAGAACTAGAATGACCGTTGAAATATTTTTCTTTTGCAAAGTTTTGTGCATCCTTCCTCATAGATTCAAAATCACCTTTTTGATACAAATACACATTCCTCCTAGGTTTCTTTTGTGGGGGCAGGAAGATCTTAAATGTTGCTGCTATCACGTCATGGTCACTTAATTTGTCCGTGGAGTGGACATCTTGAAACTGGCCAGGCTGAGTTGAAAGAATGAGATCCAAAGTATTTTCCTCCCGAGTTGCAAAATGCACTAATTGTTCCAAGCTGTGATCATTCATGATGTCAATCAATATCTGTCCTTCTGACTGACTTAACAAAGAACCATTTTTGTTAAGTCTGTCAGGCCAAGATATGTCTCTAAAGTTGAAATAACCCATGACGTGAACGGAAGGGAGTTTCTTACCCTTATGCTGTGCCCTGACAAGGTCTACTTGTCCTCGAAAAGGTTGAAAGTCTTCAGTAGAGCTGCCAGGTTGACGATACCAAGATGCAATAAAATGAGAAGATTTGTTTGCCATCAATTTCATCCAGGCTGATTCCGAATCGTCATCACGTGAACAAGTCCGTAATATAAATACCCCCTAAACCCCACTTTATATAGAGAAAACTGGGGTTTACGGGGATAAACATTATTTCCTTATTTCTGCTTCAAGATATAGGTTGTGGGTACTAACGAGCATCCAAAACCTATGTTTGCAGTATAAATAAGAAAAATATCACAAATTTTCATAAGAAAAAATACCTTTTTTGAGGTATGAAAAATGCACTATATCACACGGATGTGATAACGTAATGTTTTCCAAGTCTGTTAAGGGCATATGGGGGATGTCCTCATGAACAAGTAGCATCACCCCACCCCCATGGAGGTTTTTGTCTTTCCTGTAGACATTATAAGGACAAGTTTCAGGGAAGAGTTCTGAAGTTGCAATTGTACTGTCAATTTTTGTCTCAAAGATGGCCACCACATGAGGTTTGTGAATGTCAAGAAACGCGATCAATTTCAATATTTTGCCACGTATGCTGTTTATATTAATGCTCACAATTTTTAAAGTAGAAGTAAAACAAAGATCAGGAATCGATACAATTAACTTACTCCACCCACCAAAGACACCAAAGGGAAAGAAATACAAACATTAAGCGACCAGACCATAATGGAAACCTAAACAAAGGAAGGCCATAAGGACAGTTACTTTCCCTCAAAATGGCCATATGGCCATTCAAAATTAAAAGACACAAGTAATACACACAATAAGTAACAAAAAACAACATAAATAAATCGCCACAGAAGAACCGCCTTGGAACGGTCAGTTCCAAGTTCGAAACCAAGTTGCAGTTTCTCTTTCTACCAGAGAGGGGTTCAAAGCTATTTTGGTTTTCCAAGTTCACGTTTTCAAAAAAGAAAGAGTCTGAAAAGTTGAAGAATTCACACTTTGGGCATATCCATGTGCAGTTTGAATTTTCTAAAGCTTCATATTGTGTCTCATAATGTAGGAACATTCATTATGGATCCATAGTTCACACCGATCGCACTGAACTGTCTTGTGGCAGTTCAGCACTGCACCGTCACAAAGACCACGGTCAGCTTTGCATTCCGAACAGCAAACATCACGTTCCCCTGACTGGATCATCTCAAAATCATTTTCATCAAGGTTGTTGCAAATCGAATGAAAGCGCTTTCCACAGTCCATACATTCCACAACATTATCCGACTTCTTGCAAAGTTTAGTGCAGAGACGATATTTAGACCTGGGACCTGGGTTTGTTTCAACATCCCCAGCTAGAATCGTAGAATATACACCTGCGGTAATGGTCAAATGTGACCGACGTAGTATCAGTAGGTAGGTAGGTAGGTAGGTAGGTAGGTAGGTAGGTAGGTAGGTAGATAGATAGATAGATAGATAGATAGATAGATAGATAGATAGATAGATAGATAGATAGATAGATAGATAGATAGATAGATAGATAGATAGATAGATAGATAGATAGATAGATAGATAGAATCAGTAGCACCAAAATATTTGTTCCTTTGGAATGACTGAGACACCGTAAACCTCTGAGCTTCTACGGTTACCTAATTTCCTTACACTTGTCAAGTATCCAGACATTTGCCATTCCAAGTTGTTTTGCTTGATTTTACAATCAGGGTTTGCCTCAGCTGAAAACTCGGTAGTAACTTATTGCCAGAGTACCAGACCTATCAGCAGCATGAAAGGGGTCATATTGAATTTGAGATTACATGTCGAACTTTCACGGACATCCAGGTAACTGCAGTCGGTTAAAGTTAATACATAGATTTGTATAGGAAATTGATAATTATTTTCCCATAAATTAAAAAGTAATAGCCATATCTTTTCTGTGCCAACGGTTCATGATTCTGCATTCTTTTACAAATGCTCACATGTAATTTTCATGAAGTTTTATCAACAACTTTTTGGTCCTTTTTACATATAATTGGAGGCACCCTCTAAATGTATAGGATATATAGTAAAACTACTGAATGAAGCGACAAAAACTGACGAATATATTGTCATAACTTTTTTGTAAGTTGTTATTTTTGTTCTGTGCAAGCGGGGGTATATTGGCAAATGTATTGTGAACACGTCCATATAAATTTTGTAAAAATAGAAATGAGAACAATTTAGTCCTTTTTTGAAAATGAAATACACTACCCTCCTTTCCTATTGCCAGTTTACCTTGGTAACCAGCAGTCAGGGGGTTGATACTAAGGTAAACAATGACAAAGAATATATCACGCCTACGATTTGCTTCTTGAACTGTATGGTTCGAGATGTTTTATTTATTTATTATTTATTTATTTATTTATTTATTCTCAAATGTAAATGCTTCCGAATTCAATTTATTTATTTACATATTTATTTATTCATTCTTAAATGTAAATTCTTCCGAATTCAATTTCACAATAACAAAGACTATATTACGCCTACGATGTGCTACTTGATCTATACTTGAGAATTATTTATATTTATTTATTAGTTTGAAATGGAATGATGTGTTTGTTACATTGTTCGAGGTTTGGTCTGACTATCATAAAAACACGCTACATAATTTTGACCCCCTAAAACCCCACTTTTATGTAGTAAAACAGGGGATTACAGTTGTACACATCTTTCTGCTTAAAACCATGGATTGTGGGTACCCGTTTGAATTGCCGAGAAGGTTCTAACGAGTACTCACAAACGGCTCTGGTGAGTATCCACAAACTATGTTTTGAGCTGAAATAGAAAATATTACGTATTTTTTAACAGATAATTTTCATTTATAGTGATTTTATTTGTTTGTTTGACTCTTTGTTTGTAGTGGATTTTATCGGCCCTGTCAACACTATTTAGGCCTTTTTTGAGCCGGTCAGTTTACTTATACACACTAATCCTGAGCAGGCTTATACGTAGGCGGTTAGCCAGTAGAGTGAACATTCTTTCGCCAGAAACTGTCAACTGCCTTTCTTGAATCATTTTAGTGATAAAAATTTCAATGTACATGTGTATTTGAATAGGCCTGTTTTCTTATTTGTTTAGTTTCATTAAGTGACGTTATGTTCTAAATGTGGTTCCAAATTGTATTCAATTATCTTAATTAGATTTGCCGACAGGGGGCAGAAAAGACAGATAATTTTATTGTTCTGAAAATTGTGAAGATTATGCAAAGTTTTATAGACCTGCAACTTATTGTTCAAAAAAATAAAAAAAAAAATCTCGTTTACACCTCGACAAACTGAAATCTAGTCAGAATGCTTTGCAGATCGTGGCATTGACATTAAAACCTCGCCAGCCATAAGATCACCAAAATCTAGATTCTGGTAGGACTTTACATTTGGAGAAATGGACCTAAAACCTGTCCTGGAGTTGATAAATATTTATTAAGAAAACACAAAGATCTCTCTCTCTCTCTCTCTTCCATGCACGTAAGTCCATGTATATTACTCATGCGTATTAACCCTTCTCTTGCTGAATAATCAGTTAAGCCACACCCATTTCTGACTTTGAACCAATCAGATTACTTGATGTAATTTATTCCTACAAATTCATAAATTGAATGTCAAACAGTGTAGAGCCTGATCAGATGGCTTCGTCCGATCTACACTGTTTGCAAAGATAGATGTTGTCGTGAACAGCATGATAAGGGTTAAAACAGAAGACAAACCTTCATTTTCTGGATTTATTTGAACCCCTTAAACCCTCTTTTATATAATTAAACTGGGATTTATATATTCTTATTTTAGCTCAAAAAACATAGACTGATATATCTCGCTATAACCGAATCGCCGAGGTGGTTCTACAATGTAGCTCAAACCTCTATTTTGAGCAGAAATATGAAAACTAAATACCAGAATTTATCGGCAAATTTTCATGATTTGGTGGTGAAATGTTCATTCTATTTCACTAGGCGTATTTTTGCGCGTAAAAAAAAAAAACGTTCGAGTCCAGGATTATTCCCTGTTATCGTTTATTGTCCATTTATTGCCCTGTTGAGTAGAGCTGATAATTGATCATTTTCTTACACATCGAGGCGCGAATTGACGCGTGTCATCTATACTCCCAAGCGGGCGCATTTTTCTTCGTTATGTGAGTTAACAGTTTTTGTTCAAATTTAGATCATCCAAACTCAACACTTTCCGACACGACTATGCAAAAGTATTGGATGAACCCTCAAGAAAACACACCTATATTATTAAACCTATCCATTAAACCCCACTTTTATGAGTAAAAATGGGGTTTACAGGGGTAAACATTTTTTTTTTATTTCTTCTCAAAAACATAGATTGTTGGTACTCGTTAGAACCGCCTTGTTCTAACGAGTTCCCATAATCTATATTTTGGGCAGAAATGTGAAAAATATCAGATTTTTTTGCTATGAAAATTTTCCTTTTTTGGTGAAATTTTTTTCAACATGTTTGAATAGGCGTGTTTTCGTAACCACACGCCATTACAAGTATTCCAGAAAACAATTCAGATTCTTCAGCCAATAGACCTACAATACGCCAATAGGCCTTTAAATGTCTTAACTCTCGTGTAAATTAACAAAACAAGTGCAATCTATGCATTCAATTGGTTTTGGGGTGGGTTGGTGTGGGTCTGGTGTGGTTTGGGGTAATTCGATGGACCGCCGTACATGCGTTCCAGTTCTGTCCTTTTCAGTTAGTAAGAGAGTAAACAAGATTTTGCAACCAACGATTTTTTTTTTTTTTTTAGAAATTGAAAATAACTGTCTAAAGATGGCAGATTCTTATTCATTTGTAAAAGGTGGAAAGCTGAAACTCAAAGGAAGCAAAGAGAAAAAGTAAGTGAGGAAAATTAAACGTTCAGTAAGTTTACAACATTTATAATTATGTCTGTGTGTCACTGTGTTATCGGCTGTTAGGTTCCGGGTCATTTCGGCCCATAACAAAATCGGCCCATGTCAAAATCGGCCCATGACAAAATCGGCCCATAGCAATTTCGGCCCATAAATGATTTCAAGGCTGATATGAGGGCCAATTATCAGCCAAAATTAAAAAAAAGAAAGATATAGTTACTTATGATAAAATACATGTAGCCTGGCGCTGCGTATTTCCGCGGTACTTACGATCGAACCTTCGATAGACAGATGTACATACATATATGAATATAATTAAGCATAAATGTTCTCACCTTTTTTATTCAAATCGTCTTGTAACGTCATCCTTTGTCATTTTCCATCAGCGAATCCCGTCGTTTCCCCACGTAAACAACACCACCCAGCCGGTCGCCATTTTGGATGCTGACGTCATATTCCCGCGGTATGTTGAAAAAGCTGTCTGCGGTGGCCTAGACGTGTCATCATTTCAGTTCAATTTAAGAAAACAGTAACACAAAAATTATGAACACGAAAAAAAAAGAAAGTGCAGCCAAATTTTCAAAAAATAACAAGGGTTTTGAAAGTTTCTTTGGAAATAGGGTCTAAAGATCTGAACAATGTGGGCATATGAATTTATCTCCGAGCCTGACTACTCTTACTTTTGTACAGAATTGAAGATGAACCCAATGAGGACATTTGTCACATTGTGCCCACTTTGTGAATACAAGCTGCTCACAACCTCTGGTCTCCTTTGGATGAAAGAGCTTGCATACACAACACTTCTCTTCGTCGGGAATTGAGTCGTCACTATCTGAAAATATGTCTGGGCTGTTAAGATATATTGGGCCACCTTTCTTTGTTGTAACACCAGACGTGCTTGGCTTTGGGCTTTTTTGTTTAGCATTATTTTTTGGAACTTGCTTTGGTTTTGCTTTGGTTGATACCTTCTTAAATTCACATTTTGGCTTTTCCATTGGCTTTACTGAAGATTGCTTGTTTACAAGGTAATCAAAATTTGTTTTACTCATAAGGTTTCCAGTTACCGTAAAGGGAGGAACAAACTTTTTTTTTGGTCTCTGTACAACAGTTGTGATCTTTCTGGCACTCAAAAATGCATCTGCTTTGTTATTCATGGTCATGTCATTGTTGTTTTCGGGCAAATCATGTTTCGCGGTATCCACATTGTCAGCTGTTTGGGCGATTCTTCTGGCATCTGATGAATTATCGGTGAAAACTGGAGATACAACCGTCTCATCTTGGGCTTGTTGGGTATCGGTATCTGCTGCTCTCAATTCATTTTCAGTCTGTACAACTTCTTTTTGTGCACTGTATATGACGGCTGGCGCTAGTTGTGCTGAAGTAAACACTTTGTCATTGAAAGGGTAAATGCCGCATTTACTGAATCCAGACAATATGTTTTGGGGACAAAGTGCTTTCAAGTATGGGCTTGCAGTTAGCTTGGCAACTTCGTACCTAGTAATGGAAATCCCTGGGTTATTTTGCATATATGTTTGGCATTCCCTGTAATAGTGATTTTTAAGAGGACCGAATACGCCGACATCAAGTGGTTGAGTAATGTGGCTAGTATGGGGAGGTAGTACAAAGAGGATAACTTGTCTTCTGCTTGCCCATTCTGTGAGTGTTAATAATAAATGGGATTTGTGGCCATCATATAGAATAAGGGTGGGTTTCTGATCACTACCCTCTCTTATACAGGAATGTTTTGTGAAATGGTCCATGACATACTGTTCAAATATTTTCCCATTTGACCAGCCGGAGTCTGACATCGTTCCATCTGATCCAGCAGGAGCACCTACAAGTAAATCATCATTCCATCTCTTTCCAGGGAAGACATAAAATGGGGGAATATGATTACCAAGGGCATTGGCACCGGCAATGATAGTGATAGTGACTTTGGTGACGTAACAGCTTGAGGGTCGGTTGATTTGGAGCATACAACCTTTGGTGGTCTGTGTTCTGTGCTGATTCCCGTTTCATCAATATTGTAGATACGCTCTGGGGCGCCAATTAAATCATTCTCTCGCAACACATGCCCCAGATCTTTGAAATAGTTATCAACTGTCTCCCTGGATGCACTTTTTGCTCTAGCAATGTGAAGTTTTTGGGGTTTTGCTAATTTTAATTCAGGCCACCGCTTAAGGAAACCATAAAACCAACGGTCACTTAGGCCATTTGCAGCCTTAACAGACTTGCCAACTGATTTGGCATAATCAGCAGCCATAAACTGAATATTTCCTTTGCTGTACCCATAACCAATATCTCCCATATATGTGATGTGTTCAACCAATTTTTTTTCTTCTTCATGGGAGAATATTCTCTCTGGCCCCGAATGAGCATCTAATGACACATAGCCCCGTGTTCTGTCACGCAAAGTGGATTCAGGCACATTGTAAACTCTGGAGGCCCTGTACACGACATTCCAGTTCTTGTAGCTTCAAAAGCTCGCAGCAAATTAGCCTTCTCATAGGGCTTCACGCTCTTGTTTTTAGTTGTAGCCTGAAAGTGCAAAACCACCTGCCAGAGGCTCGAGGTATGGACAACATGGAAATATTACTTATTACTCTGCTAGCAGGCATTTGCGGACCAACGTCGGGCCGATAGATATACGACGTCACGTTGTATCGCTGTCGGCCATACGGTGGCCCGGCTTTTTTGCTGGTTGCGTATTTAAACAATACAAAATGTTTTTTAGGTATGAAACTGTACAATACATATTATTCTTATAGTAACGGATATGTATATAGCATTGTCATTTATTTTAATTTAATATATACCAATATAAATTTGAATGTTCTGTAAGTATGTAACTTGAAAAATATAACACGTGTAAACAACGTGTTTGGTGACAACAAGTTGCTTCCATAGATTTTTTGGATCGGCGGGAAAGCCCACATCGATCACGTGACTTGTTTACAGTTTCATTCATGAATATTAATATGCAGACGAATAGGAGGGATCAGAGCTGGAGTTTTTTTTTTTTTAAATCTCATTAAAAACGGATATTTATGGGAGGGGGGTTAGCAGATAGGTAGGCTTTTTACTATTTTTCTCTCCATAATTATTTTTCAATCGAAACTTACCGATAAACGAAACATTTTGGAAATTTTCAAGATGACAGCTTAGCGCAGCTCTTCCGTGACGGATTTGCATACGTAAACAACCGGTGGGTGGCGCGCACGTTTGTTTACCAGGGAAAAACGGTTTACCGCGAGAATACGCATGCCGCGAGAATACGCAGTTCCAGTATATATACAATTGATTTTTACCCCTTTTCATCACTAAGCATTTGTATCATTATTTTCAATAATTACCTCCCTCAGATGCGAGTCTTCTCGCAGTGAAAACTTTGATATGGAAAAAAGAAATACAAATAATATAAAAGAGGGTGTGTTTATTTAGAAAAAAATTGTATATTTAAGAACTTGGAAATTGTAGTTTGTTTATTTGTTTATACTGTTGGCACGTGTCCGTATGCAAAATGATCAATAATCACTTTGCGTTGTTACCTTTATGGACACGTGCCTTAAAGTAACAAATAGAACGATTATCATATTACTCATATCTCAGTCGTTATTGGGGCACGTGCCAATCAGCCGTAGTGTATGTCTCCTAATGCGTGTCTTTAATTCTTACTTTGTTTCTTGCTTTCGGTTTCGTTAAATATGAGTGTTATTGGGCAGGGGCGCATCGATGGCTATATGTGGACTTAGCTTCATGGCCCAACGAAGACTCACATCAGCCTGTGCATCCGTGCAGTCTGATTTGTGTGTAACTATGAATCATAAAGTAGCCAAAACTCCCTCATGCCTCCAGCGATCATGACTATACTGTGCGGCTGAGCAAGTCGAGCTGGGTATGCTGGGCTCGTGAAGTAGCCAAAGCTTCCTCACGCCTCCATCGATCATGACCATACTAGGCGGCTGAGCAAGCTGGTCTGTGTATGCTGGGCGAATTGTAGAAATTGCTGGGCCTTTGCTTACTTATTTACTATGTGTTTCCATCGGCTTAATGTTCAAACGGCTTCCTCGGGACCCGGCAAATGTTAATGCACGAAATCCTATGGGTGATTCCTGTAATAATTTTGAAGATTTTCTTCTGAAAACTAATCAATGCGCCTCTTATTCATAATGTATTCCATTACCTAAATTGAAGTGTTGAAAAGCAGAAATAAGAAAAACAATGTAAAACGAAACCCTTAATTTTTCATAAGCCCAGTGTGACTGTGAACAACGCTTGATTTCAGTTTTCTAACCATTGCCTGCAGTGAAAACAATCAAATATCTAATAAAACCTAAAAGGATTTTCAAAATTCTTAAAGAATGCATTTTCTTTTCTCTATATATCCATTCGAAAACACAAAAATAGTGCATCCTTTCATTTTCTCCAAAATGACTACTTTTCCAACAACAAAAAAAAAAAATCGTGAAATTCGTCTTATTTATACTCCGAACATACGGCGGCGGTTCTAACGAGTACGCACAATATATCTCTTGGATCAGAAATAAGCATAATAATATTTACCCTTTAAACCCCAAATTTCCCAAATGATTGTTTTGAATTGCGGTATAAACTAAATACATGGATAGTGTCTTTAATAATAAAATATAATCGGTTCGCCCCGACAATTTTATAGGGGCTCGCTAAAGCTCGTTAATCAGAGGTGGGGAAAAACCGGAGTATCCGGAGAAAAAAACAACTGGCCTACCGACGCCAAGTTCTGCAACGGAAGGTCAGTTGGTTTTCACCTGGTACTGCAGTTTTTCGCCCACATCTGTTTAACGATCGGCTCGTCATAAGTCATTATGTCATAAATATTTTATTTATTAATTCAGAATGTTTTTATGCATCACGAAAACACGCCTATACAATTTCGACCACCCGTGAACCCCACTTTTATATAGTAAAACTCGGGTTTACAAGGGTAAACCTTTTTTTCTAAATTATTTCTGCTCAAAATATAGATGGGGTGATTTTTCTATCCATGAAATCAAAGATCATGAACCGATGAACATTTTTATAATACTTTCTTTCTGATGTTATTTTTATTTCTTTATGAAACAATATTAATTTCTAAAACTAAACATTTTTGTTTCACTTTATAAAATAGAAGTGGAGACAATGATCCATTTCAAATAGAACATACAGGTAAAAGTTAATCGACCATTTACTTTAATTAGTAAGTTTGAGATTTGGTTGTACAAGCATACCAATTATACACAAACATAGTAATTATACCATAATTATGTTTTCATGGGCCGATTTTGTATGGGCCGATTTGGTTATGGGCCGATTTTGTCATGGGCCGATTTTGTTATGGGCCGAAATGTCCAGGGACCGGCTGTTACATGAATTCGTAACACACACTAGTTATTCACCATATTTGCATTATTTGCTGGCTCCCAGCTTGCACATTGTCAATATTGGAAAAAAAGAGTCTGTTTACTTGTTTTTTTTTTTCAACACTTATAAGCTTCAGACAAAAGGTGAATGGTTCGGTAAAAAGAGCTTTTAAAACTAGGCTGAAAATGTGGCTTCAGATTCCAGAGGTCGCGGGTCGTTTCGGTCCTGAGTCGTTTCGGTCCCTGGGTCGTTTAGGCACTGAGTCGTTTCGGCCTAATTTCGGGGGTGGGTCGTTTCGACCATATTGGTGGGTTGTTTCGGCCTGATTTTTTATCACTTTTATTATATGTATATATATTTTGTTTGTCGAAGATCAGTCTGTGCTTTTGCTATCTTCTCTCGTTAACTCTTCAATAGTTCAGAAAACAGATGGCTTTTTCAAACTGTGTAGACTCTGATCACAATGAACAGATTTATAGGTTATAAGGTCTTTGAAGGTATCAGATGCAGGCTGATCATATAAAATAATTGCAGCGTTCAGATATTAATAGCTTAAAAAAGAGGGCTTTTTCAAACTGCGCAGACTCATAATGAACAGATTTATAGGTTATTTAGTATTTGGAGGTATCACGACAGATGGAGGCTGATCATATAAAATAATTAGGCTACATTTCGCAAATATTCCGCATGCTGTTCTCAAAATGTGCGTGTCATTGATACTAGTAAATCGTGCAAGTCAGTGCCGTGTGATCAGTATCTGCTAACTGCAGAAGCCTTTTGCTGCCCAGGGCTATTTAGAAAGAAAAAAAAAACAACCTTAGAATGGATGCGCACCATGCATGTCTGTATATGTCACGTGAAATAGACCACTGAGCGCTTGGGTGCAGTCTAATCATACCACTGAGACAAACTTCACAAACCTTCAAAATTTTTGGGAACATTCTGCAGACACAGCGACAAACCGGTCTACCTAAACACTGCAAAGACAGCAAAAGACACGCAAAGACAAGCAAAGACGCGCAAAGACACGCAAAAGACGGACAAAGACACCCAAAAACATTCAAATTGGGCTAAGACACATAAAAAATATACTGAGAGTCCCCATCCCAGACCCACAACCCCCCATAATTCATAGTCAGCATCATAAAAGACAAAAGTGCGCAAAGACTACGAGGATGAGATATAAAGAGATACACAAAGACACACAAAAAGCCAAGATACGCAAAGACACCAAATAGAATGCAAAGACATGCACAAAAGCCAAAAAAAAATAAATATATAGGCAAAAATGAAATATACATGAAAATAAATGAATAGAAAAAAAGATTTTTTTTTTAAGTTTCAAAGGCACGCAAAGACGCACAAAAGACGGACAGAGACACACGAAGACACATAAAAATATGCAAAAATGCGCAAAGAGCCCCCTACTCTCTCTCCCATACCCCTCAACAAATAAACGTTATGCATAGTCTCCGAGGACATGTATATATCATTGAAGACATAAAAATGCACGATTCATATGAGCAGACTCATCATACATTTTCCGGGTGAAATAAGTGATTCTAATGAGCAGACAGAATGATTAACTAACGATTAGGCAGAGTTTTTGTGTCTGAGCACTCATATGAATCGCCTCATGGGGCGATTCTAATAAGCAGACTTATCAGACAATTCTGAATGCAATAACTTAACCATAACCATGACACATTTCAGATAAAATTGTTATACTTTTCATATCTGTTCTCAAAACATATATTTTGGGTACTCGTTAGAACTGTCTCTGCAAAGTTGTCCTAACGACTACCCAAATCTATGATTGAAGCAGAAATAAGAAAAATAATTAATACCCAGGTAAACTCAATTTTCTGTCTGAAAGTGGGGTTTAAGGGCGCAATATGAGAAGATATAAAACTATTTTATATGAAGGTCTTTGATAATTGCTAAAACAGTCATCAGTAAAGTTGTTAACAGCAATTTGTATAAAATTCGTGTTAAAACAATATGCAATATGAGAAGATATGGAATACGCGTCTTTAATCATCTGACTGACGATCATCAGCAAAGGTGTTAACAATGTTTTGTATTGCTGATTAATCGATTCACACATGATCTTCATTTGCATGTTAAAAGGTGTGAATAACGCTTACACAAGCTTCTTAAATTATCACCTTTGTGCATGGCACGGGCACCTAGGTTATCTTAAAGAAGTGATATGTTCTTATAAAGAAAATTGGATAACGAACACTTTATATCTACACTAATACTCTCATGAGTACTATGAAACATAAGTTGTGGGTACCCTTTATTTTATCGTTGAATCTGCTCTTTAGAATCGCCTCCATGGTTATGGTTAAGTTATTTTATCTTAACCATAATCGTCGATGTGACACTAATGAGCTTTGTCTGCAGTGAAATAACGAGAGCAAACAACCTTATTTCACTGCTTTGTTTGCTCATTAGAGTCACATCGACAATTATGGTTATTTTATCCTTGTTGAGGCGATTCTTATGAGCACTCTTACACAAAAGTTCTTCGTACTCGCTAGTGTATTATTGTGTCTGCTCATTAGAATCACCTCGATGATTATGGTTGTTATTTCATCTGGAAAATGCATGATGTGTCTGCAAATTAGAATCGTCTCAATGAGCAATTTTTATGAGTACTCTGACTCAGAGGTTCTTTCTATTCGTTATTTTATTATTCTGTCCACTCATTAAAATCACCTTGATGCTTGTGGTTAAGTTATTTCATCCGGAAATGTATGATGAGTCTGCTCATTGGAATCGTGCATTTTTGTCTTCAATGATATATATAATAATGCATGCCTTCGGTGACTATGCAAAACGTTTATTTGTTGAGGCTAGGGGGAGAGAGAGGATGGGGCTCTTTGGGAATATTTGCATATTTTTATGTGTCTTTGTCTGTCTTTAGTGTGTCTTTGTCCGTCTTTGTGTGGATTTCAAACTTCAATTTTTTTTATCTATTTACTATCCATTTCATACATGTATATGCATATATATTTATTTATTGCTTTTATGCATGTCTTTGCGTTCTATTTGGTGTCTGCGTATCTTGACTTATTGTTTGTGTCCTTGCTTATCCCGTTATATCTCATCCTCATAGTCTTTGCGCACTTTCATGATGGTGAATATGCATTATGGGGGTTTGTGGGTCTAGGATGGGGACTTTCACTATATTTTTTCTGTGTCTTTGCCCAATTTAAATGTGTTTGTGAGTCTTTGCCCATCTTTTGCGTGTCTTTGCCCGTCTTTGCGTACTTCGTCCGTCTTTGCGGTGTTTAGGTGGACCCCGACAAACAACATGACGAAAATACGCCTATATAAGTTTGTCATTATCCACCAAAGAGAAAGACTCAGACAATCCTGCGCAAGAGTAGTGTGCAGTCTAATCATGGTCTTCAAAACTATGAACCTTCTGCAGCCACCATGACACCCCAATTGTTATATATATATTTATTTATTTATTTACATACTTTAAAGTTCTTGGCTTTTAAAGAAGTAATTACATCATCACATGATAATGGCCCGTTAATCAATCACCCGTTAATCACTTTGGATGGAGTTAGCTAATCCCCTTATTTATGGATGGATGGATGATGGATGGATGTATGTTTGTATGTGATTTTGCCTGCTTATTGTGTTACCAAATTCAATGATTGTAGAAAGAAAAGTATATAACCGTTAACCTGCTGAATAAATTAAATTAATTAAATATTTTTGTTTGGCTATCATAACCATGACATAACGTCACAGGGCGTTCAAATAATATTCCAAATTTAAATAATAATGTTTTATACAGGAAAAATGCTATATAATAAAATCGAGCCAAAACGACCCAGGCCGAAGCGACCCACCGAAATAGGCCGGAACGACCCAGGTCCAAATTTAGGGCGAAACGACCCAGGCCGAAACGACTCAGGGCCGAAACGTCCCGGATTCATTCCAGAGGTCTCCGGACGTTGGTAGGGTATAAAAGCCAAGGCCGGGTCGAGCCGCCAAGCCAAAAATTGCCGATCCGTAGATTTTATTTTTCGGAATTCTAACCGAAGAAGAAATGTTAGTGGTAAATTTTAGTATGATAATGTTAATTATATCAAAAGTGATACTCAACATAGTTTTTGTTCTTTTTGGTGCTCTAATTTTTGTTGTATTGCAAGTATGCAATTTAGCCAAGGCAGTTTTTATCGTACGTTTTGATTGAATTTGAATGAAATAGACATGGATGTGTGAAAAAATGTACATTACAACCCCAAAAAAGTATTTTCTAAACCTTTTATTGTAATAATTCCAGTCAATTCCTTTTAGTAGCTGTAATAACCGTATTTTTGGTGGTTTTATGTAAACCACGTCGTAATGAACAGCAACAGACGGCAGTGTCAGATAAATGATAAAGGCATTTAAATATACTGTCTGAATGGTAGGAACTAAAGATAGAGCTTTATGAAACTCTTCATATTTCTTAATCATGTTTTGGACATATTAATTATGTTTTGATATTTACCTTTTGTATTATTATTGCTTATTAATATGCTTCAGTCAGACAGCTTACTGTGGACGTGTGATGGATGTAGAAATTAAAAATTAGAACGAGTTGTCCTGGTCCATTGTTTCCTTATAAATGAGTGTGCACATTCTTTCACAAAAACCGACAACTGCCCCTTTTGAACCAGTGGAAGGGAGTGAATGACTGAAGAAAATATTTCATGTTCAACCTCCACGAAAGAAGGCTGCCAACCTCAGCAGGTATCGAACCCGCGTCCTCCTGAACATCAGTCAGTAAAGAGCTCCTACTGGCAGTAAACAGAACCCTGCAGGCACACAACGTTGGATCAACGGTGTTTCAAACCTTGATTCAACGTGCAGTACCTGCTGGGAACATTTTTTAATTTTTTTTTTTTCAAAAAAAAAGGTTTGGTGGACAATATTGTTATTTCCCTTACAAAGTATCCCAGTGTCGTTTTAACGCTGTCGAATCAATGTCGTAAAACATTGAAGTCCTTGACCAATCATTGAAACAACGTCGCATATACAAACTTTGTCCACTGGGATCACAGTCTGATGTCACTTTACAACATAGGTCGCCATTCGATTCGGATCATTTCGGTCGTTGTGTGTCCTTCCTTTTGGTCCTTTTCGGTCGTCTCCTGTAATAAGGTAATTCTAAAAATAGAAACAAAATAAAATAAGAAATTCGATCAATTAAGGTGATTCTGGTGAGTATATTTGATTTTATCATGAACTAATAATAAATATAATTAAATTCAAATTTCATAAAGCCAAAAAAGAAGTAATTTAACCGATGAATTTGAAAGAAATTCCGAATTGTCAATACTTTTTCGCCGCCTTGGCTTTTATACCCCTGGATTTCGGAAAACAGTTATTAAAAGATAAATAAGCAATGTAGATAAGTGAAACTACTTGTAGTTATAACATATCTAATTTATAATAATTGAATCCCACATTCACCAAAATATATATCTTACTTGCACCTAGAGACTAAAAATAAAATTTTCGGTAGGCTCGGCAGCTCGGCGTGGCCTTGGCTTTTATACCCGACCCCGAACGTTAGCCCCCCGGGACGTTTGCCCCCAAATGACTTAATCTAAAAATGGACATTTGCCCCCAGTTGAAAATGCGACCTGGACATTTGCCCCCCAGAGCTTATTTTTGTATGGACATCTGCCCCCAGGGCTTAATTTTCAGGTAGACATTTGCCCTTCACTGCTTATTTCAGAAAGGGACATTTGCCCCCCAACCCGCCTGATACATCTACCATTCCATATTTTTGTATTATGGTTATGGTTTTACAGCACATTCAAGATCATTTCAATTACTTCAAGAATTAACCATCAGTGTATCCAGTGTAAAAACCACTTGAGTTTCCATTGCAGAAATAGGCGTCTGACATTGGACCCTCAGTGAGGCACAAACTCAATATATGGTTCTGTAGCTGACTTGCTTAACCCTTATCCTGCTGAATAAATTAAGCATCACCAATTGTTGACTATTAACCATCACATTCTTGGTACAAGGTTGGCAAAATGCCGGCAAATATGAGTATTTTCCATGCCAGTGGCATTTACCGGTAAATACCGGCAAATACTGGAAAATACCGGCAAATACTGGAAAAGGAATTTTTCACCCTGGAATTAAAACAAAACCATATACTCAGCAGGTACATATTGGCAATTTCAGTGGTAGAGGTTACACCTTATTAAAATAGTTTAACTCTGGTATTTGTTACTATATAATTTAATTATTTAAAAAAGTAATTTAAGAAAAAAGGACTATTTTGAACCTGCCAGTAGCCACATACTTTCACCTTTACTATTTGTTTAAACAAAGTCATATAAAAATGACATCCTTTAGTCCATCCTTGCCCCTTGCAATCCTGTGCTATCTTGAATAAAAGTCTTGAGAGTTGTTTTTTTTTTTTTTGGTTTGGGTTTTACGGCCCTTTCAAGATTATTTCACTCATATCGAGCCGATCGTTAATCAGAGGTGGGCGAAAACCGGAGTACCTGGAGAAAAACCACCTTGAGAGTTGTTGTTTTAGTAATATAGTCCATATGCTCCACAGCTGTTTACTATGAAACTAAAGCTTTTGACAATCGCAAAATGCTGTAACTATCTCAAAATTTCAAAAACATGGTTATTCTGTACAAGTGTTTAAAAGATGCAGATTTGCTCTTTCTGATCTTCATCTGATAAGGTAAGTCAATACAAAAGCTAAGAATAATTGTTGAAAATGACAATATTAAATCAAGTGAATAGGGGATTTTTTTAACTACATTTTTCTACTGTTGATTTAAAAATATACATGTAAAATATTTTGGGGTTTTTAACTTTTAATATTTTCAAAATTTGAGTCTTAGATTCACTTTTTGGATGGTTCAACATGTTTAAATTGAGTAATATTTTATTCTGTAGGTTGGTAGCCTTATATAGATATTAACTTTTAACATTCTTTTACTCATTTAGTTCCATTATACTATTTTTGATTCAAATTTGTTAAGATTTCTGCAGTATTTTAAAGCTAAAAAATTCAATTTGCCAGTATTTGCCGGTATTTGCCACTTGATGAGAATTTTCCAGACCGGTAAATGCCACTGGAAAATACCGGGGTGGAATTTGCCTCCCAACCTTGTCTTGGTATGTTTTTATTAACTTAACAAACTGCTTGACAAACAGTATAGATCCCCATCAGATGGCATACTGCTTTCTAAGGTAGGGGTTGTCCTTAACAGCGGATTATTATGGGATTAATATTTATATAGATGGAGTTATTTTTCACCTAACATTTTGTTTTGATCTGGATCTATACCGCGTGTGAAGGTAGGGGTTGCCGTTCACAGCAGGTAACTATTTATACAGACTGAGTTATTTATTGCTTAAAATTTTGTATTTCTGATGATAATAAACCAATAAATACATTCTTTTCCTCCTTTGTGTTAGCCCTGGTCTATCTGGGGGGGGGGGGGGAATGTCCCTTTCTGAAATAAGGAGTGTGTGGGGGGGGGGGCAAAATGTCCACCTGTAGAATAAGTACTGGGGGGGGGGGGGCAGATGTCCATACCAAAAATAAGCTCTGGGGGGCAAATGTCCGGGTCCCATTTTCAACTGGGGGCAAATGTCCATTTTTAGATTAATTCATTGGGCGGCAAATGTCCTTGGGGGGCAAATGTCCTGGAATCGATTCCAGAATATACCTATTAAAGGAAACGGTCAACTCGGCCCCTGGGTCAAGTCGGCCTTGGGTCAACTCGGCCTGCATTTGTCAAACATTACATATGACAAGAAACTTTACTGAATAGAGAATTCTTTTCGTCTTTTGACCAAAGTTTTATTTTCTGAAAATTATCATTTGGGAATCGTTTTCGAGCTGCATTGATAAAATAGATATTTATTTCACATCAAATGTATAATATTCGCATTAACACCACCCCACCAGATGAAGACCTGCGACACAGGAAAGCTGGAAAACAACAATAACATTCACGTCAAAGGTTAACATTCCTATCTGTCCCTATCTCCATGACAGATCCTTTTTCCCCACTTCTCCAAATATTTTCTGCAATACGTTCACTTTGTCTGAGCACTTGTATCTTTTTTCCCATTTTTCCATTCCCTGTGATTTACATTCGCTTACTGCTTCTTTCTTTCCCAGGATTGGATTAACCTCATTGTTTTTAACCATTTCTGATGGTGCTGCCTTTGCCTGTTAATCTGCCAACTCATTCCCCTCAATATCTTTGTGTCCCGGTACCCAATGAACTTTGATAATATTCTCCGTATTCCTTACTAGAATTGATGCATTCCAGACTACAAGACTTACTCTAGGATGCAAAAAAAAAAGGTTTCACCATGAGTCCCAGGTTGGATGCATGGTTTGGGTCTTTGTTTTGTTTATTTGATTTGAGGTTAAACGTCCCCGTCAACACTCTAAAGGTCATTTTGGTGACGTTGCTTCAAATTTTGTGGGACTTTTACCCGACATTGAGATGAAATGACATCTCAAGCCCTGTCGCCCAATGAAACCAATAGGGTTTATAAGCATGGACGGTCGGATACTCACACCGCTTTGCCTAGGCAGGCTTAGATCCTCTAAGCTAAGCGGTTTACCAGTACTCGTGTGTGGGTCGGATTCAGCTCTGTAGACGCTGTTGCTCTTCTTCTATCTTCTCATTATTCCGGGTGGTTTCGGCTGATGATGATGGGGTAATAGCCAGATCTTTCATGAGTTGAAGTCGGTTGAGTCTACCGATTGTAGATGCTTCATCAGATGTGAGGGTTGTTATTGCTTCTTCTATACTTAAGGGAATGAATGGGCTGAGTCTGCTGATTCTTTTTTCTGTTTTAAGGTGTAAATGTGGCTTTTTTCTGCTGGTGAGTGGTCCTAATGGTAGTTCTAATTTATAGGTTTCTTTTTTCTTGAGTCTTGGGTCCATTGTCCTGGAGTGAAAATTTCAGGTTTCCATCTTTTGTTTGGCATTGCTAGTGAAACTATTTTCCTTTCTGTGTCGTCGTGTTTTTTGAATTAGTGCTTAATCTGAGCATTTCCCTGTCTTCAATAAGTCTTGTGGCAATGTCGCCATTGGTATTGGTTAGTTTCCGGCTTGTGAACAGAGATGCTATGTCTCCGAAGGTTGCTTATAATAATATTGTAGAAAATGACTTTCTCACATCCTGCAGTAAAAGGGTTTCTCCATTATGGAATAAGGTTGAGACCAGTTGGATATTTTATTTGTAATTTGGCTATCCAACACTCTTACGTTGATGTAATTGGTTGTCTGGGCGAAGATGATTCCGTTGGCGTCATTTGTCGTGTGATTGTTGGAGATGAAATGATGTCAGACTGGTTTTACATTGTTCTGTTGCCTAATGCCCGTCAAGTGACTCTTCAAAGGCGGTCATCAAATGTATTCCCTTATTGTCCATATATTGAAGTCTGCAATTTTTGCAATTGATAATGTAAATCAAATTTTTGGTTTTGCTGTTAAAATTACCCTTGATTTTGAACTGCTTTTAATTTTTCACGATGTTATGTGTACTGTTCTTTCCATAAAATTGCATGGAGCCTATGGTTTTCAACAAGGTGAGCTGTCTTTATTTATCATTGGGAGATCTGTGTCAGCACGGACTAATAATTCATCCAATCTCTGTTTTTCAAAACAGGTTGTTTTCCCCGTTGGAGAGTGGATCCCAAAGGGACACGCTTCAGTCTACTCTGAAAGCAAAGGATGACGATGAGATGAGAAATAAGAAAATTAATGTATGCGACCATAAACCAGAGTGTTCTCTATATAATATTTTTGGTTTAAGTGGGTGTTCTTTTCATGGAGGTGCTTGCAGTTATATGCAAATACATGTATATAAGCTCAAGATATTAAATCAGGAGGCACGGTGGGGATAACTTTTTTATTTTCTATGAAAGAAGACATGTTGTATGTACTCACCAAAATCACCTGATTGAGGCGATATTAATGGGTCCACACAACATACCTTTTCAAGATGAAAACAAAATTTACAAAGAACTCCCGAAGTTAAAAAAAATGCTCCACAGTGATCTGATAAGGGAAAACAAAATATTTTTGACACACTTGTCTCCTCTAAACTGAAAGTGTATAAATGACCTAATTGTTTCATCTGGTTATAAGAATCTTATAAAGGTGTGAGGAACGGTAGAAAAATCCGTCCCAAGGGACACTGTCCGGCATCACGAGGCTTGCCGATTGATGCCGGACAGTGATCCCGATGGACGGATTTTTCCATCCACCCCTCACACCCATATTGGATTCTTTTTCTTGCATACCTTTCATTTCTTAGGCGGATTTTAATGTTGCAGTCACTTCGATTACCAACGTCCGCCATATTGTATAGACACTGCAGGAATGTTTAGTCATGTCACGTGCTGTGACGTCATCCTTACCGACGGTGCATATGAGGTCGAAATCAACCAGTGCATTTATCAAACACGCGATTATATTTGATTTTAGGTCAGAACACCATGGTCAGAACATAAATTTCTATCCCAGGGTAAAATCACGGATTTCCTTGTCTGGTGTGCAAGAAATTATCATTTATTTAGGCATAAGAAACATAAGAAGAGAAAGCACGAGGAGAGTGAAGCAACACATACCACAGACAGAAAAGAAGATCGGACAGACAGAGCACAACATGGTAAGAGCAAGTTGCAATTTAAGGGGAATGGGCACACCTTCGGGGGCGGTAATTCCTGCAAAAGTATTTTGGCCTACCATGTCAATAAGGTTCAACTTTTAAAGTAAAGAATTTGCTTCCTTTAAGAGTATATCCCTTTTTCAGTGAGACAGGGCTTATAAAAAAGGGAAAATGAAGTCCCGAAAGTTGTCCCCCCCCCCCGAAAATGGCAGAAAAACTGCCAGGTGTTTCCATTCCCCTTAAGATGAGTAACCTTGAAATGAGTTTACTCTTAACTTAACCCTGATCCTGCTGAACACGACATCCCCTGCCTTTGCAAAAAGCGCAGATCCTGATCAGATAGCGTCTGTAGAATAGAAGTGGAGGCAATGATCAGGAATCGATACATCCAACCAACAGCTCCCATCAGATACATCAAAGGGAAAGACACACGAACATGAAACAACAGCCCCTTATGGAAACACCAACAGTGGAAAGCCAAAAGGACAGTTACTTTCCCTCAAAATGGCCAATATGCTATCCAAAATAAAATAACATAAGCGACACAAACACCCAAAGACAAACCATAACAAAAATAAACCGCGACAGAAGAACCACCTTGGAACGGTCAGTGGAAACGAATTTCACTTGGGGGAGATGGGGGGGGAGCTTAAATCGATTTTACGTGGCCACAATCCTCTCCCTTACTTCCGTCGCGATTTAGACAAATAATTTGTTCAGTCTACATGAAGGTCTCCTAACTCAGTGCAACCACCATTCAAAAGCCATCTGATCAGGATCTACACTGTCATGCAGTTTGTGAATTGAACAAATACTCTTAATCAAGTAATTTGATCGGCTAATAGTCAGTAATGGGTGTGGCTAAATCAATTTATTCAGCAGCATAAGGGTTAAACTTCCTCTTACAGGAAATAATTTTCCGGTACTCTCACAGGCTTCCTATAAGAGACAAGTGTTTCTTTTTAGAATAGCCTTCATTAATGAATGGTTTTCCTGAGCTCTGATTAACTCTATTGCTGAATGTGACTCCAAGTAAGTTAAATATTCTTGAATTGATTTCATACTCATGAAATAAAGAATTAAATAAGAAATAGCGAAATAAAGGTTCATGAAATAAAGAAGGAAAAGTCATTCAGGGTAACAAGTCCGTGGAATGAAAGCCCCGCAAGTGGAGCACAGCGATGCAGTGGTAAAGTATCGGATTTGAGATCGAGAGATATCCGGTTTGATCCTTGCAAGCGCCAAGTGTTGGTTCCTTGAGCAAGAGACTTTATCCGCCTTGCTTCGTACTGGTTCCTACCCAGGAAAAGAAGGCCACATGAAAGATTAGTACTAAATGTGTTACCCTCTCTAAATAAGTTCGATTATTATTATGATATTATAATTACACCTCAACCTCTTTATAACATTATTGTTTGGGTCCAAAACAGAAACCCTGTTAGTTAAACATCTGTGTTATATCCAAACAAAAATGTGTAGATTATATAGAAAAATGACCATTTATGGTCACCTGATATTATACATACAGGCAAACAGTGTTGACCCTGATCAGCATCACATGAACAAATCCGTGAAATGAACACCCCTCTAAACCCCACTTTATATAGAGAAAACTGGGGTTTACGGCGGTAAACATTGTTTTGCTTATTTCTGCTCCAAGACATAGGTTGTGGGTACTCGTTAGAATCGCCTCAATCAGGCGGTTCTAACGAGCACATACAACCTATGTTTAAAGTATAAATAAGTAAAATGTCACGGTTTTTCTTAAGAAAAGTAGCCATTTTGAAGCTGTTGAAAGGTGCACTATTTCGCACGGGTGTGTTATCGTAAAGGTGATCTGGGTCCATACTGTTCGCAACAATGACTTTTAAAGTACCCAGCAGACAACAAAGCGGCCAACAGATGTGATTTGCATGTTTTTTACAGGTGGCTGGTGGACAGTTTCTAAATTCAGCCAGATCACAGGAAACATCTGTATAGAGATAGGAGACAACAGATATATGTTTGCCGAGGACAATGGCAGGTTTACCCTTGGACCACCTAGAGAACCTGGTGAGTAATCTATATCAACACGGTCAGTGATTCAGCTGAAAATGCTGCCCGGATTAACCCTTGTCCTGCTTGTCACGACAACCCCTATCTTTGCAAACAGTATAGATCCAGATTAAATGGCTTCTGAAGAAGCCATCTAATCTGGATCTACACTGTTTGGCATTCAGTTTATGAATGTGTAGCAATAAATTACATCAAGTCATTTGATTGGTTGATAGACTGATGTGGGTGTGGCTTAAATGAATTAGCAAGATAAGGGTTAATGCTCACCATTCTGAACCAGGTTGATCAGAACAAACAGCAGTTTCAGCATTTTCTTAAGGCAGATCAAAGGTAGTCCATTTAGTAATATAATTTTTAGCCTTAAAGGCATTTATTCTTGATTATTGAGGACTATCATTTCATTACATAATATTATGTAGACCTCAGAGCTGACTGAATAGAAGTTCACTGTCTGCAACAGGTAAGGGGCCTTCTTGGGGGAAAATACCGGCCCCGATAGCTCAGTTGGTAGAGTGTCCGCTCCGGGGAACGGGAGGTCTCGGGTTCAATCCCGGGCGGCGACATACCAAAGTCGTTAAAAATGGTACTAGCTGCTCCTCGCTTGGCAATCAGATTTACGGGGTAGAGCTAGGACTGGTCGATCCAGTGTCAGGATAATGTGACTGGGTGTGGTATCATGTAATGTGTCTGGGACATGATACTTCAGTGAGGCAGTACTATAAACGTGAGCATTGAGCTCCCTGTCGCAACCAGACACCGTCGTGATATGACTGAAAAATTGTTGAAAGCGACGTTAAACCCGAATTCACACACACAATTCCTTGGGAAAATCAAAAATTGACTAACTGTTAACTACAGTGTACCTTATTGATTTTCCTCTTTAGTGCCTCAGTCAGGGGGTTCAACAGGAGCTACTAATCACCCTATTAAAGGCCGCCTTTGATCTGCTATAGACAGTATATCACGGAGGGGGGCAATAAAACAATTATGAACACACAGTGTGTCCTACTGTTTAAGAATAAATGCCTTTTACATACGTAAGATTTGTTTACGATGGATTTGAAGAATGTATGAATGATGAAAAAAAAAAGGAAACGATTACAGTAATGTTTGGCGGAGATTACATTTGAAACTTCTCTGCAAGAG
This sequence comes from Lucinisca nassula, assembly GCA_963580285.1. NCBI lineage: Eukaryota > Metazoa > Mollusca > Bivalvia > Lucinida > Lucinidae > Lucinisca > Lucinisca nassula. The sequence goes on from OY757015.1 coordinate 23,166,938, forward strand.
AGACAGTATTTGTGACCTGTTTGCAAAGGAGTCAACATTTTTGGGTTATTGCTGGCCTTTATGTCAGGTGGCCTGTTGTTCAAAACAAACAATGTCATTTGTTAACTTACATTGTATCTTTAAAATATGAACATTTTATGACGCTAATATGCTAAAATGTTTGCTGAAAATATTTCAGTAGCTTTTGCATTTTTATTACTTTCCAGGAAGTGGGCCTGAACCTGAGGAAATACTAACAGCTGTAAAGTTGGATGAGACAAAGATATCTCTGAAGTCAGGTTATGGTCAGTATCTCAGTGTCAGTCCAGAAAACCTCATCATTGGGAGGTCAAGTGCAATAGGCAACAGGGAACAGTTTGAACCCGTCTTTCAAGAGGTAATAAATAGAGGATCTCACAGGAGTGGTCATTTCATATGAATTTTATGAAACAAGCCTGAACCCTACCACCCCCCCCCACCCCAGTGATGTTACACAAAGTCACTTTTTATACAAAATATATAGATCTTACACCAATAGTCATTTCGTATGAAATTTATTAAACAAGCCTTTGGCAAGTTTCCTAAACTTCATATGAAGCGACCAAGAGTGTGAGATAAGTAGGCTTACCTTGATGGTTATATCGTCGACGGTCACAGAGAAAAAATAACAGGTTATTTGCATGGAAATTATATGGGTTTTGTCTGAGATTTACATGGAGCGGTAAACGTGAGCTCATGCAACTGTGGCGTGGAAAAGATTAACAGCTCGAGCTTGGAAGGGATTTATGAATATAAATTAGTTGTCATGACTCTTATATTGGTATTTTTCATAGCATCACGTAAACAAGTCCGCGAAATGAACACCCTCCCCCCCCCCTTGAACCCCACTTTAACTAGGAATTACAGGTGTATGCATTATTTTTCTCATTTCTGCTCCAAGACCTAGGTTGTTGGTACTTGTTAGAACCGCCTAAATGAGACGGTTCTAATGAGCACACACAACCTAGGTCTGTAGTCTTAATTAAATAAAAAAATACAAATTTTCTTCAGACTTATTGCCGTTTTTGAAATATGTAAGAATGCACCATGTCATACAGGTGTGTTATTGTAACTTGAGCCCCATCATGACAAAACTTGTCTTTGAAGTTTACAACTAGATTGATTGAGTCTGACTGACTTTTGTTTTTAAGGTAACCGGGCGACAAGAGCACATAGCGGCTACCCCATTTGAGTGAGTTTGAGTTTTATATCTCACCAACAGCTAAGGTCATACAGACACAGGACCTCAGTTTAAAAACTCATCCGAAAGTCTAGAGAAGCCCAGGATTGATCCTGCAATCCCTGGTATACAAGGCGAATAGCATAACCACTACACGACGGAGGCTTCTTTACAACTGGATTCCGTGATTTTTCTTTATAGGACAAGATGGCATTGAATGGTTGTAATGGTTGTTTTCTGTCTGTGGATGAAGATGATGACATAGTGTGTAAGAGTAAAACTGCTGGCTCTCAGGAAATGATTAAGGTAACAAAGACAAATACATACATTTTCCTTTTTGGTTAGTTCGTAAAAATATTGGAAGATTAGAAATCAACAACAAAATCTGAGGAACTATCCTGCAGATATGATTTGATATTTGGGGCCACTTGTTCTAAACTAACGATATCATTAGTTAATTTTTTAGCTCACCTGTCACGTAGTGACAAGGTGAGCTTTTGGGATCACTTTTTGTCCGTCGTGTGTCCGTGCGTGCGTCCGTCCGTGCATGCGTCCGTGCGTGCATCCGTAAACTTTTCTTCAAACGACAACTCCTCCTAAACCACTGATCGTATTTTGACCAAACTTCACAGGAATGATCCTTAGCTGGTCCCCTTTCAAAGTTGTTCAAATTGTTCCGGTCCGTTGCACATATAGGTCACAGTAGCCAAAAATAGATTTTTTTCACCGCAAACTTAAAAGATCTTCTTCTCTGAAACCGCAAGGCCCAGGTCTTTGATATTTGGTATGAAGCTTCATCTAGTAGACCCCTACCAAGATTGTTCAAATTATAGTGCTGGGGCCAAAAATGCCCCCGCACGGGGGCCCTTTGGTTTTACATGGGTTTATATAGGGAAAATCTTTAAAAATCTTCTTCTCTGAAACCGCAAGGCCCAGGTCTTTGATATTTGGTATGAAGCTTCATCTAGTGGACCCTTACCAAGATTGTTCATATTATAGTGCTGGAGCTAAAAATGCCCCCGCACGGGGGCCCTTTGGTTTTACATGGGCTTATATAGGGAAAATCTTGAAAAATCTTCTCTGAAACCGCAAGGCCCAGGTCTTTGATATTTGGTATGAAGCTTCATCTAGTGGACCCCTACCAAGATTGTTCAAATTATAGTGCTAGGGCCAAAAATGCCCCCGCACGGGGGCCCTTTGGTTTTACATGGGCTTATATAGGGAAAATCTTTAAAAATCTTCTTCTCTGAAACCGCAAGGCCCAGGTCTTTGATATTTGGTATGAAGCTTTATCTAGTGGACCCCTACCAAGATTGTTCAAATTATAGTGCTGGATCTAAAAATGACCCCGCGCCGGGGCCCTTTGGTTTTACATGGGCTTATATAGGGAAAATCTTGAAAAATCTTCTTTTCTGAAACTGCAAGGCCCTGGTCTTTGATATTTGGTATGAAGCGTCATCTAGTGGACCCCTACCAAGATTGTTCAAATTATAGTGCTGGGGCCAAAAATGCCTCCGCACCAGGGCCCTTTTGTTTTACATAGGCTTATATAGGGAAAATCTTTAAAAATCTTCTTCTCCTAAACCGCAAGGCCCAGGTCTTTGATATTTGGTATGAAGCTTCATCTAGTGGACCCCTACCAAGATTGTTCAAATTATAGTGCTGGAGCCAAAAATGCCCCCCACACGGGGGCCCTTTGGTTTTACATGGGCTTATATAGGGAAAATCTTGAAAAATCTTCTTCTCTGAAACCGCAAGGCCCAGGTCTTTGATATTTGGTATGAAGCTTCATCTAGTGGACCCCTACCAAGATTATTCAAATTATAGTGCTGGGGCCAAAAATGCCCCCGCACCAGGGCCTTTTTGTTTTACATAGGCTTATATAGGGAAAATCTTGAAAAAACTTCTTCAGGCCCAGGTCTTTGATATTTGGTATGAAGCTTCATCTTGTGGACCTCTACCAGACTGTTCAAATTATAGCCCTGGGGCCAAAAATGCCCCCGCTCCGGGGCCCTTTGGTTTTACATAGACGTATATAGGGAAAATCTTGAAAAATCTTCTTCTTTGAAACCACAAGGCTTAGGTCTTCGATATTTGTTATGAAGCTTCAGCTAGTGGACCTCTATAAATATTGTTCAAATTATAGCCCTGAGACCAAAAATGCCTCCGCCATGTGGCCCTTTGGTTTTACATAGACTTATATAGGGAAAATCATTAAAAATCATCTTCTCTGAAACACAAGGCTTAGGTCTTTGATATTTGTTATGAAGCTTCAGCTAGTGGACCTCTACCAAGATTGTTCAAATTATAGCCCTGGGGCCAAAAATGCCCCTGCTCCGGGGCCCTTTGGTTTAACATAGACTTATATAGGGAAAATCTTGTTTTACATAGGCTTCTATATGCAGGGTAAACCTTTAAAATTTTCTTCTCTGAAACCAGAAAGCCCAGGTCTTTCATATTCGATATGAAGCTTCATCTTGTGGACCTCTACCAAGATTGTTCAAATTATATCCCTGGGGCCAAAATTGACCCTGCCTGGGGCGCACTTGTTATACATTGGATCAGGTGAGCGAACCAGGGCCCTCTGGGCCCTCTTGTTTTAAACTTTGATCATTCATTGTAATGCGGGCATTATGGCAAGTATATATGTACATGTTCTAATTATACCCCAGGCATACGAAGTATGCTATGGGGGTATATAGTTTTCGTCCTGTCGTTCGTCCGTGTGTCCGTGTGTCCGTCCTTCCGTCTGTCCATCCCTTAACATTTTGGTTAAAGTTTTGCGTTAAAGATTCTAAGAGGTTGTATCTTCTGAATCCTTTGATAGATTTAGTTGATACTTACACTGAAGTTACATACTGGTCTAAAGATTTCATTGATGTAGTCCCACCCCCCACAGTGACCTTGAGGTCAAGATCACAGATTTAGAAATTTTACTTTTGATTAAAGTTTTTTTGACAAAGTTTATAGATGCCTGTACATTCTAAACTCTAAGACAAAATCAGTTGCTACTTGCATCAATGTTGCATACCTGTCCAAAGATTTTGAGGTGCCTGTCGCTTCCCCACACACAGTGACCTAGACCTCAGGGTCATGGACTTAGAAAGTTTACATTTGGTTAAAGTTTTATGACAAAGTTTATAGATGCCTGTTACATAATGTTCTAAACTCTACGACAAATTCAGTTGATATTTGCATCAATGTTGAATACCATTTCAAAGATTTCATTGATGCATACCACACCCTGCTGCTTCAGTAAAATATATGCCCCCACCCTGTCAGTAACTTTGATGCTCCCACTCCATTGGTCCATTTAGAAAGATTATGTTTGGTTTTGTTTTTATAAGCACATTATAGATTCTTATAGCTTCTTGATTTCTTCATTCATGTTACATACAAGCTCGAAAGATATATCAGAGGGTTGCACTGGCAGGGGGTATACGTGACCCACTGGTCACTTTCTCCAGTATTTTTAATGAAAAAATGTGAGTAGCTTTTTGTGGCGGCCGTAAAAAGTCTCCCTGCCCTACATTATAGTGTAGTTTATATTTTCTTGTCCTTTTGGATCATTGATTCCATTGTGGAATTTTGAAAATATTTGAGGGTCACTGATGAGGCCTAATTGGCCGAAACTAGCTAGTCTGGCCCAGAAAACATGTACACTACATATTTTCCAGTTCTGTGGTGTATTCCTTGCTTCCAAATGATAGCCCTTTCTAGAACATATTTAACGTCACTACAGCTGGTGTCTGGGAATGTGTGGCGGTCGTTAAAAGTCTCCCTGCCCTACATTATAGTGTAGTTTGTATTTTCTTGTCCTTTGGGATCATTGATTCCATTGTGGAATTTTGAAAATATTTGAGGGTCACTGATGAGGCCTAATTGGCCGAAACTAGCTAGTCTGGCCCAGAAAACATGTACACTACATATTTTCCAGTTCTGTGGTGTATTCCTTGCTTCCAAAGGATAACCCTTTCTAGAACATATTGCAGTTTTTCAGCTACAAATAACAAAATTTTAGATACTGTACTTGCTAGAACAGTTAATAGTGTGACCATTAACAAGCTCGTTAAGCTAATGAGGCTTTGAACAACTGTATCCAGCATGCTAACTTGACAACTGGGGCCACGAAACTGTACACACTTCGATGTTTGATATGACACCATATCCAATATTATATCCTAATGTCCTGGGGTGGTTGGTGAGGCAGAGGTGATATGCACCTTTCGTTGCTTTCCTTGCAGCTTAAGGGTAGCGGGGAGTACTGTTATTTCTTCTGTTTCTACACTTCCATTCAGTTTCCTCTTTTTCCCCTGTCCCTCACTTTAATCTCCTCTACTATGTAGTTTAGGTCGTAGTACCAAAGCGTTAATCCAAACTCATTAATCCATAGACAAATGGCAAATATCAATGTTCAAACCAACAGACATGGACTCCAGAATAGTGTGATCAGGCGTCCTAGGATAGTAAGCATTACTTTGTAAGCATGCTTGGAAGCAAGTAACTTGAAGTAAGCTACTATCTCTTATCTCTTTTCTCCCATTCCTCGGGAGACTACACAAAATGGCCCACAAGGGTTGACTTATCGTTAAACCCCAAACAATCAGTCAGTCAGTATCCTAATGTTCTGTCAGTCAACTGCTAGCCAGTTGTCAATGCGAAACATATTAAAGAGGTTGTACATTTCAATGATGATACCTGCATCGGCCAGTTCAAACACATCTCAAATGACAAGAACAAACACAAGACTTAAAATAGAAAAAGTTTTGTCAAACTGAATGAGATTAATCAGTATACATTTTTAGATTCAGTTTTAGAATTCTTTGATGAATGACATTTGATTGTCAAACTAATATCTAGATGAAAAGAAGTCTATTGAAAGTTACTTCATCAGAGTTTGTAATTTTGCATGCTAACTCATATGCCTTCCAATTTTACCATTAGGCAACATTGCATTGGATGATTTCTTTCGGCAATGACATCATGAGAATTATGTGTAACACAAACCTGCATATTCTGAAAATGCATGGTTTGAGACTAAACCCTGTTAATGACGCAAAATATTTATAGCTAAATAATGTTTACGTCTGAGAATGTAATATGGTAATGTAATACATTCGGTAATCCACTAGTGGATTAAATATGCAAATTAGTTAGATACGCTTCATAAGGTTACATGTACGACGTCCTTAACGACATCATGTTTACTAATGGCGGAACATTGACATTTTTGTACAAAAATCGTGAATTAGAAACGTTTTAAACGTCATATGATAAACAGAATCTTGCATTTGTGCTAATGTATTATCCTGATGCATTATTGAATGTATTAAATGAGTTGAGGAAACAGGGATAAAATGCGAGGATGTATTATTGGATTTATTAAACTCAGCACAGCCTCGCATTTTATCCCTTTTCCTCAACTCGTTTAATAAATTCAATAATACACAAACACTCATGTAAGATCCTCTATAAGGCTTATTGCACTGATGCTGGTGAATATTGTCCCAAGTTTGGATTTGAAAGGATACTCTCTCTGATATCCCAAATAAAGACATGAGTTGAGCGTCCTTTGATAACCAAACTCGGTGCATACTTCTTAGCTCACCTGAGCCCAAGGCTCCGGGGGAGCTTATAGGCTGGCAGCCTCCATTGTCGTTCATCGTCCACACTATCTCTGCAGCTTGCAATCAGATGTCAGCTAAATTTTATTTGTAGCATGTTTTTGGTGGGGGATTGCTTGCGTATGCAATTTAGGAAAATTGCTCCAGAACTTTGGTTGCTATGACAATTGATAGGTCCCGCATGCTGACTATATGAAAATGCTTGTGAACAGACGAGGTTCATCATTTTTTCCTGGATCTTCATGAAAGTTGAAGATAACAAAAACATGCATAAAATCACGGACGAATTTGAAAATGGGTCAGATCGGACCATTAATAGCAGAGTTACCTCCCCATGGCCATTTTTGACCTTGTGAACAGCGTAGGTACTGCCATTTTTTGTCGGATCTTAATGAATGATATGCATATAATCTCGCACGAAGTCGGAAATGGGTCAGGTTGGTCTAACAGTAGCAGAGTTACATCCCGTTGATTCTCAAAAATGGCCATTTTTGACCTTGTGAACAGCATAGCTTCATCATTTTTTGTCAGACTTTAATGAAACTTGAAGATAATAGTGGCTTGCATTAAATATCAGACAAGTTTGAAAATGGGTCAATTCAGGCAAATAATAGCTGGGTTATGTCCCCTTGATTTTCAAAAATGGCTTTATTGACCTTGTGAACAGCTTAGCTTTTTCATTTTTTTTCTTTATGAAACTAGCAGATAACAATGATAGATAATACATTTTGTTTGGATGTCACGTTTTAGAATACATTAGTATTCATATATTATTGAATTTATTAGACGAGTTTGAGAAAACCGGATGAAATGCGAGGCTGCACCGAGAATTTTATGCCTTTTCCTCAACAAGTTTAATAAATCTATATTTGGATTATAGAGTATCTTACATGAATATTCATGTATTCATGTATTATTGAAATTATTAAATGAGTTGAGGAAAAGGGATAAATGAGTTTAGGAAAAGGGATAAATTGCGAGTTTAATACATTCAATAATACATGAGCACGAATGCAAGATTCTTTTTATCTAACTACTTTTATACACAATTTGTTAACAAAAATTGTCAGTATCCTGACACTATGTATAAATTGTCATTATGTATAAAACCTTCTGGAGGGAAGGAAAATATGATTAATTTTAGATATGTAAAATTAATTATATCTAAATAATTTGCATATTTAATCCACAAATTGGTTATTAAATTTATTTCATGATGTTATTACACTCTCAGACACGACGTCGTATGATAAAACTGATTTGACACATAACTGAAAGGAGACATGATGGGTGCCATATGTATGACAAATAGAGTTTCCTCTTCCGAGGACACCTGACTGTGTCTTCAGTAACTGTTCATAACTGTTGCCCAATGTCTTTACTCATTATATGCAGCCTGAATTTTGTCAAATGTTGCCTAATGAACTTCGAGAGTGGGTTGTTGTAGTTTGTCAACTTGCTAAAAATTTTTGTAAGATTCCAAACCATAAACATGTACAAGATTTTAACAAGGTTGTTATGTTGGATTTGAATAACAGGGCAGTTTTTTTTCCAAATTTCAGATTAGATCTAATGTTTGCCTAGACATTGACCCCGTCAGTAATATACCAGTGGAAGAAAGAGGTTCTGTGAAAGAAGCAGAAATTAATTATGTGTAAGTACCGGCACAATACATGTACAGTCAAACTTCAGTCAAACTTCAGTAACGTGAATACTTTTGGGACCATGAAAATTGGTTTCTGAACTATTGCGGGTTACTCATAGTTCCAGGCCATGAGGCATAATGCTGTATTGCTGATGACATCAGAATCGGAATTGTTACTGGTGACACATCAAATAACATTCATACACCAGGACCTGATACATAGGAATCTAGTCCCTAGCTCTAACCAAAGAGGTAAACTTAGCTACACAATCCTCAGCACCTTCAGCTGTGGATATGACCTGCAAGGGCATTCCAATCTCTAATGATTTAAGGGAAGAACGATGTCAGTTCTTGCAGTAAGGGTCTGAAATTCCATTGAATGGTGATTTCTGCAGTGACTAGCTGGGGAACAAGGAATATACAATATAAGTATATATGTGTATTTTCTATTTTACAAAATGAAGGGATGTTGTGTGTACTCAATGAGGCGATTCTAATGAGTACACACAACATTCTTTTTTCAAGATATTAAATAGAAAACACTCCTTGATTATGCTGAATATTTGGATATCTGCAGCTATGGGAAGACTTCTGTACGGACTCCTACATGAGTTCGAATGAGGAATGGTAAACGACTCGCCTATATTCGAGTTAACAAAGTTAATGAGAGTCCAGCAACATTGTTTAGTGGAGATTGATCATGTTATCTTTTCTACAGTTGAAGTCTCCCTTTAAATTCAAGCCAAGCAGTTGTCAGTTTCTGGCAAAAGGATGTGCACTGTACTGGCTAACTGCTTCTGTCTAAGTTAGGTTAAACTGACCTTAAAATAGTGCTGACTAGGCCGTTAAACTCCAAAAGAGAGAAACAAATGCAAACAAACAAAAATGATTAAGGTATGTAATAGGATGATTACAGGTAATTTTATTGTGATAAGTAAGATGTCATTCTCCCACATTTGAAAAAAAAACAACACAAAACGTACATAGTGGCTGTTTATTTAAATCACCTTTATGAATGGGTTCTGAATAGTTAGATCCTTGGGGTGCAAAACATTTACCAAGTAAATGAAAATAGCAGACTCGGTTTTAGTAAGTCTGTTCATGACGAGTACTGAAATATGCAAACCCAGCCATGTCCTCTAGCACCGGCTTAAGCAGAACTGTATTGTCGAAATGATTCAATATGAACTCATTGATCCCAAAGGTCCAAGAAATATATACTGCACTAAGATGATTTTGTTTGTTTGTATTGGAGTTTTACGGCCCAGTCAACACTATTTAGGTCATTTTTGAGCCGGTCAGTTTACCTATCAACACTTTCCTGGGCAGGCTTATACGTAAGCGGTTAACCAGTACAGTGCACATTCTTTCGCCAGAAACTCACTAAGATGATGTACGGGGAGACTTTTTACAGCCGCCACGTGGCACAACACCAGCTGCAGTAAAGATAAATAAGTTATGAATAGTTAGATCCTTTGGAAGCAAAGAATACACTAAATAAACAAAAATAGCAGACTCAGTTTAAATAAGTCTGTTCATGACCAGTTCTGAAATATGCAACACCGGCCACGCCCTCTAGCACCAGCTTAAGCAGAATTCTATTTTCAAAATGATTCTAAATGAATTCAATGATCCCAAAGGACCAGACAGGCCCTTTGAAGCAGTAAAAGAGTACTGCCTTGGAACAGCCAGCAATAATAACTAGGGGGGGGGGGGGGGGGTTTAAACTGGTTTTACGGGACCCCAACATTCACCCTCATCTCCCCTTGCGGTTTACACAATTTAGTTGGCTGATTGGAACTGAGGCTAAACCTTGAGCTATTTAAGGATACATTCTATTTAAATTTCCATTATAATGAGTTTTGTAGTTACAATGAATGTCTGAAAAAGAGAGTTGACTGTATAAAGAGAGTTGACTGTTTATTCACAGGAAGAAATTTCAAAGTTTTCAAGACAGAAGACTGAGAGTAAGCGAGCAGGATAAGTCTCAGTTGAAGAAGGCCAAGAAAGAGGGTGTATTCCATGAAACTATGTTAGACAGGTAAAGGCCAGTGTGTTAAGGGGAATGGATAAACCTGGCAGATTTTTCCGCCATTTTTCAAAGGAAGACAACTTTCTGGACTTCCTGTTTGCTTTTCTTCGAATTCTCTCCCACGGGGATTCTCTCCCAGGGAAAAAAGGGTCAGCTCTTGAAGGAAAGAATTTGCTCCTCAGTGGCAAATTCTCTTGAAGGAAAGAATGTGCTCCTCAGGAGCAAGTTCTTTCCTTTAAAGGTGCATTATTGAGCTACCGGGTCTCAAATTTTTTTTTTCTGGTTTTATCTTCAATTCATACTCCTTTGTCATGTGTACACTTTTGGAGCCAAATACAGCTTCAGAACTTTGTGAAAATGGTCGTTTTCATTCGTGTTTACCCTTCGCTCTGAACATGTGTTTGGAATTTCTGTTCTAAAAATAAATCTGTCACTTTACTTATACATGGCTACAGTATCGTCTCTGAGTGTCTTTACTTATGGCATGGTATTCAGCATCCTAATTTTTTCCGATTCAGGCATGGCCTAAGCAAACAAGGCCAAAAATGAATGTCGCACAACGTCATATATGGGGATTCTATTTTTGTCACGAACTGAAAATTTATCTAACTAGTGTTTGTAACCTAGTTAGGGAATCCCTCTCAAACTCATTTACCTGTCATCATAATTGTTCGCATTTTTGTATAAAATGCATTCATTTGTATTGTTTTAAAGAAAAATACCGGCTATATGTATTTTATTTTTGGAAGCATGTTTTACCGATAGCTCAATAATGCACCTTTAAGCCTTGACCCCTATTGACATGGCAGACAAAAATACTTTCGAATGAGTTGCCTCCCCTGAAAGTGTATACATTCCCCTTAATTGTTTTTCTTAGCTCCAGACAATGAGGCGTTTGTGTGCATGCACACATGTGTGTGTGAGTACCTGTATGTGTGTCCCAAAAAATAACAAAGTTTTATGGAGTTGGAATCTCGTTTTAATAACTCATCTGAAAGTCTTGAGAAGCATAGAATCAATTCCAAGACATCGGGTGAATCAGGCGAGTAGCTTAACCACTGGAAACACACCTGTATAATTTTTCCCCCCTTGAACCCAACTTTTATATAGTAAAACTGGGATTTTCAGAGGTATGCCTTATTTTTAGCTCACCTGTCGCATACAAGGTGAGCTTTTGCGATCACATATTGTCCATTGTGCGTCAGTAAACAATTTCAAATAAGTATATCTCTAATACCCCATGGCCAGTATTGATCAAATTTCATGAGAAGCATCATCAGGTAGTGGGAAAGGCTGCATAAGGTTTTTGGGCTGATTAGATTGGAATTCTGGTTGCCATGGAAACAAAAAGGTTCCGTAGACTTATAACGGACGACGTCTCCACTTTTTCTTGGCCATTTCTGATACGATCTTCATCAAACTTGCAGATAATCAGGAGGGGCTTACAGTCTACATCGAGTTCGAATTTGGGCTGCAAGGGACAAACAGGTTTGGAGTTACCTGCCCTTGAGCAGAAATATAAGTAAAAAATGGTGTCTCCAGCTTTTCTCAGCCGTTTGTGATCTGATCTTTTTGCAACTTTTCATAAACGAGGACAAGCATAAAATCACGGACGAGTTTGAATTTGGTTTGAATCTGACTAGCGGTTTTCCAGTTATATCCCCTTGAGTGACAAATTTTCCCATTGACTTATAATGGGGAAAATGTCGTCTCCACTTTTTCTCAGCCATTTCTGATCCAATCTTCATCAACCTTGCAGATAACCAGGAGGCGCTTACAGTCTACGTCGAGTTCGAATTTGGGCTGCACGGGACAAACAGGTTTGGAGTTACCTGCCCTTGAGCATAAAAAAATACGTGAAAAATGGTGTCTCAAGCTTTTCTCAGCCGTTTATGATCTGATCTTTTTGTAACTTTTCATAAACGAGACAAGCATAAAATCTCAGACAAGTTATTTGGTTTGAACCTGACAACAGGCTTGGGGCCAATTACATCTGAAAGTAATTGATTAAATTACAATTACTTTGCCCTAAAATTGTAATTGATTAAATTACAATTACAACATCATATGGATGTAATTGATTAAATTACAATTACTTTTGCAATGTAATTGATTAAATTACAATTACTTTTGCAATGTATTATCTAGAAGAACTACAGGTATGACACTTTAACTCCAATTAAACCACTACTACTACTAATAATTAATAGATGTTCATTTAAAGTACATGTTTAAAATGAAGCACAATTTCAAACAAACTTAACTCAAAACTAAGTTCTCTTTTAGCTCCAGTACTTTTGAGTTGATATAGTAACTGCATCCATTGTGAACAATGCACTAGTTCTCATAACCGAAGCAAAATCAACTATCTGAATTACACTTTATCATCATCAGCTTTCCAAAAGTTGCATCTTTCAGTCTTCACAGACAAACAGACTGGACAAAAAGTGTAGACCCAGATCAGGCTGCTCATTAAGGAGCAGTCTTCATGTAGGAGCAGTTTGATCGGTGTCTAGATTTTTTGCCCAATCTGTCTACATAATTTGGGCACAATTAATAAAATGCAATTAATATTTTCAGATGGACTGTGTGAAGTGTTAGGATTTCAGTTTATAAATCAGTCTCAATGGTCAATATGTGATTGAAACTAAATTTATCAACACTAGACAAAATTTGAGTTGATATTGTTTTTCACAGTTACATGACAAACAAAGAGTGACTGGAAACAGTTATATATTTCCACACCTGAATGTAGATGGTTATTCAACAGAACAATAGATAGATTAGAGATGCTCATAAATTGTACAATTTACCTGTGAAAAAAAAAACTGTAAAATATATGTATAAAAAACAACATCTGAAAAATTTGTTATGATCACCTAGAAATTTTAAAAAGATACCTTTTCTAAGGAGAAATGCATAAAAAAACAAACAAATTAAAATTTGCAAACAGTGTGTACCCTGATTATAGTGCTCTTCTAGACAGTCTTATCTGAGTATGCACTGTTTGACCAGGCCTGTCTGTCCAATACCTGTAGGATCATTATGGTAGTTGATAAAAATACTATGACTGCACAGCTTTACCCCATTCTCTGTTCTATCTATACCTTACACTTTAAAGGGAGACAACTATATGATCAACTTTATTTGCACTTGTGCAATCTTTATAAACTGATTTGAAAAACATTCAGCACATCCATTAACTTTTATGAAAGGTAAAAGTTTGCACATGTTTAACTGAAGTTTATTAGGAATTACTGATATGATGATGAGTATACACGCTAGCAAAAATATATTTATAAAGAATTGGTCTGATGTCCAGGATCCTGATATTTTTGCACAAATTCATAATTTATACATCTGTATTAACAGTAATGTAATCAAATTGTAATCAGAAAATAATCATGATTACAGTTCAAAATATGGAAGTAATTGATTAAATTAAATTACTTGTAATCAGAAAAATTTCTGATTACTGATTACACCTGACTACGATTACAGATTATGATTACCCCAAGCCTGTCTGACAAGCGGTTTTCCAGTTACGTCCCCTTGTGCGTGAAAAATTTTCCCATAGACTAATAATGAGGAAAACGACGTCTCCACTTTTTCTCAGCCATTTCTGATCCGATCTTCATCAAACTTGCAGATAACCAGGAGGGGCTTACAGTCTACGTCGAGTTTGAATTTGGGCTGCATGGGACAAACAGGTTTGGAGTAACCTGCCCTTGAGCATAAATATAAGTGAAAAATGGTGTCTCTAGCTTTTCTTAGCCGTCTATGATCTGATCTTTTTAGCTCACCTGAGCCGAAGGCTCACAAGGTGAGCTTATAGTATAGGTAGGCATCCGGCGTCTGTCCATCGTCCATCCATCGTCCACACCTTTGAACTTGAATATCTAAGTGAATAGCTGGCCAATCCCAATCAAATTTTATGTACAGCATCACTGGGTTGGGGGATTGACTGCATAAGGTTTTGGACCAGTTTTGATCAGAACTGTGGTTGCCATGGAAACAAAAAGGTTCCATAGACTTGTAATGGGGAAAACGACATCTCCACTTTTTCTCCAACATTTCTGATCTGATCTTCATCAAACTTGCAGATAACCAGTAGGGACATACAATCTACATAGGGTTCGAATTTCGGCTGCATGAGACAAACAACTTTGGAGTTACCTGTCCTTGTTTATTGATTTGAGGTTTAACATCCCTGTCAGCACAGTGTAGGTCATTTTGGAGAGATTGCTTCTAGTTTTGTGGGACTTTTGCCCGACATCGAGATGAAATTATATCTTAAGCCCTTTCCATCCAATGAAACCAATAGGGTCATTATGCATGAACGGTCCAACTGGCACCACTTTTCCTGGGCAGGCTTAGAACCTGTTTACCAGTTATCATGTGTGGTTGGTTCCAGCTCTGCATAGAAGCACCATGTAGATAATTAAGGAGATTTTAGTCTTTTATCTTGCAAAGGTATGCTGTGTGTACTCATTAGAATCGCCTCGACGAGGCGATTCTGATGAGTACACACAGCATACATTTTCATTATAGAACACCGAAAAGATGTCTAAAAGTATCTCCTTATGCCTCCTGACAGTAACCTCAGTGGCTCGAACTACCCCTGTCTCGAACAGATTTTCGAGGTCCCGAAGCTGTTCGAGCCATTGAAGTTCGACTGTATATTATTTTTTGTTAGAAATATATGCCATGGGGACTTGTTAGAATACCCTAATTACTCCCCCTTATATGGAGCTATGTTAAACCTTATCCTTCTGAATAAATTTATTTAGCCACACTCATTACTGACTATCAACCAATCAAATTACTTGATATACTGTACTCATTCAATTCACATCTGGATGACAAATAGAGAAACCTTCTGATCTGGAGCTATACTGTTTTGCAAAGGCAGGGGTTGTCTTGAACAGCAGGATAAGGGTTAGAGTAGATGCTTACATTAGAGACGGATGTATTTTAAAAGAGTATTTTTCATTTTCCATGATAATCAATGCAGTTCTATTCAGCACTCACACTCTACAGTGAAACTTCGATGGCTCGAACACTGATGGCTCGTTTAACACGGCTCTTTCGAACTTGATGTTGGGTCCCTTGGAGAAAAACATAACTGCAGATATAGATATATTTAGAACAGTTGTCTCATTTGATCTTGAAAATATAATATACTCATTGGCATCGCCTCGAAAAGGCAGTTCTTATGAGTTTGTTTGTTTGTTTGATTTGAGGTTTAACATTCCCATCAACACTTTAAAGGTCATTTTGGAGATGTTGCTTCCAATTTTGTGGGACTTTTATCGGACATCGAGATGAAATGGCATCTCAAGCCTTGTGGCCCAATGAAACCAATAGGGTTTATAAGCATGGACGGTCAGACTCCCATCCTTTGCCTGGGCAGGCTTAGATCCTCTAAGCAGTTAACCAGTACTCGTGTGCAGTCAGATTCAGCTCTGCGTGGAAGCATCATGCAGCCCATGTATTTCTTTTCATTGCTCAGTGGACGAGTTCTTATCAGTGCACACAACATATGTTTATTTTGAGGAAATTTGAAGAGATGTCCATATGGCTCTTAGATCAAACCTCGGTGGCCTGAACTACACCTACAACTAACTTTCATGGTCCCAAAGTTGTTCAAGCTAATGAAGTTTGACTGCAATGTTTTTAGCAGATATAAGAAAATATCAGAAAACAACCATTTTTACAGATATGAAAGATGCACATTTCTTACATGGGTGTTTTATTCGTATCAACTGTTTATCACATGACGTCGCGTCTGAGAGTGTGATAACGCCATGTATTATTTTCGATAATCCACTAGTGGATTAAATATGCAAATTAGCTAGATACGTCCCGTAACGTTACATATACGACTTCCTTAACGACGTCGCATTTACTAAGGGCGGAATATTGACATTTTTGTGAAATAAACGTGAATAAAATGCGTTTTAAATGTCATATGATAAATAGAATCTTGCATTCATGCTCATGTACTACTTAATTTATTAAACTCGTTGAGGAAAAGGGATAAAATGCTCGGCAAAGCCTCGCATTTTATCTCTTTTCCTCAACTCGTTTAATAAATTCAATAATACATGAGCACTCATGTAAGATCCTCTATATCTCATGTTTTATTTTTACAGGAGAGAGAAAATGAAGGCAGACAGATACTGTAAATAGCATTTCCTGACGGGAGAGCCAGAATCTAGTTTTAACCCATGAAATTCCAATCACGACAATTGTCGTCTGCTTTGTCATCTGCCTGTTACCTTAAAAGTAATTTTTTTTGCAAACAGTGTGAACCTGGATCCTGTAGGAGCAGTCTGATCTGGGCCCACACTGTTTGCCTGTATGCAAAAATATTTTTAACATGTTTGCCAAAACTTTGAGCAGACGCCATAAGCAGACGACATTTTCAGATGTACTTTTTCTGGTGGTCTTAAGGGTTAAAGTGTACAACAAGTACGCCACCACTACTTACCACGTATCAGCTGGACTGAAAAGAAATGTGGTGAAGTTGATTGGATAATCTGTGTAGAAGTTTGAAGTAAATTCACAGTGAGCTTTTGGTGTAGACAGAAGAAAATCATTATCACACTGGAAAATTGTCATCATTATACAAAAGACTTAACTAGATTTTGGTGACCTTCACTTACTTTTCAAGGTGACAAGTGTCTGAAAATTCAGGTTTCGTTTGTTTTCACTGTAACTCTTGAAGGGATTGAAGAATTTTTGCCAAGCTTACAGCATATGGCAAAATAGCAAATAGGTGACCATAATCTCATTTTCAAGGTCACATAGTTTTATGGTCATATTTATCTTGCTGAGGACATAGTTTTCTTATTAAAACATTTCCATTGCAAATGTTATTCGTTATACAGTCGAACTTCAATGGCTCGAACACCTTTGGGACCTCGAAAATCTGTTCGAGACAGGGGTAGTTCGAGCCACTGAGGTTACTGTCAGAAGGCATAACAAGATACTTTTAGACATCTTTTCGGTGTTCTATAATAAAAATGTATGCTGTGTGTACTCATTAGAATCGCCTCATCGAGGCGATTCTAATGAGTACACACAGCATACATTTGCTAGATAAAAGACTAAAATCTCCTCAAGTTATCCCCCACTATTTCTTATGCAGAGGATTTCGCTAGGGGCTCAAGAATGGATTCGACACATCGATGGTAAACGAGCCATCGGTGTTCGAGCCATCGAAGATCTACTGTATGTGCAATGAGCATTAGGCCTGTGTGAATGAAGAACTACATTTCTCAACTTGATGTTAACTGATGGCTTTATGTGAACTGATGGCTTTATGTGAACTGATGGCTTTATGTGAACTGATGAACTGAGAGTAGCTCTGTAACAGTGTGAAAAAGACACATAATTCTTGTTATTATACCCCCACAAATGAAATTTGGGGGGGGGGGGTATATAGGAGTGAGCTTGTCGGTCGGTCTGTTGACTTGGTTTCCAGACGATATCTCAAAAAGCGCTTCACCGATTTTTATAATTTTCGGTACACTGATGTAACATCATAAAATACAGGTCAAGTTCGATTTCCGCTACAATTCGTCAATTTTCAACATAGTTATGGCCCCTTTCAAGTGAAAAAATTGCAAAATGCCGCTGTTGTACTATCAAGGCAGTTTTTGTGGGGGTATTCATCACCTTTAGTGATAGCTCTAGTTAAAAGAAAAAGTAGGTTGTGGTTGCTGGTTAGAACCGCCACCTAGAGGTGGTTCTAATGAGTACCCACAACTTAAAGTCTTGCAGCAGAAATAAGGAAAATAAAGTATACCCCATAAACCCCACTTTTCTCCATTTAGTATTTACATTGGGGTTTAGAGGGCTGTTCATTACACTGACTTGTTAACATGATGCACCTTGGAACTATAGAAAATTCCAGCTATGGGTATTTTGATCCTCTGTATCACCATTCCCCAGGGTGAGGTCCAGGGGTGGGGCTTAGGGTTAAAAACTAAGGCCACAATAACTTACAAAGATTCACAACACTTTTTATACATATGTGAACAAGTCTGTGAAACGAACACCCCCCCTAAATAAAAATCAAAATTGAGTTCCTTTAAGAGCAATGAAAACATTCATAAGAAAGAAGATGGGTCATACTACGTAGTTTTTGGCTAATAAAGCCTCATCAGTTACCCTGTAATGATCCGGCAAAGAAAGCCAAAGGAAACATACTGCAATTTTACGAATTTCGAATAGGCAGTCGATTCAAAGACTGATATAAATCAAAATGGGGTCCATATAATTAAAAACCTGTCTAGAATATGAGTCTAAACCAAAAATTTATTTCTGATTTCTCAGAATATTCACACTGATCTCAAAGGACCAAAAGTAAAATATAAACTACACTATGGTTGATGTACGGGGAGACGTTTTACGGCCGCCACAGGTACAAACCCCACTTTATATAGAGAAAACTGGGGTTTAAGGGGGGTATCAATTAATTTTCTTATTTCTGCTCCAAGACATAGGTTTTGGGTACCCGTTAGAACCGCCACATTGAGGTGGTTCTAACGAGCACCCACGACCTATGTTTGTTGTATAAATAAGAAAAATATCACGGATTTTCATACGAAAAGTAGCCAAGTTGGGGATTTGAAAAACTGCACTATGTCACATGGGTGTGTTATGTATTGAAAAGTGCGTTCTCAGTAACATCTGATCGGAATTCTTTCATGTTCGGAATATGATCATAAAATAAGGTAACATTTTATTCAGTAACTTGGTCATGCCCTGGGGTGGGAGTAAAAGGCCAACAATAAGGTCACATTCACCTTAAAATTCTACAACTTATTGTTTAAAAAGTTCGTATGTCAGCACCCACTGGCCATAATTCTGTAGTATTTGGAATGTAATCATACAACAGTGAAAAATTTATTCCGTAACCCAAGTCCCCTGGGCCAGGCCCTGTGGTGTGGCCTCGGGGTTAAGAATTAGGTTACACTCGGATAAAAGTTTTACAACAAAATTCACCAGCCCCGATAGATCATTCGGTAGAGTGTCCGCTCCGGGGAACGCGAGGTCACGTGTTCGATCCCGGGCCGCGACAAAGTCGTTAAGAATAGTACTAGCTGCTCCTCGCTTGGCACTCAGATTTATGGGTTAGAGCTAGGACTGGTCGACCTAGTGTCAGGATAATGTGACTGGGTGTGGTATCATGTAATGTGTCTGGGACATGATACTTCAGTGAGGCAGCACTATAAAAGTGAGCATTGAGCTCCCTGTCGCAACCAAGACACCGCCGTGATATGACTGAAAAATTGTTGATGCGACGTTAAATCCGAATCCACACATTACAACAAAATTCTAAAAAATGTTACGTCTATGTAACCACAGCCCCATAGTTTTCTGTATTTGGAATAAAATCAAATAAAAAAAACTCATGTAAGAGATGTTTTAAAAACCTTTCTAATGTTATTGTGAAAACAAACAATACAGGTTCTGGGAAGATTCTATCTATCTCGCATTTTGCAAAAATAATTAATCCTTTTGTGATCTATTTTGTGATTAGTTTGCCAGTAGTATGTTTGGGGACATGCAAGTTCCTCACATGAGAGTCTCGTGAACTACGTAAGATTTTGCAAATGGCACTCGCAAATGTCGCTATGGCGTGGTCATTATCGGATTTTTACCACATGATTGTCAAGACATTTCTTGTACTTCTTTAAGGGAAGTGCCCAAATAGAAAATCGTTCGTTTGAGAAGAAAGGTTTTGGAGAGATGAACTGTGGTAAGGTGATCAGATTGCTTAAGCTGGTTCAATTGGTCAATTGTCTTGTTCGAATTTACTGGCACTCACGTGGTTGCAATAGTGATATCCCTCACATTTTTGTGAGTTAATTATGAGGACTTGCAAGCAACTTGCCAGTGACAAGAGTAGATTTAGCGAGCAAAAATTTTAAAAATCACTTACTCATATCATCTATTTTGGGTGTGCACGTACACTCGAATCTTCCCTGGGACCTCTACTATATTTAAATGTTGACAAGCTGCGAAACAGGCAAGCTATGCTTGTCTGCGACAACTCTTGTTTTATAGGGAAAGCTGAGAGGGGCTGTGGTCTTGTAGTAAGACCACTGTACTGCAGTGCAGAAGTTTACACGTTTGAGCCTTGTTCAGGTGAGTGACTGAAAAACTTGCTGTCCAGCAGAGAATGAGTTCCTTATGTTGGGGAAGGCTGCAAAAAGAGAGGATTGGGTCTTGCCTTTCAGATGCTGTGCCCTCATTGAAGGGGTTCTAATGAGCACCCACAATCTATGCTTGCAGAATAAATAAAAGGTACATGAATATAACAAAATATCATGTAATAGAATGACATTTCAAGAGCCATGCAATACATGTACTACCGTAATGATCCTAAATATTGGGACAGATGGGCTTGAGTAAACAGTGCAGACCCTGATTCAAGCATGTTTTGATTTTTGGGTCGATTATTTGTCAGTTGATCCAAACTTTCTGAGCACAGATCTTCAGTGCTGTTGTCCACGTGACTGTCATTGATTTGCAGGACAATCAGGTATCTGTTATTTATAGAGAATAGTTACACTTTTCTTATAGAATCTGGACTGGAATCATGTGTTGGGCTTCACAAACAGTATTGACCTAGATCAGACTACACAGAATGTGGCATCTGATCAGGGCCTACACTGTTTGCTTTAAGTATAGGAAATTAAAGGTTAATGGTTAAACGAAACAGTCTGCCCATTTTCCCCATTATACTCTCAAAGACAATTGACCAATCAGTGCTGTCAGTGCTTTGATTTTAAATCGGTGGTATAAACAAGGGACTGAAGACATATAAAGATATTGTATTGTTTCTTACAGGGTTGTTTCCCATGTTAAGCTATTGTCCTAACCATACATTTGCAAACTGTAGATCCAGATCAGATGGCTTCTGATCATGATCTTGTTTGTTTGTTTGATTTGAGATTTAACGTCCCTGTCAACACTTTTAAGGTCATTTTGGAAATGTTGCTTCCAATTTTGAGGGACTTTTACCAGACATTGAGATGAAATGACATCCCCCCAATGCAACCAATAGGGTTTATAAGCATGGACAGGCAGACTGGCACCGCTTTGGCTGGGCAGGCTGAGATCCTCTAAGCGGTTTACCAGTACTCGCGTGCGGGTCAGTTTCAGCGTGGAAGCATCATGCAGCCCATCTATTTCTTCAAGCCCCGATGGGCGGGGGCCGCCTGATCATGATCTACACTGCTTATTATGCAGTGTCTACACTGTTTATTATGGAGTTTGTGAATTGAACAAATACATTATATCAAGTATTTTGATTGGTTGATAGTCAGAAATGGGTGTGGCTATATTAATTTGATTCAGTAGGATAATGTTAAATGCCTGATATAAATGCTGAATATTGTTTATGTTGAAAATAACATAATACATGTATAATGTTATTAATCAAGTATCTTCGTATTGGCCCAGTGCAAGGTCCGTCGTCTGCAGTATTGGCACGAGGCAGAAGGCCGAGGCCAATACAGCTGACTGAGGACCTGTGACTTGGCCAACACAAAATTACCTGATTAATGACAATTTTATTAATTGACACAATTAAAAAACATGATTTATGATTCTTGACCTCTGGTTAATATTGGTTGACCTGGTGTAATGCAGGATAGTCCATTAATCAGAAAGGACACTGCAAAATAAAGAACAACCAACAACATATGAGGGCAATTGGTATGATATGGTGTCCAGTCTTCTCGATCTTCATCAAGATTAAAAGATGGCATGACCAGGTAACTGACATGTACAGTAAAGCACATCACTATAACACATCTGTGTCAAATAGTGCATTCCTTCATGTCTCCGAAAATGCTATTTTTCTCATTACAAAAACATGCCTATACAAATACATTGTAAACTTTACTGCCAAAAAAAAAAAAAAACATTTTAAGATGAAAAATTGTGATATGTTTTCTTATTTCTGCTCAAAATATAGATTGTGGGTACTCGTTAGAACCGTCTCACTGGGGCGGTTCTAACAAGTACCAAAAATTTACATTTTAGAGCAGAAATAAGAAAAATAAGGTTTGTAAAGCCCAATTTTACTATATAAAAGTGGGGTTCAAGGGGGTCAAAATTATTTTGGTGTGTTTTCGCGATGTGAAGAAAGAATATATTTTTTTATTTATACTCAAAACAAACCATCTGATTGAGGCGGTTCGAACATGTAACCACAACCTATGTCTTAGAACAGAAATAATAAAAATAATGTATACCTCTGTAAACTCCAATTTTGTCTATATAAAGTCTGGTCTATATATTGGTGTGCATTGCTTGGACTCGTTTACCTGATCATCACGTGAACAAGTCCGTGAAAGGAAGACCCCCATAAACCCCACTTTATATAGAGAAAACTGGGGTTCAGGGGGGGGTGGGTATTCATTATTTTTCTTATTTCTGCTCCCAGACATAGGTTGTGGGTACTCGTTAGAACCGCCTCATTGAGGCGGTTCTAGCGAGCACACACAACCTATGTTTTGAGCATTTATAGGAAAAATATTAAGGATTTTCATCAGAAAAGTAGCCATTTTGGAGATGTGAGAAATGCACTATGCAGTACAGGTGTGTTATCGTAATGTGAAACGGTATACTTAACCCAAATGGTATGACTGTTACGTTTACTTGTCGCCATTTAAAAAGGAATAAAATTAAACATCAATTTTATGAGATTTTTTTTTTTTATTATTATAAAATTTTAGCCCTTTTTGTACCAAATGGAATCTTTCTCCTTATATAAAACAGGAGTTCATTCCAAAATTAAGGGCTGTCAGGTTATTTTTTCTTCAAAATTTATTTGGAGAATGGTTTAACTTTTCGCAAACAGTGTAGGCCCTGATCAGAAGCCGCATTCTGCAGTGTATGATCTGGGCCTGCACTGTTTTCCAAGGTACCCGTTTTGGTGTGTTCGGTACTATATGGGTTAAAGGTGAAAATATAGTTAAATGATAGACGACCTTCATTATAACAGCAGTATTTGTTGCCTTTTCTTTGCTGTTACTGAAAAAGATCCCAATAAGGAGTAGTTTGTTTGTTGGTGTCGAGATTTTTACATCCCTGTCAACACCATTTTGGTCGTTTTGGAGATGTTGCTTCGGATTTGTGGGACTTTTACCCGGCATTTGAGATGAAATGACATCTCAAGCCCTACTGCTAGAAATTAAGGAGCTGCCTGACTCACTTCACTTTTCCTGGGCAGGCTTAGACCTAAAGCTCTTTACCTGTACTCAAGTTTGGTTAGTTTCAGCTCTGCGCCGATGCATCATGTAGCCAGTCTATTTCCCCAAGCCCCGATGAGCGAGGGCGAATAAGGAGTAGGATAATAGGTAATAAAGAAGGTCAGGTGGTTTTTCTCCATGTACTTTGGTTTAAGCCCTCCCTCTGATTAACCATTGGCTTGAAATAAGTGAAATAATATTGAAAGGGCCGTAAAACCCAAACCCCTTAAAAACTAGGTAATTAAGGGCCCTTTATTCCTTCATTACTCCCAGAAACACTTAGAAGCCTCCATGTTGCAGTTGTTACGCCACTCGCCTTGACAACCAGGGGTCGCATGACCGATTCCGGGCTTCTTCAGACTTTTGGATGAGTCTTTAAACCGAGGTCCCATCTCCGTATGACCTTAGCTGTTGGTGGGACGTAAAACCTAAACACTCACTAACTAACTCCAAGAAACAAATATTGTGAATGTTTTTAAAATCACTTCACCTTACCTATTTCAATTCTGACAAATATTCACATCATTTGTTTCTTGGAGTATCTCTAAAATACAAAGTTCTTGAATTTGTCAATTTTCCCATTGCATGCGGGAAACCCCTAAAGGGGTACCCTGGCAAACAGTGCAGGTCCAGATCAGACGCCGCAGAATGCGGCGTCTGATCAGGGCCTCCACTGTTTGCTAAAAGTTCAGTCATTTTCCAAATAAATTTTGAAGAAAACACAACCTGACACCCCTAAATTTTGAATTGGTCTCCAGTTGTATATAAAGTGGATGATTCCATTTAGTACGAAAAGGGTTAATCTGTCTCATCTTGAGCCAAGGATTTGTTCCATGCCAATCACCGTTCCAAGTTTTGTTGATTCATGATCGAGAGGGTGTGCGTTCGAGTCCGGCACCCGGTATCGAGGTGTGTCCTTGGGCAAGACGCTGCCTCACTCCACCCAGGTGTAAATTGGTAGCAGTGGTATAATAGTCACCGCCTCTCTCTCGCGCGCGTGCAAACATCCCGAATAGTGTTCGAGAGCGATTAGATAAGCTCGAAGCTTCGATCGCAATCGAACTAATATACATTAGTATAAACTAAACTAAGTTTTGTTGTTATCTCAAATGTTTGTTTGTTTTACATATCTGTCAACACTATTTAGGTTATTTTGGAGACCTTGCATCTGATTTCATGGGACTTTTTTCCCCGATTTTGAGATCGAATGACATCTCAACCTCTACTGCCCAAAGACACTGCTAAGGTTTACGGAATGGTCCGACTCACACCATTTTTCCTTGGCAGGCTTAGGCCTTCAAAGCAATTTACTCGAGTTCCGTCCGTTTCAGCTCTGCCTGGAAGATCTATTTTTCCAAGCACTGTTGGGCGGGTGTGTGTTGAATGTTAGTATAAAGAGGGTTGACTGTATTGGAAATAGTTGTAACCTAGTTGTTACAGTTGTCAACTAGCTTACACAACATTCGCTCACTCTTTTTAGGATTCCATACGCTCTTTTCATTCATTGTCTAGTGGGTAAGAGCGCTGTCCCTTGATCATTAGGTCTCTCACCGCTGCGGGTACGAGCTTCCTCAGGTCACAAGTTCTGCAACAGAAGGTCAGATGATTTTTAGCGCGCCTGGACAAAGTCCAGGAAAAGCTACTGCCCTACCCCTGGCGTCGGCGGTGTTGGCGTTGGTGTCCGCGTTGGCTATGGCTTTGGAGTCGGCATCTGCATTTATGTTAAAGTTTTTTTAAAAACTCATATTTGCCAAACCATATGATGGATTTGGTTTATGTTTAGTATGATGATATATATAGGTCCAAAGTTTTATTCAGCAACACCCCGCCATTGCCAATGGCCTCAAGGTCAAGGTTATGTTAGAGTTTTTTCAAATTGTTTGTTAAAGTTTTTTAACGGCTTATATTTTCCAAACCATGCGACAAATTTGGTTCATATTATTTGACATGGTGGTGGATATAGGTCCAAAGTTTCATGCAGCAATACCCATGCCCATGACCTCGAGGTCACAGACTTAGAAATTTTAATGTTGAAGTTTTATAACAGCCAATTTTCTCCAGTGAATATGATTAGATTGGTTAATATTTGATATGATGATAGATATAGGTCCAAAGGTTATTCAGCTGTCCCCAACCCATAACCTCAAGGTCAAGGTGATGGCCTTAAATTTTTATGTAAGGTCATATTTTCCAAACCATATGACGAATTTGGTTCATATTTGGGATGATGATAGATATAGGTCCAAACCTTTATTCAGCAATACCTTCACCTATGACCTCAAGGACTTTTTTATGTTAAAAGTGTTTAAGAATTCGTATTTTCCAAACCGTATGATAGACTTGGTTCATATTTGGTATGGCGATAAGATATAGATCCAAAGTTTCCTTTAGCAATTCCCCACCCATGCCCATTACCGCAAGGTCAAGGTTACGGTCTTAGAAATTTAATGTATTTTAGAGCTCAATTTTCCCAAACTATGCGATGAATTTGGTTTGCATTTGGTATGTGTGTGTGTGTGTGTGTGAATTCGGGTTTAACGTCGCTTTCAACAATTTTTCAGTCATTGCATTTGGTATGACAATAGACATAGGTCAAAAGGCTAATTAGGCGATACCGCACCTATGCCTCAAAGTCACTTTCCCAGGTGAGCTATGCTGTCTAATGACAGCTTTTTTTCTCCAGCTGTTCCTTTCTTTGCATACCTCTGATTGATGGTTGACCGGAAATACGTGAAATTATCTTAATACAGCTGAAACTCCACCCACAACCTAAAAACAACAACAAAAATCTCATCTTTTTAGCTCACCGTCACGTAGTGACGAGGTGAGCTTTTGGGATCACTTTTTGTCCGTCGTCCATCGTGCGTGCGTCCGTCCGTCCGTGCGTCCGTAAACAATTTCTTTAAACGACATCTCCTCCTAAACCACTGATCGGATTTTGACCAAACTTCACAGTAATGATCCTTAGGTGGTCCCCTTTCAAAGTTGTTCAAATGGTTCCGGTCCGTTGCACATCTAGGTCACAGGAGCAAAAAATAGATTTTTTTCACCAAAAACTTAAAAAATCTTCCCTCTGAAACCACAAGGCCCAGGTCTTTGATATTTGCTATGAAGCTTCATCTAGTGGACCTCTACCAAGATTGTTCCAATTTTAGTGCTGGGACAAAAAATGCCCCCGCCACGGGGCCCTTTGGTTTTACATTGGCTTATATAGGGAAAATCTTTAAAAATCTTCTTCTCTGAATCCACAAGGCCCAGTTCTTTGATATTTGGTATGAAGCTTCATCTAGTGGACCCCTACAAAGATTGTTCAAATTATAGTGCTGGGGCCAAAAATGCCCCCGCCCCGGGGCCCTTTGGTTTTACATAGGCTTATATAGGGAAACTTTTTAAAAATCTTCTTCTCTGAAACCTCAAGGCCCAGGACGTTGATATTTGGTATGAAGCTTCATCTAGTGGACCCCTACCAAGATTGTTCAAATTATAGTGCTGGGGCCAAAAATGTCCCCGCCCCGGGGCCCTTTGGTTTTACATAGGCTTATATAGGGAAAATCTTTAAAAATCTTTTTCTCTGAAACCACAAGGCCCAGGACTTTGATATTTGGTATGAAGCTTCATCTAGTGGACCCCTACCAAGATTGTTCAAATTTTAGTGCTGGGACAAAAAATGCCCCCGCCAAGGGGCCCTTTTTTTTACATTGGCTTATATAGGGAAAATCTTTAAAAATCTTCTTCTCTGAAACCACAAGGCCCAGGTCTTTGATATTTGGTATGAAGCTTCATCTAGTGGACCCCTACCAAGATTGTTCAAATTATAGTGCTGGGGCCAAAAATGCCCCTGCCACGGGGCCCTTTGGTTTTACATAGACTTATATAGGGAAAATCTTTAAAAATTTTCTTCTCTGAAACCACAAGGCCCTGGACTTTGATATTTGGTATGAAGCTTCATCTAGTGGACCTCTACCAAGATTGTTCCAATTTTAGTGCTGGGACAAAAAATGCCCCCGCCACGGGGCCCTTTGGTTTTACATTGGCTTATATAGGGAAAATCTTTAAAAATCTTCTTCTCTGAATCCACACGGCCCAGGTCTTTGATATTTGGTATGAAGCTTCATCTAGTGGACCCCTACCAAGATTGTTCAAATTATAGTGCTGGGGAAAAAATGCCCCCGCCCCGGGGCCCTTTGGTTTTACATAGGCTTATATAGGGAAAATCTTTAAAAATCTTCTTCTCAGAAACCACAAGGCCAAGGACTTGGATATTTGGTATGAAGCTTCATCTAGTGGACCCCTACCAAGATTGTTCAAATTATAGTGCTGGGACAAAAAATGCCCCCGCCATGGGGCCCTTTTTATGCCCCCAACTTTGAAAAAGTTGGAGGGGCATATTGCTTCTGCCTCGTTCGTCCGTTCGTCCGTTCGTCTGTTCGTCCGTTCGTCCGTTCGTCCGTCCGTTACGCTTTTGATGCATAGCATAACTAAAGAACCGTGTATGCTAGGGTTTTGAAATTTCATATATGGATTCCTCATGGAAAATTAGCTGACGCGTATTTTTTTTCTCGTCCAGATTATGCCCCCTTCAAGAGTTATTGCCCTTTGAAATTTTTTTAATAAAATCTTGTCAGCAAGATATCTCAAAAACTATTGGAGCTAGAGCCTTCAAAGTTGGTGATTATATTGGTGGTGATGAGTAGATGAACTGATTAACTTTTGACAAAATTCAGAAAAATACTTTGTGAGTTATGGCCCTTTGTCATTTTGGTAATTTGTGCCCATTGTAATGTATGCTAAAAGTGATGCATAGCATAACTTTAGAACCGTGTATGCTGGGGTTTTGAAATTTCATATATGGATTCCTCATGGAAAATAAGCTGACGCATATTTTTTTTCTTGCCCTGATTATGCCCCTTTTAAGAGTTATTGCCCTTTGAAATTTTTTTAATAAAATTTTGTCAGCAAGATATCTCAAAAATTGTTGGAGCTAGAGCCTTGAAAGTTGGTGAATATATTGGTGGTGATGAGTAGATGAACTGATTAACTTTTGACGAAATTCCGAAAAATACTTTGTGAGTTATGGCCCTTTGTCATTTTGGTAATTTGTGCCCATTGTAATGTATGCTAAAAGTGATGCAAAGCATATCTTTAGAACCGTGTATGCTAGGGTTTTGAAATTTCATATATGGATTCCTGATGGAAAATTAGCCGTTGCGTATTTTTTTTCTCGTCCGGATTATGCCCCTTTTAAGAGTTATTGCCCTTTGAAATTTTTTTAATAAAATCTTGTCAGCAAGATATCTCAAAAACTATTGGAGCTAGAGCCTTCAAAGTTGGTGAATAGATTGGTGGTGATGAGTAGATGAACTGATTAACTTTTGACAAAATTCTGAAAAAGACTTTGTGAGTTATTGCCCTTTGTCATTTTGGTAATTTGTGCCCATTGTAATGTATGCTTAAAGTGATGCATAGCATAACTTTAGAACCGTGTATTCTAGGGTTTTGAAATTTCATATATGGATTCCTCATGGAAAATTAGCTGACGCGTATTTTTTTTCTTGTCCGGATTATGCCCCTTTTAAGAGTTATTGCCCTTTGAAATTTTTTTAATAAAATTTTGTCAGCAAGATTTCTCAAAAACTATTGGAGCTAGAGCCTTGAAAGGTGGTGAATATATTGGTGGTGATGAGTAGATGAACTGATTAACTTTTGACGAAATTCCGAAAAATACTTTGTGAGTTATGGCCCTTTGTCATTTTGGTAATTTGTGCCCATTGTAATGTATGCTAAAAGTGATGCATAGCATATCTTTAGAACCGTGTATGCTAGGGTTTTGAAATTTCATATATGGATTCCTCATGGAAAATTAGCTGACGCGTATTTTTTTTCTCGTCCGGATTATGCCCCTTTTAAGAGTTATTGCCCTTTAAAATTTTTTTAATAAAATCTTGTCAGCAAGATATCTAAAAATTTATTGGAGCTAGAGCCTTGAAAGTTGGTGAATAGATTGGTGGTGATGAGTAGATGAACTGATTAACTTATGACAAAATTCCGAAAAATACTTTGTGAGTTATGGCCCTTTGTCATTTTGGTAATTTTTGAAAAACTTTGTCATCGTTCTAGCGCCTACATTTCTTCACCAATTTCAATATAACTTCACACAAATGTTCCTTATAAAAAAAACTCGAGCGAGTTCGACTTTCAAGGTCATGACCTCAAGGTCAAGGTCACTGTGGCTATTATTAGAAAAACTTTGTCATTGCTCTTGCGCCTACATTTCTTCACAAATTTCAATATAACTTCACACAAATGTTCCTTATAAAAAAATCTCGAGCGAGTTCGACTTCAAAGTCATGACCTCAAGGTCAAGGTCACTGTGGCTATTTTTAGAAAAACTTTGTCATCGCTCTAGCGCCTTCATTTCTTCACCAATTTCAATGTAACTTCACACAAATGTTTCTTATGACAATATCTCAGCGAGTTCGACTTTCAAGGTCATGACCTCAAGGTCAAGGTCACTGTGGCTATTTTTAGAAAAACTTTGTCATCGCTCTAGTGCCTACATTTCTTCACCAATTTCAATATAACTTCACACAAATGTTCCTTATAAAAAAATCTCGAGAGAGTTCGACTTCAAAGTCATGACCTCAAGGTCAAGGTCACTGTGGCTATTTTTAGAAAAACTTTGTCATCGCTCTAGGGCCTACATTTCTTCACCAATTTCAATATAACTTCACACAAATGTTTCTTATGACAATTTCTCAGCGAGTTTGACTTTCAAGGTCATGACCTCAAGGTCAAGGTCACTGGCTATTTTAAGAAAAACTTTGTCATCACTCTAGCGCCTACATTTCTTCACTGATTTCAATATAACTTCAAACAAATGTGCCTTATGACAATATCTTGATCGAGGTCGACTTTCAAGGTCATGACCTCAAGGTCAAGGTCACTGTGGCTATTTTTAGAAAAACTTTGTCATTGCTCTAGCGCCTACATTTCTTCACTGATTTCAATATAACTTCACACAAATGTTCCTTATGACAATATCTCAAGTGTGTTCGACTTTCAGGGTCATGACCTCAAGGTCAAGGTCACTGTAGCTATTTTTAGAAAAAAATTGTCATCGCTCTAGCGCCTACATTTCTTCACCGATTTCAATATAACTTCACACAAATTTTCCTTATGACAATATCTCTAGCGAGTTCCACTTTCAAGGTCAAGGTCACTGTGGCTATTTTTAGAAAAACTTTGTCAATGCTCTATTGCTTACATTTCTTCACCGATTTCAATATAACTTCACACAAATGTTCCTTATGACAATATCTCAAGCCATTTCAACTTTCAAGGTCAAGGTCACAATGGCTATTTTTAGAAAAACTTTGCTATCGCTCCAGCGCCTACATTTCTTCACCGATTTTAATATAACTTTACACAAATGATCCTGATGACAATACCTCAAAAGAGTTTGACTTTCAAGGTCAAGGTCACTGTGGCTATTTTTAGAAAACCTTTTTCATTGCTCTAGCGCTTACATTTTTTCACCAATTTCAAAATCGATTCACACAAATGTTCCTTATGACAATATCTGTAGCGAGTTCCATTTTCAAGGTCAAGGTCACTGTGACTATTTTTAGAAAAACTTTGTCAATACTCTAGCGCTTACATTTCTTCACCAATTTCAATATAATTTCACACAAATGTTCCTTAAGACAATATCTCGAGCGATTTCGACTTTCAAGGTCAAGGTCACTGTGGCTATTTTTTGAAAAAAAACTGTCATCGCCCTAGCGACTAAATTTCTTCACTGATTTCAATATAACTTCACACAAATGTTCCTTATGATAATACCTCGAGTGAGTTTGACTTTCAAGGTCAAGGTCACTGTGGCTATTTTTAGAAAAACTTTGACATGGCTCTAGCGCTTACATTTCTTCACCGATTTCAGTATAACTTCACTTAAATGTTCCTTATGACAATATCTCGAACTATTTCGACTTTCAAGGTCAAGGTCACTGGGGCTATTTTTAGAAAATCTTTGTCATCGCTCTAGTGCCTACATTTATTGATGGATGTTAATAGAACTTCACACAAATGTTTCTTATGGTAATATCTCGAGTTGCTTGGTCATGACCTCAAGGTCAAGGTCACTATGGCTATTTTTAGAAAAACTTTGTCATTGCTCTACCGCCTTTATTTATGATTTTAATCTAACTTCACACAAAAGATGCTTATGATAATATCTTGAGCAAGATCTACTTCGCGGCCATGGCCTCAAGTCAAGGTCCCTATGACTATTTTTAGACAAATATTGTCATCACTCTAGAACCTACATTTATGGATGGATTTTTAAACAAACTTTACACAAATGTTGCATATGATAATATCTCAAGCAAGTTGGACTTTTGCCATTTCAGTGTTTTCCACACACGAAGTTGTCTTGTGCGAGGGGATTTGTATCGCATGCGATGCCTTGTTTTTTTTTAATAAAATCTTGTCAGCAAGTCCATATCTTGAGAACTATTAGAGCTTCATTAATCATTCTTGGTACAAACTTGCATCCAGGCATTGCAACTTCAATGCAAGCATCCATATCTGACATTGACCTATATTTCATGGTTCACTGACTTTGTGAATTATTGCGACCACCCTGACTTTCACCATTTCTCGAAAACTATTAAAGCTTTTTAAATTATAATTGGTACAAACTTGCATCTAGGAATTCCAACTGCAACGCAAGCATCCATATTTGACTTTTACCCATATTTCATGGTTCACTGACTTTGTGAATTATTGCGACCACCCTGACTTTCTATCTAATGTAAGAGTCCATTTCTCAAGATCTATTAGAGCTTCATTAATTGTATTTGGTACAAGCTTGCATTTAGGAATTGAAACTTCAATGCAAGTATCCATTTCTGACCTTGACCTACATTTTATGGTTCACTGACTTTGTAAAATAGTGTGACAACCCTAACTGAGTCTGTTTTTAAGAGTTACTTGGTACATGCTTGCAACTAGGAGTGAAATTTTTATGCAGGCATCCATGTTTGACCTTGACCTAGATTTCATGGTTTGGTGACTTTGTGCCCCCACAGGTGCGACATAGCCTTCGGGGGAATTCTTGTTGTATGTTTTTGAGTCTTTAACAATATTTGTTGAATATTTTGCCAGCTAAGGTCAAGCAAAGGTTGGGGGCATTGTGTTTTACAAACACCATTTCTAGTTTTTACATAGGCTTATATAGGGAAAATCTTTAAAAATCTTCTTCTCTGAAACCACAAGGCCCAGGACTTTGATACTTGGTATGAAGCTTCATCTAGTGGACCCCTACCAAGATTGTTCAAATTATAGTGCTGGGGCAAAAAATGCCGCTGTCCCGGGGCCCTTTGATTTTACATAGGCTTATATGGGCAAAATCTTTAAAAATCTTTTTCTCTGAAACCGCTAGGCCCAGGTCTTTGATATTTGATGTGTAGCTTCATCTAGTGGACCTTTGCCAAGATTGTTCAAATTTTAGCCTTTGTTGATGTTTGGTATGAAGCTTCACCTTTAAGACCTCCCTCAACATTATGCACATTAAAGCCCTGGGGCCAATAATGGCCCTCTCTGGGGCCCACTTGTTACACTATGGATCAGGTGAGCGATCCAGGGCCATCATGGCCCTCTTGTTTAATACAGTTAAATCTTTGTCCTAAATTAGACCAATTACGATCCAGTCTGGAATGTGTTATCACCCTAAACGAGACAGTTCTTACACAAGAGATAAACCAATGTCTTAATCATTCTGCAAAAGCTACTCTCATTTTTTCAGCAAAAATAAAAGCATATTTGTTAAAACAAATGACCAAAAAAATTAAAAATACGATAACTTCCCACATTGTTTATTTTGAACAACTGACCCCTGATAAATAGAGAATCTTACATGAGTGTTCATGTATTATTGAATTTATTAAACGAGTTGAGGAAAGGGGAGTTTAATAAATTGTTGACATAGAGGATCTTACATGCGTGTTCATGTATTATTGAATTTATTAAACGAGTTGAGGAAAGGGGAGTTTAATAAATTGTTGACATAGAGGATCTTACATGAGTGTTCATGTATAATTGAATTTATGAAATGGGTTTAGGAAAAGGGATAAAATGCGAGGCTTCGCCGAGCATTTTATCCCTTTTCAGAGATAAAATGCGAGGAAGATTCTGTGTATCATATGACACTTAGAACACATCTAATTTACGATTTATGTACAAAAATGTCAATATTCCGCAATTAGTAAACGCGACGTCGTAAATGACGTCGTACATGTAACGTTACGGGGTGCATCTAATAAATTTGCATATTTTATCCACAACTCGATAAGAGAATTTATTACATGGCGTTATTACACTCAGACGCGACGTATTGATAAACTCATGTATATCATTCGAGGGCTGTTCCAAAATTATTGCCAGTGTGCCAGTCGTGCAGTGTGTGCTCAAAGTCATCTCATGTCGATTGAACATAGTTTTAACATTGTTAAAAATCTTGCTCACAACTTCACTGACCGTTTTACAGTGTACATTTCATATAGTTTATTCATTTAAGAAATTTATTTTTCTGCTGTTAATGAAAGTATGAACGCAGTGGGTCGCGTGCAAAGTAAATGAACCCCGAAGGGGTTCAGTTTGAACTTTGCTAGCGACCTGCTGTCGTTGAAACATTATTGAAAAGCAGAAAAATTAAGTTTATTTTTTATATTTACGTTCTTTGCCCCTCATCACTAGGCGAAAAAATGCGTATAGAGCAAACGTTTAAAGCTGAAAAACGTTTACAAAGAGCGAACAGCGTTGACTTCACCAACGCCCATAGAGAACCATGGTTTAGACGGACGTCACTTGACGTCACTGACAATCATGTGACTCGATGCGTTCATGGAAGAATGGACTACATTGTTTTCTATGGGTTTACATTAGACTTCACACTGAAAATGTAAATATTACACTATACAATGACTGTGAAAAGGGCTAACAATGTGCTTGGATTTGTTTGATTTGATGTTTAACGTCCCCGTCAACACAGTCATTTTGGAGACGTTGCTTCCAGTTTTGTGGGACTTACACCCCGCATTGAGACGATATGACATCTCAGGCCCTGTCGCCGAATGAAACCAATAGGGTTTATAAGCATGGGCGGTCCGACTCGCATTGCTTTGCCTGGGCAGGCTTAGATCCTCTAAGCGGTTTACCAGTACTCGTGTGCGGTCGGTGTCAGCTCTGCATGGGAGCATCATTCAGCCCATCTATTTCTTCAAGCCCCGTTGCCAATGTCCTTGGAATAAATGCCTATTTAAAGGTAAGTCGCAACTCAATGTAAAGGCTTTAGACATCCACTGTGACATACAGTAAAATTCCTCTATTAAGACCACCTTTGAGACTGTTCAAAAGTGGTCTTTAAGACCACTTTTGAAAAGTCTCAAAGGTGGTCCCTGACCAGAGGACATTTTGTGCAGAAAACATGAAGAAAGAATAACTGCACCCTTCTTAATTTTAAGTGGTCTTAATAGCGGAATTTCACTGTATGTGATATCTATCGGGAGGACCAAATGTCTTACAGGAAGATTTGCAGGTGGGTAGCTAAATTTAGAAAGGGCAGCAGCAACTTAAAATGCTGCTCACTAGGGTGGTCCTACAACAACAACTGAAAGTAACAGCGAAAAAATCCGCAGTATCCTAAAAAAGATGCCTGATCCACAGTGAGGCAATTTGCCCGATTGCCCAACTTGTGGTTAGCACCACTTCATGGTATTTTAAGAAGCATTTACAACTTAACCCGTGACCTGCTGAATATTCATATATGCCACACCCACTACCAATTAACAACCAATCAGATTACTAGATGCAAATTATTGCCACAAATTCACAATCTGAATGGCAAACTATGAAGATCCTGATCAGATGGCTTCGTCAGAAGCCATCTGATCTAGATCTTCATTGTTTGGAAAATAAGGCATATCCGGGCTCAGCAGGACAAGGGTTAAGAAAATAAATGCAAGATGGATACCCCATTTGTTGACAGATGAACAAAAGAGGACCCGTGACCGAAAATGTATCCAAAATATAGCAAAAAGGCTTTCGAATTTAATGGTGATGGGACCTGCTATTTTGAACCTAGGTGGAAGTATTCCAACGGAATTTGGGCCACCAAAAATGCGAGACATCAGATTAATGTCAAACGAACATGTATGGTAATGGGTTTGTATGTAATTTTTTTCAATATTAAGGGTCAATTCAGGCAAAATCTGGTGCCAAAAGGCTTAATAGTCACAGCAAAGTTCTATCAAAATGTACTAAAAAATTGAAGAAGTACATGTACTACGAAATCCTCCCACCCCCAAAAAGGACTTCAGCACCTCAGACTCTTACATGATTATGTACCCGCTCACAAGACACACATTGTGGCCGAGTTTTGGGATTGGAGAAGTCCCCGTCCTACCGAATCCTCCATTTTCATCAGACCTGGCCCCAGCGACTATTTTCTGTAGCCTCTATTTGGAAAGAGATACAATTCGAGAATTTACCAGAATGTTTATCTTGATGATAGATCTTGGGCAAGTTCCAATACGGGTGATGTCGGATCAATAACTAGGTAACTAGGTCCAATTTCTTTAAAACCTTGTTCACCCACTAGAGGCCACTGTTTTGCTTTAATCTTCGTGAAACTTTACTAGAATGTATGTCTTGATGATGCCTTCAAGTTTGAATATGGATTAAATACGGTAAAAACTTAGATCACGAAGTAAGATTTCTTTAAAACCTTGTTCAACATCTAGGGGCCTTATTTTTGTTCCAATCTTTATGAAACTTAGGCAGGATGTTTGTCTCGATGATACCCTAGTCATGTTCGAATATGGGTCATGTATCAAAATCTAGGTCACTAGATCAAAATTCTTTATAACCTTGGTCTACCCCTAGAGGCCACAGTTTTGCTTCTATCTTCATGAAGCTTTGTCAGAATGTTTGCCTTGATCATGCGGCTGTTTCAGTCAATTTCAAATGTGCGTCATGTGCTGGGTCAAAATATAAGTACATTGTACTAGGTCAAATTTCTTTAAGACCTCATTCACCCCCAAAGGCCACGGATTAGCTTTTAACATGTAGAAACTTTACCAGAATGGCTTGATGGGATCTTGGTCACGTTTGAATATGGGTTACGTCAAGTCAAAAAACTCGTCAGTAGGACAAATTTCTTTAATACCTTGTTTACTTTCTGGAGGCCTTAGTTTTGCTTCAATTTTCATAAAACGTTGCGTTATCGCCCCTACGTGTAATACATCGGTTAAGCTTGAATATGGATCATGTTGGACCGAAACGTAAGTCACTAGGTCCGTTTTCTTTGTAAAACCTTGTTCTCTCTCTGGAGGTACTGTTTTGCTTCAATCTTCATAAGTCTTTACCAGATTGTTTGACTGATGACAACTTGGTCAAGTTCGAAAGGGGCCATATGAACTATACTACTTTTCAGTTTTCCGTAAAATCTTTTTCGCCTTCTGGAAGCCAAATTTTGTTTCGATCTTCATGAAACTTTACCAGAATTTTTTTCTTGATGATTAGTCGGTCAAATTTGAACATGGGTCATGCCATGTAAACACTTGGTCACGAAGTAATATTTCTTTAAAACCTTGTTCTCTTTGTAGCGACCACAGTCTTGGTATCACCGATGGTAAGTTGAAGTATGGGTTAAGTTGGTCAAAAGTCAGGTCTATAGGTCTATTTGAACCCCGCCAAGCGAATTTGTGTCTTCGAGCATTCCGTCATGACAAATTTTAACTGCGCATGCTCAGCCATTTAGACGGGCCAGGGATATGGCTTTCTGTCTGAAGGTTCATCTTGATTCACTGCTTGTATGAGCGAGCAGCGAAGGTTCTGGCGAGACTGCGCGGATGCGCAGGCTCGCCTGAACCTTCGCTGCTCGCATAGGCGATACGTACCAAAATCGCTTGACGAGGCCCAATTACTTTATATCTATTTGTGCACTCTAGAGGCAGCAAATGGCTCAGGTGAGCGATTTAGGGCCATTTCGGCTCTCTTGTTTTTCTTCAGTGTAAACTGAGGTTTACAGGGACAAACCTATTTTTTTTCTTATTTCTTGCTCTAAAATATAGATTGTGGGCATTGGTTAGAACCGCCTCGGCT
Source organism: Lucinisca nassula (assembly GCA_963580285.1). Lineage (NCBI taxonomy): Eukaryota > Metazoa > Mollusca > Bivalvia > Lucinida > Lucinidae > Lucinisca > Lucinisca nassula. The sequence goes on from OY757015.1 coordinate 23,204,877, forward strand.
TGTTTTCGTAATGAATAAAAACAACCATCATTTGCTAGTGTATGGACAGGATAGTTAACCAGTTTTCCCGGCTCGACATTAGACTGCGCAGATACGCAGGCTGGTCTGAGTCTTCGCTGCCTAGTCACTGATACTATCAGGTCTCATGTTTTCCTGTCACGTGGCTTACGTCTGACAAGAGTGAGTGTTTTCTAATTGACGATAAGCTCTTTTCATTACTAATTCAGGAGCTTTTTCCTCCCGGCTTACCAGTGTGTAATTGGATTACACCTGAAAACCAAACTTTTGCTGGCACTTGTATACATATAGATTCATGATTACTAGTCAGGTTTCTGTGGAAAATTATTTTTAGCTCGCCTATACATCGCCTGCACGAAGTACAAGGAGGGCTGTTATAGTCACCTCTTTTGAGATTCCAAAAGAAAACGCACCTAGGTTGTTGCCTGGGAATGGGGATAGGGGTCAAAGTCTAGGAAGGACACCTTTGTAATATGTAAAAGGCATTTCCATTATGCTAACAAGTTATAGACACAATAGGTTATACATCAGCCATCTATGTGACATTGGCTCAAATGAAAAAGAATGAAGGCCATGGTGACCTACATTTCACGGTCAAGTGCTTTTAACTTATATATTGAAGACTTTTTGTTGGAGAAATGTTATACCTAGGATATTAGATCCATGTGATCTGATGATTGACTTCAAAATATTTCTAGGTCAGTGTGACCTACATTCCATGGTTCAGTGATTTTGCCTTTTATCTGAAATATTATATGATGGAAAAATGTCATACCTGGATTATAAGTTACACGTGACCTTTTAATTGACCTCAAAATATTTGACCCATATTTTTAGCTCACCAGAGCCGAAGGCTCCGGGGGAGCTTATAGGATAGGCAGTTGTCCGTCGTCGTCTGCGTCGTCTGTGTCGTCTGCGTCGTCTTCGTCAACATTTTCAAACGACATCTCTGAAGCCACTGGGCCGATTCAGCCCAAATTTCATCTGTAGCATCCTTGGGCAGGGGGATTGAAAGTTTGTATTTTTAATGAAAATCGGCTCATTAGTTTGGTTGCTATGGCAACTTAGAGTTTTCATAGACTTATAATGGGGAAAATAGAAAAATGGCATTTACTGCCAAGCCTCTGCAGATATTTTGACAAAACTTTCATAGAAATGTTCCATAGGTAATCTACTATCTGCCGTATGATTTTAGGCCTTCTGCTCATTTTTAGCTCGCCTTACGAAAGTAAGGGGGAGCTGTTGCCATACCCCCGGGCGTCCGTCGTCAGCGTCGGCGTCAGCGTCGGCGTCCGCATTTGGTTAAAGTATACCTGCAAGCTATTATATGTGATGTTTTACAAGTTTATTTTGAATATATAATTTACAATTGTTAAAAAAGAATATTTAACATTATCATTGTACTTCATTTTTCAGGTTTTTTGGCTTAAATTGGACTTTTTGAGAAGTTAAATATTTTCCTCTGTATTACCTCCCTTGAAATCCTGTGTTAAAGTTTACCTGCAAGCTGCGTGAGTTCAAATCCCGGGGATGGCATGTTTTTTTGTTGTTTTTTTTTTCTTTTTCTGTTTTTTTTTTTTTTCTTTTCTTTTTCTTTTTTTTTTTTTTAAGAACATAGCGGGTCTGGGGCTCAAGGTCAAGGTCACTGTGGCTATTTTTAGAAAAACATTGTCATCGCTCTAGCGCCTTCATTTATTGATGGATTTTAATATAACTTGGGTATAATGATATCTCGAGTGACTTTGACTTTCAGGGACCGGGGCTTAAGGTCAAGGTCACTACTTTCAGGGTCACGGGGTCAAGGTCACTGGCTATTTTTAGAAAAAAACATTGTCATCGCTCTTGCACCTTAATTTATTGATGGATTTTAATATAACTTCATACAAATGTTGGGTATGATAATTTCTCTAGCAAGTTCGACTTTCAGGGTCTGGGGCTGAAGGTCAAGGTCATTGTGGCTTTTTTTCGAAAAAACTTTGTGATCACTCAAGTGCCTACATTTTTGGATGGATTTTAATATACCTTCACACAAATGTTGGGTATGATGATATCTCGAGCGGATACGACTTTCGATTTTAATATAACTTGGGTATACTGATATCTCGAGTGACTTTGACTTTCAGGGACCGGGGCTTAAGGTCAAGGTCACTACTTTCAGGGTCACGGGGTATTTTTAGAAAAAAACATTGTCATCGCTCTTGCACCTTAATTTATTGATGGATTTTAATATAACTTCACACAAATGTTGGGTATGATAATTTCTCTAGCAAGTTCGACTTTCAGGGTCTGGGGCTGAAGGTCAAGGTCATTGTGGCTATTTTTCGAAAAAAACTTTGTGATCACTCTATTGCCTACATTTTTGGATGGATTTTAATATAACTTCACACAAATGTTGGGTATGATGATATCTCGAGCGGATACGACTTTCAGGTCTGGGGCTAAAGGTCAAGGTCACTGTGGCTATTTTTAGAAAATCTTTTTCATCGCTCTTACGACTTTATTTATGGATGGATTTTAATATTACTTCACACAAATATTGAGTATGATCTCGAGTGACTTTGACTTTCAGGTTCCGGGGCTGAAGGTCAAGGTCACTGTGGCTATTTTTAGAAAAAAAACTTTGTGATCGCTCTATTGCCTACATTTATTGTAGCCTCCCTGTCCAGTCAAGTTGTGTGATCTGTATACTCTTTGTTAAGTAATGTTTACATTTATCTACATGTATACATGCATGTACACCGACGTAATGTTTGTTTGATTTGAGGTTAAGCGTCCCCGTCAACACTGTAAAGATATTTTGGAGACGTTGCTTCCAATTTTGTGGGACTTTTACCAGACATTGAGATGACATCTCAAGCCCTGTCGCCCAATGAAACCGGTGGGGTTTATTGGCATGGATGGTCCGCCTCGCACCGTGGTTACTGGACAGGCTTAGATCCTCTAAGCCGTTTACCAGTGTGTGGGCCGGATTCGACTCTGCATGGAAGCACCATGTAGCCCATACATTTCTTCAAGCCCCTATAGGCGGGGGCCGACTGACGTAATGTACATGTCATTTATGCAGGTTAAGTAGGTCAACAGGAGTGATGCGAGACGTTCACCATTTGCAACACCCTCATTTTGCATGGGTCTGTTTTGAACTATTGGTTGGTATTGTAACTTTGGATAATGTTTGTGACTCGTATTCAACACGCTGTGTCTGTTCCAATTTGCTTACACACTGACCCACTTCTGTAGGTCACCGGTTCGGTACGAGGCATGCACAGTCTTATTTTCTTACCAATCGGTAGTTCGCATCGCTAGCCTGTCCGATTCGGATGCAGAACCCATAAGACACAACCTTCCATAGATAACTTTTTCTATCAAGTCCTTTTCAGGCCTTGCGAGTCGATTTTATTGAGTTAATTGTTGTGACTTTCTTTTCAATATGGCCGACTCGCCTGTTTTGGATTATTCGGAACACTCGGCTTTTTCCATATGCCCCATTATAACGCACGCACCGAGTCACATGATTTTGCTGTGTCGTCATTACTAGGTTGAACTAATGACGTCACGCTATCACGTGGCCCGGAGGGTATATAAAGGAGCGAGCGCAAGCTGCTTGCTCCGGGACGGAGTATTTTCATACGGTCCCGCTGCAATTGTGTCCCTTGACCAACTAGTCCGGACTGCTTAAAATTTAACAGAAGTAATCCAGACCACTTTGATAGAACCAGTCTGTTTTCTGCTGGACTTGGCAACTGTTCCAGACCGTTTGCTACTAGAATATATCTCTGTGATTTTCTCAAGACCACTTAACTTGTGATCTAGAACACCTTGGGAAGATGTCTTCCAGACAGAACCCTAGATATACTAATATTTTTGGACAGGTGAATAATTGTTAAGATCTTTAAGAAGATAGACAATTTTCTAAACACTGTTTACATCATCCCACCCACTCCATTACTAAGCAAGCACTCCAACTACATAACACTAAGACTTCATAATGCTAGTTCCTACTAGTTCTACTAGTCCTGACTAGTTTTTAACTTGATTAAATAATATGGTGAATGTCTGGCTATCTCTCTTTGTTGAACCTAACAAAACAATCTTGTATCTATGAAGCTTAACCTGTCCTTTTGGAACAGATTGTAACCAATTTTTGAACAGGCTATAGATATAATTTTTGAACAGGTCATGATTGTAAATTTGTGAACAGGACAGAGTTGTCATTTATGAACAGGTGGCTGTGTGATATCACTGCAGACGGTTGTATTCTACTGAGTGGATTACCCGTTAGAGGTTCCCTACCGGGATAGAATTGTTTGTGGTGTGACTGCTCCCATCTAGCTGCTTAGTGACCCACTTTTAATGTAAATTGCTTAATACTTGTTAATGTTAATTTATTGAGTTGAAAAGAACCCTTCTGGGTGAATTTAAAACCCAACTACTTGTTCTTTGTACTTCAAGTTCCTTAGCCACTTCCGTCCAGCACCAAGCGGACCCACAACTTTGTGACTCTCTAGATTTGCCTGCAACCACTTGGCCCGAATAAATCCTGAGCGCTTAAGAAAGAGGGTTACAGATTTGGTGTCGGAACAGTGGGATAAATACTCAAGCTCATGTTTTCTTAAATTTTGGTGCATACCTCAGGAGTGCTTTCCAATAATATGCCTGGGGTAGGGCAGAGAATAATTTGAAGCATCAAGCTTCCTGGTCGCAGCAAAATTACTCCAAGTGATATTTCGAGTTTGTGCAGATTCATCCCAACTGGACAGAGCTGTTTGAAAATGGCAGTTAGCAAGAGGGGAAAAGAATAAAACAGAGCTCATAATGTCACTTTATTTTGGCAGTATAATGAATTAGCAAAAAAAAAAAAAAAAAAAAAAAATGTGCTGTAGTGGCGGCTGTTCACAAATCAGTCAATCTTGTCTGTTTTGAGGCAGCTTCCTGAAAATAGAAAACAGGGGTTTGGTTAATATCTTGGTGTATGGTAGTTGTGGTGGAACTGAAAAGTAGAATTCTGAAATAATACATACAGTGAAGATTTCATAAAAATGGCTGACGAAGAGTCAGAACAACCACAGATTTTACCCTTTCAAAATGATGATGATGCAAGTGATAATGAATCCATAGGCTCAAATGAACCCGAAAACACACAGCAATTTTCTCGACTCGAAGCAGAGCTGAAAGATGAAATGAGCTCAATAGCGAGTCACGTTAAGGAAACTTTGTTGGGCATTACAGAACAAATGCAGCAGAAATTTACTCAACTTGACAAACAAATACAGAATATAAACATGCATTTAAAAGACCAAAATAATAATCAAGGTATATCACAACTTAGAAATAGCACTCCCATGCAACTCAACGGTGAAGGCTCTTTGAGAACTTGTAAAACACCCCTCCCACAATCTGATAATGTACTGAATATTCAAGGAACAAGCTCAAACACGGAAACATTAGCTAGCACTTCACAAACAAGGGCAGATAACTATGTAAAGCTTAAACCCCAAACATATAATGGAAGTGAAGAGTTTGATGATTTCTTGACACAATTTGAAATAACATCAGAAATCAATGGTTGGGACTATAAGGCTAAATCACTTTATCTAGCAAACAGTTTGACAGGTACTGCTCGAGCTTTGTTGAATGAACTTAACGCTGAACAGCGTCGTGACTATAAATGCCTTGTTCAAAAATTGACAGAAAGGTATGGATCTGAAAACAGGGCAGAGGTATTCAGATCACAACTGAAAGCTAGGGTGAAAGGAAAAGGGGAGACAACTGCTGAGTTGGCACAATCCGTCCGAAAACTCACACGGCAAGCCTATCCAAATGTGTCTCTAGATGTTGTTGAGGCCTTGGCAACTGACTACTTTATTGATGCATTATCCGAGACTGAGATTCGACTAAGACTGCGTGAGGTAGGTCCAACAACTCTGGCTGAGGCAGAAAGGATAGCAGTGAGATTAGAATCACATCGTATCGCTGACCGTCAACAAAGGGCTAGACTTGTGGGGAAAGTTGAACAAGAAAGTCATGCAAAGAGTTCTAATGAACAAAATTCTGAGCAGCAAATTGCAAATATGAGCAGGAAAATTGATTCTTTACAGAAATCTTTACAGAATCTTACTCGTAAGCAAGACCATCCTTCACAAGCAAACTTACGCAATTCCCCGCCTTATAATGCTAATAATTACCCAAGACAAAACCAGCCACATTTTAGGAATTCAAATAACAGAAATTTCCCACCCAGGGGAGGTAACTCAATTAATAATCACTATAACAACTTTCAAGCTCCAACTCAAAGAAATCAATTTAGACCACAGGGAAACATGAGGCAGTCGGGTCAAGGGTCCGGATCCAGACTGAACTAGAAGGACCCGAGATTGTTGCTATGCGAAGAAATTGGTGTATTGAGGAAGGGTATTTTGTTTGCATTACAATACAGAACATACCTGTGACATTTCTGATTGACACAGGATCCAATGTGACCATTCTTAGTAAAGAGGCAATGGAAAGACTCCCCTCAGACACCAATTCTTCTGTCAGACCAACAAATATAAAAATGCTGACTGTCACAGGGGAGGTAACTCCTTTCTTAGGAAAAACTGATTTGGAGCTTGGAATTGGCACACAAAGATTTCCTCACAATGTTTTAATTGCCAATATTGAAAATGATGGAATTTTAGGGATGGATTTTCTTACAGCCCACCAGTGCGATCTTATGCTTACCAGACAAATTATGAAAATAAATGGTGAAGAAATCTTATGTTTTGCAAATAGCAGAAATGCTCAGCCCCAGTGCTGCAGGGTTGCTATTTTGGAGCCTGTTGAAATACCTCCAGAAACTGAAACAATTGTACCTGGTTATACCTGGGGTGTAATAGATAAAGGTGGTACTGGTCTGATAGAGGCTGACTCAAAATTCTTGCACACCAAGGGCCTTTTTGTGGCTAAAGCTCTGGTTTGTCCCAAGACTGGAACTGTGCCAGTAAGAATAGCAAACCCAAATAATCAGAGCTGCAAGTTGTACAAGAACACTGTTGTTGCAACCTATGAGCCTGTGGATCCAGTACAGCTTTTATCTGTGAACAGCACTCAGTCTGACATGTCTTCTACCGATGCATGCTCCAAGAAGGGCCTCCCTGAGCACTTGAAAACCTTATTGACAAATAGTTCTAAGCATCTTAATTCAAAACAGCAAGCAGATCTGAAAGCCCTATTAATTAAATATCAGAACCAGTTTTCTAAGAATTCACATGATTTAGGTCGCACCACACTGATTGAACATAAAATTAATCTTGTCCCTGGAACAAAACCCATAAAATTACAGCCCTATCGATTACCCATGGCAAAAAGAGAAGAGGCCGAAAAGGAGATCAAAGCCATGGCGGAACGAGACCTGATAGAGCCATCCACCAGTCCTTGGTCATCTCCTGCTATTATGGTGCCAAAGAAGGATGGTGGAATAAGGTTCTGTATTGATTATAGAAAACTGAATCAGAAGACCATCCCAGATAGCATGCCTTTGCCCAGATGTGATGATTCATTAGATGCTCTGGGAGGGGCAAAGTGGTTTTCGACAATGGATCTCCGTTCTGGTTTTCACCAGCAAGCCCTGGCCCCAGAAAGTAGACCTTACACTGCATTCTGCATACCTGGCAGTGGACTGTGGCAATGGAAAGTCGTGCCCTTTGGAGCGATGAACTCGCCTGCAGAGTTCGAAAGGCTCATGGAGAAAGTATTCTCAGGACTTACGTATGTCACACTTCTACTATATTTAGATGACATCATAGTCTTTGGCAAGACCTTCGATGTACATCTTAAGAACCTAGAGGAGGTGTTACAACGTTTGGCTGATGCTAACTTGAAGCTGAACCCAGAGAAATGTATGCTCTTTCAAATAAAAGTTTCATTTCTTGGACATATGGTCTCTGAATCAGGAATAGCTGTAGATCCTGAAAAGATAAAGGCTGTCCGTGATTGGCCTGTGCCCAGAAATGTAACTGAGGTTCGATCATTCATAGGACTTTGCTCCTACATGCGCAGGTTTATTCCTGGTTTCAGTTCAGTATGCAAGCCGTTACACCAGTTAACTCAAAAAGACCATAAATTTGAATGGAATAAAGAATGTCAAGATGCCTTCAATGCATTGAAAACTGCCTTAACTACAGCACCAATACTAGGATTTCCTCAGGAATCCCAGGGAGAGTTTATCCTTGATTGTGATGCCTGTAATGATGCCTTGGGAGCTGTGTTGTCTCAAGTGCAAGATGAACAGGAGAGGGTTATTAGTTACTACAGCAAGTGTTTTACGAAAACCGAGCGTAGATACTGTACTACTCGGAAAGAGTTGCTAGCAGTGGTGAGCTCTGTGAAACACTTCCACCACTATCTTTATGGCAGGCACTTTAGAGTGCGAAGTGACCATGGCAGCCTTCGTTGGCTTATGAACTTTAAAATATGTGAAGGGCAGCTGGCTAGATATATGGAAACGCTAGCAGTATATGACTATACGATTGAATTCAGACCAGGAGCTGGTCACAGAAATGCTGACAGTATGTCGAGAAGACCCTGTGTTGACGAAAACTGTGCGCACTGTGAGAGGTTTGAGATGAAGTATGGTGAAGATAAACCTGGAATGGCCACCAGGAATATTGGGGTGAAAACTATGGAAGGTGCAGATGAGGGGGAATGCCAGATGAAAGATGACTGGTCAAGAAAGTTTCAACACTGCTTGGAAGGGCATAGCCCTTCAGATTGTGATTGTGGAAGGAGCAAATGTCCAGAAGAGGGCCCCTTCTGTGAAATGAGCTCAGCGGAAGAACCGGAATGCACTACAAATGGGGGGATCCGAAGCGGCACCATTCCAAAGAAAATATGTCCCAGTGAAGAGATGTCACTGCCGGGGAGAGAATCACATCAAACCCCAGTGGTACATGACGATGGTCTCGGCTGCGACCCCAGACGTGTTAAAGGAATAACCCGGGGGAAGCAACTACAGCCTAGAACTGGAACGGACACTCATCTTTCCTGTTATAGCAGGGTAACAGAAACAACCCTTGGGGGAATTTTGAGTACAGAAGATGACAGGGACGATATACAGTTGTACTGTTCTGATGACTCAGACAGTAACAGCTCTTATTACTATGACTTTGAGGAAGGGAGTCAGGATAGTGAAACCGAGGAAGGGAGAGACTATATACACAATGGGTCGACATACACCAGAACGTTGGATGTTATTAACATAGACTGTCTAGAACCAGAAAGTTTGAAGATGGAACAGGATAATCAGCCTGAAATACAGCTGCTAAAACAGTGGAAGTCTGAAGGAAAGAAGCCAAACTGGTCACAGATTGCCCAATATGGTCCAGAAGTAAAAGCTTATTGGTATGCATGGGATTCACTGTTTATGATGGAGGATGTGTTGTACAGAAAGAAGATAGGAGATGAATCCTTTGATAGCAAGCCAAGGATAGTACTGCCATCTACACTACGCAAGAAATGTTTCGCTCTGTTGCATGAGAATGTATCTGCGGGTCACTTAGGATCCCAGAAAACCTTAGCAAAAGTGAAACAACGATTTTACTGGTACAACTGTAGAAAAGATGTGGAACACTGGTGCAGAACATGCGACACCTGTGCCTCTAGAAAGCAACCATATAGACGAGCAAAAGCACCCATGAAGCAATACAATGTAGGATATCCACTGGAAAGGGTGGCCATTGATATAATGGGACCTTTGCCAAGCTCAAATGATGCTAAATACCTACTACTGGTAACATGTTACTTTACCAAATGGTTAGATGCTATCCCCATACAAAGTACAGATGCCAAAACTGTTGCTACCAAGCTGATAGAGAAGTTTATCTCTGTATTTGGAGTGCCCGTGACTCTACATAGTGATCAGGGATCCAATTTTGAGAGTAGAGTTTTCCAAGAAGTTTGTAATATTCTTGGAATTGAGAAAACCCGTACAACTCCAGGAAGACCCCAGTCTGACGGCCAAGTAGAGCGAGCTTGTCGTAGTGTACAGGCTATGTTGTCCGCCTACGTCAGTCAGAACCAGAAAGATTGGGATATCTACGTACCAATGCTAATGATGGCCTATAGGTCTTCAGTGCATGACACCACCAAGTGCACCCCATGCTCTATGATGTTTGGTCGAGAGATTCGTCTACCTATTGACCTGGCACTGGGTATTCCTGAAACGAGAACAAGTACATGTGAAACTGATTATGCTTATGAGCTGGAAAAACAGCTCATTAGAATACATGACCTTGCTCGGAAACATATACAGATCTGTAGCAGTGGCATGAAACGATACTATGACAGAAATGCCAATTTTACTGAATATGCAGTAGGCCAAGCTGTCTGGTACTCATACTCTGTCAGAAAACCTGGTCTAAGTCCTAAACTTCAGCGACAATGGAAAGGACCCTACATAATCACTGAAAAATGCAGTGATATCTTGTATAAGATACAGCTGAGTTCCCGAGCAAAACCAAAAGTGGTGCATTATGATAAGCTTAAACTGTACTTAGGTGAAAATAAACCTACATGGTTCACCCAATGATAACCCTCTTGTTCCCAGTAAAACCTGTTAGGGATAACAGTTAGCTTAATATACTGAATAATCAATCAATAGGAATGATTACTGATACTTTCAGTTTATCTTATAAACAATTGTTTCATGTCCAAAGCGGTAAAATCTTTGTGCCTTGAGTACTTTGATTTAATAGTCAGTTAAAGCATAACAGGCTTGCCATATAATTGTTTTAAGCTTCCCCATTATAAGTTTAAGAGTAAAATATTACAGCAATCATGCACATCAGTCTAGTAAACTAAGCCGAAAAGTTTAAACTAAACTTAATGTTCAATGATTACTCATCAAATGATGATCAAATGAAAATTTCAACTTAAAATAGCCAGTCCTATCCAGGATATTATCATAAAGGTGTATACAGAGAGAGATAGCAGTTAAATCCGCATGTTGAAATCTAATTACTCTATAGCAATGTTTGTAGCAAAATCCATACTCCTCGGGTTGCACAAGTAGTTGCCTCAGTCAGAACAGATTTGGGTAACTGCTATGTGGCAATATTATGGAGACATTTATTAATTTCATGGTATATTTCTTATCTGGAGCTCAAGACTTACAGCTGCAGATACAAGTATATTGTTTATCTTATTTTCAAATTACCATTTATACTTGTCTGTCTTCAAATTATTGTGAGATTACTATCAAAATATGGGAGTCTTTATGGTCAACCCACCAGCATAACCACTTGTGAAGACTCTAGCTTGCGAAAGATGAGAAAACGATGATGACCCGTTAGAACTACACTATTTAAGCAAAATTAACATATCACAGTAGCGTATGTGTTCTCGGTTTGGTAGAGCAACTGTACACACACACACACACACACACACACACACAAACTGTCTGATGCTTTGGAAAAATGCATTGCTTTGATGATTTTTATAATAGGAGTAGTTCTGACTACCTGAATATATGAGTAGCTTAGACTGCATTTGTACATGTGTAGCTTGGACTACCTATGATATGTGTAGAGACTACATGTGTATATGTGTAGCTTGGACTACCTATGATATGTGTAGAGACTACATGTGTTTGATATGTGTAGCTTGGACTACGTTCGTGATATGTGTAGTTTGAGCTATATGTGTAAGATAAGCCTCTGCAATGTCAATGATATGAAGTCAAATATGTGGCTTTCTTTTGTCACTCTGCTAACCACTTGTCTCTGCTTTATGCAACTTCAAAGATTGTCTGATACAGCACATGGCCAATATCTCAGGGGCTGAATATCTAACGAGTTCATTACTATGAATAGCCAGAAGATTGGCATGTGTCTGATTGTGAACAGGCCAAACGGCCCTAGAACTAGCCAAGGGATGATAATTGTCCTTATCCTGATATGTGTCATACAAACCTATGTTTCAGGACTCTATCTTCACTTGCAATCTCTGTAAAGATGTGACCTTCGACCACTGCCACCAGGTGAAGAAGCATCTCCAGGAGCAGCACTCCGGGTTTTGTTACAAGTGTCCCTCCTGTCCGCGGATGTTTGCCCGGAGACTGTCTCATGCCACCTGCCCGGCCAGACCCAGAGACTTGGTGTTATTCCATAGAGATTCTGGCGCCAGAGGAGAAGAGGCTGCTGTTCTCCTCAGAAAGTATCAACAGGAGAAACAGCCCAACGACTGGACAGAAAGCCTGAGGAAGCCTGAACTGCCGACACCTGTCAGTCCACTTCCACCCAGTCCACTGAGACTGGCCTCACCACTGGAGAAGTGCTATGGCGGGAAGAGGAAAGCCAGTGAAACCGACTCCTCATATGCCCAACCTAAGAGAGCCCGTACACTCACTACCCTAGCACAGGACCCTGCTGAAGATCTGGACTTGGGTCAGGACCCAGTCCAGATATCTCTGGAAATTCCTTATGAGGAGTATAGTGTGGAACCTGACCCCAGTTGGAAGGGTGTGCACTTTGAACCCCCAACCAGGTTATCTGATTCTGAGTCAGATGAGGAGTGTCCACCATTTGAAAACTTGGTGGTCTGCGTGGACAATGAAAAGACAAACACAGAATCAGACAACACCAAGGACACATCAAAACACGAGACTACAGGAAAACAGAAAGAAAATAAATCTAAGTCTAAACAATCTGATAAACCCAAGGAAAGTGACTGTGACAAAAACTCAAAAAGTGCTAAAAACCAAGTAAATAGATCAGATGCCACTGAATCCATCAAAGACAAACATGAAAGTAAGAACACAAAACAATCTGAACAGAAAGACAAAAAGTGCAAGGACAGTGAAAAACACAGTAAGGACACTGAAAAACACAGTAAGGACAGTGAAAAACACAGTAAGAAACGTGAAAAACACAGTAAGAAAGAAAAGAAAAGTGAAAACAAAAGCAAAAATCCCAATGAAGTGGTGGCAAATAAGGAACATAAAACACAGGACACCAAAAACACAGAGACTGTGAATGAAACAACTAAGGAGCCCAGTGTGCCGTTGAGCTCTAGCAACAAAAACACTGACACTGTAGGGAACACAACAGTAACAGTTGAACCAAACAAGGACACAGCCACCCTCAACTCTAGTGACAATCTGACCAGCATCATAACAACAGAGGAGCCAAGTGTGGAGCCGAGCTCCAACCCCATCCCAGCATCCAATCAAAATGCGGAGAAAATTTCGGAGGAGGAGTACCATGATTTGGTTGGAAGCATAACCAGCTTCCACCATTCCTCAGCCACCCCGTTTCGGAAGGCTAAGGAGTCCACAGTTTCTGAACTGGAGATGGAGAGCTTCAGAAGAGCAACTCTGAAGAATCTACAACAGATTCAGGAGGAGCAGGTAGTCTTGTGTGTGGGAGGTAGAGATTTTTACACCTCCAAGGCTATGCTTAGGGCTGATACAGGGTCCCTCTTCTATTACATGTTGAAGGACGACAGCCCTATGCGTCCTTATGGGAGGAACACATATTTTTTTGATAGGGATCCGTCCCATTTCAAGTTCATTTTGAATTATCTGCGCAATGGTGCACATATTGAAGCCTCATTTCTGCCATCTGAGAAGAAATATTTACTTGAGCTGCTGGTAGAGGCCAGATTCTTCTTCCTGTCCAGGCTGCAGGAGATAATTGTAGAGAGGCTGAGGCGGATAACTGGAAGTCAGGAGAGCTATTAAGCTCCTCTCACTCCCGGCTAGACGTCTTGGCCAGTCTCTGTGGTCCTGGATGGTAGGAAGATGGCATGTGACATCTGTTTTTCCGTGGTTCGGATTCACCTTCTGGTGTAGACTGGATGGTGGGCTCGAACTCCTGAAAAACACAGCTCTTCTCATGAGGTGGAGTTAATGCACACTGAAACTTTATTTTTTTGCACCTGATTCGAAAATAATGCATGAATTCAAGTTATGGTCTAAGGGAGATAACTCAAATTATTGGTTTATCAAAGATCTTAAAATTTTAGCCTTATCCCTGGTATTCATATCTATATCCTACCTCCTGCGCACAACCCTTCCTCTCTGGATTTGGTTGTGTATATATATATGTTAAGTGAATAGTAGATTAAAATATTACATATTTGATGAAAAATCATCTCTACTTTTGCACGCCATGAAAAGTCTGCCTGGTCATTTGACTCTGTACACTTTCAAAGAGATTGAGCAGAGTTTGAATGAACCATGCAGGCTTCCCATGAAAGGCATGAATAGAAGATATTCAATTGGTAACTTCTGATTAAAAATTAACGTGTGTCATATAACGTCACTGGCATGGTGTTTTGCAGTTATCATTTAAGCATATCGCGCAGTAATGTGTTATATTTATGACGTGTTGAAAATTTGAATTTCGGGGGAGGAGTGTGATGGTCTTGCACTTGTGGTCGGTTCATATCAGCAGATTTTGTGTGAAGTGGCCACTTGTGTCGGATCTTCTGTTCTTTTACTGAAATCATTGAATAACACTGATCTTGCGAAATGAAATACTCAAGATTCTTCACGACTGACAGTATTGGAATTCTAACGAGTTGTCGCGAGTGTGTGGCTTTGATGGTATATGCCAGGTATCTTCGGTGTCATACATTTTCTTCTTAATTGCACTCATTATAGTTAAGGTGATATGCAGAGTGAAATGTAATCATAGATATCTAGGGACAGTATTGACTATGATTCTGTTGATATTTAGTCCACAGGGAAAACTGGGAAAACATCAGCAATTTGATAATGCACCCAGCCAAACATGAAGCAGATCTTTGTTTGGACCTAGCCTGCTCATGGTTCCCAGAGTTCTATGTGGACTTATAAAAAAAAAAAAAATAAAATAAAATATATTTAGTCATTCTTAAACCTGCATGCTTGCTGGATTCATGGTTGAACTCCTTGGCTGGATGACTTTCTAGCTCTCTGCATGATTCTTGGCTAGGTAGGCCTGGGGTGATGTAGAGAGTCTGAAACGAGAATACAGTAAAACCTCTTATGGTGGCCACCTCTATTAAGCAAGCAACCTGTCTTAAGCAACCATACATTTTATTCCCAAAAATGGCAAGTGCGTTGGGGTTCACCTGTATTGAGCAAGCACTTGTCTTAAGCAAGCAAATTTTGGTGCTTGGACTGTATTGGAACACTATGTTAACTTTGTGATATAAGTAAATTGTTTTAAGAAGTTCAAGGTTTTGTACAAACACCTTGAAGTGAAAGACTGCTGGGAATACGCTGGAACCTGGAAGGATTGGTTGTAGTTGAAAGTGAAGTATAGCTACTGCTGTATTAATAATACAACCGAACCTCTCTTGCTCTCATTGCTAATGATCCAAACAGGACCAGATTTCCCTCAGTCTGTTATTTAACTAATTTGAATCTGACAGGACATGAAGTGAAGTGAGTTTTGTGGAACTATTCTTAATCCTTTTTAAATTGTGAGACTGTTTCTGGCTTTGACTGATAGAAACTGTTGTGATGGTAGAGACATTTTTATTCTATCTCACGGTGATTTCTATGAGACTCGAATCCTAAATCGAAGTTCTACGGGTATCACTTCATCAGTGTGGTTGGTCTGGAATATTGTGTAGAATGATTCAAATTTATCACACGTGAAAATTATCTTGTTCATTCACTGACAATTTGCTGATATACTGCCAAGGCAAGCCTACTAGCAATTGGAAGTAGGTGTGTATTTGATTTTATATACAATCAACAGTTAAGGTCATATGGAGATGGGACCTTGGCTTGGGCTCATCTGAATGTCTGATCGAGTCGGCGAATGCATAACTACTACAACATAGTATTACTATTACAATCTAAGTTTGTTTGGCAATATCTCAGTGAATTTATACTTTAGATCCAGTGAATTATCAGTTGGTCACTGTGATGCAACTGCAGGTGTGAATGTTGATTGTTAATGTATGGTTGTGAGATTGTTGATGCTGATCTCTTTGTTCATGGTTACCTGACTTTGTGGTTGAAATACTTTAGGAAGACTCCAGGGAGACATCCAGTCCTTGGTTTCTTTAGTCTTCACATGTCACCTGTGGTAACCTGTTCAACGAGACAGTATTGTCAATTATATTACATTACTGGGCTTATTTTAGCCGGGGACTCATGTCGCCATCACATGTTGCTATGCTGCAGGACACAGTGTTGTCTCCTTCAGGGTAGTGAATGTGGGGGTGACAGTGTTCACGGCTAAAGCCTACATTTTCAGAATGAACATACCAGCATGAATGCGTTTCATATGTAAATAGATGTCTTTAATAAGCATATAGATCCATAATATTGCTATTATGACTGGTGTACTGGCACCTGGTTGCTGGTATGTGGCATTATGGCACCGGTTATGACAGTTATATTTTCCACTGAGGTTCCTTTAAAGTGCTTTAGCCGCAGAATTTGTTTGGAAAAAGAAAATATATACATCTCTATGTGATAAACAGTCTTGCACATGTGATCCCTTTGGCACTCTCGTGAAACTCGGCAAAGACTCGTTTCATGGTTTGTGTGCGGGGGTGACCACTTGTGTAAGTCTCTCTATCTATATGCAAGTAAGGGGTTTGTGTAGATATATATGTCTGATGTCACCATAATGGTGGATAATTAAGTAAACAGTCTCTAAAGCATTATTGTTGTCTGAAAAAAAAAAATAATAATAATAATAATTTATCAAGCCGTTGGCGGAGTACATGGTAATGTTGCGTTGTCAAAGAAGTTAACGCTGTGTTATCAATGTGGTGCGATAACGCTTGTGTCTGTTTGATGCATAGTGCACCTAAAGGGATGCAATTGATTTAGATTACTTGTATGACATTTGATGATCTAGTCTAGACTGTTTGCTATACCTGTATATATATGATAGAAATCTGACAGATATTCCAGGGTGAAGACCTAGTTACATTCAAATTTTTTTGTGATTTGTTAGATCCCATGTAGGGTGGGGCAACCGGAGACAATTTGACTTTGGTGCCTCACTGTACATGAAAATACTTACTGAAGGGAATATGTTTAAAAATATCTTCACCTTGGTGGTGAGATTTGTCAGATTGCTCTTGAAATGATATAAAAGCAACATAATAATTTAACTGGACTGTTTCTGCTGTCTGTCTGCTAAAACTGCAACATTCTGGTTCCTTATGGAGGAAATTCAATGATACTCTTCACTGGAATGGGCCTCCATGGCCTAGTTGATAAGAGCACTGACTCTTAAACATTAGATCTCTCACTGCTGTGAGTTCGAGCCTCGGTCGGGTCATATGTGAGATGCAAAGTTCTGCAATGGAAGGTCAGGTGGTTTTTCTTCGGGTGCTCTGGTTTTTGCCCACCTCTGGTTGACGATTGGCTCGATATGGTTGGGATAATCTTGAGGGGGCCGTAAAACCAAAATCAACATTTCTCCGGTGTGGAATCATTATTTTTAGAACCAACTGATTATTTTAGACAGAACAGTCATTTACATTTAGTAATGTTGTATATAGCTTAACATGTTTTCATATTCATGAGCAGCTTTCCATCTTGGCAATTATTTTCTTGTCAAATTAACTTATTCTAACTGATGACACTGTATGGTGAGGGTCGCATATGCAGTCTCCAGTCAATGCTGAGCCAAGTTATATTTTACTTACCAACTGAATGTCCCTTTTCTCTTTGCCTGAGGACTGTAGATGTGAACAGGAAACAAAAATTACGACGAGAAGTTGGTTGCCATACTTACCGAACAAAGCTGGACAGGGGGTTTTGTGGCTAATTCAGTAATTGCCCCAATTAGCTAGTTGTTTACCTCATAGCTATGCTTGTCAACTGACTTTACAGACCAATTTGGGGTCCAAATCCTTTTTCGGGGAGGGAGCAGTGTAGCCTCCCTGTCCAGTCAAGTTGTGTGATCTGTATACTCTTTGTTAAGTAATGTTTACATTTATCTACATGTATACATGCATGTACACCGACGTAATGTTTGTTTGATTTGAGGTTAAGCGTCCCCGTCAACACTGTAAAGATATTTTGGAGACGTTGCTTCCAATTTTGTGGGACTTTTACCAGACATTGAGATGACATCTCAAGCCCTGTCGCCCAATGAAACCGGTGGGGTTTATTGGCATGGATGGTCCGCCTCGCACCGTGGTTACTGGACAGGCTTAGATCCTCTAAGCCGTTTACCAGTGTGTGGGCCGGATTCGACTCTGCATGGAAGCACCATGTAGCCCATACATTTCTTCAAGCCCCTATAGGCGGGGGCCGACTACGTAATGTACATGTCATTTATGCAGGTTAAGTAGGTCAACAGGAGTGATGCGAGACGTTCACCATTTGCAACACCCTCATTTTGCATGGGTCTGTTTTGAACTATTGGTTGGTATTGTAACTTTGGATAATGTTTGTGACTCGTATTCAACACGCTGTGTCTGTTCCAATTTGCTTACACACTGACCCACTTCTGTAGGTCACCGGTTCGGTACGAGGCATGCACAGTCTTATTTTCTTACCAATCGGTAGTTCGCATCGCTAGCCGGTCCGATTCGGATGCAGAACCCATAAGACACAACCTTCCATAGATAACTTTTTCTATCAAGTCCTTTTCAGGCCTTGCGAGTCGATTTTATTGAGTTAATTGTTGTGACTTTCTTTTCAATATGGCCGACTCGCCTGTTTTGGATTATTCGGAACACTCGGCTTTTTCCATATGCCCCATTATAACGCACGCACCGAGTCACATGATTTTGCTGTGTCGTCATTACTAGGTTGAACTAATGACGTCACGCTATCACGTGGCCCGGAGGGTATATAAAGGAGCGAGCGCAAGCTGCTTGCTCCGGGACGGAGTATTTTCATACGGTCCCGCTGCAATTGTGTCCCTTGACCAACTAGTCCGGACTGCTTAAAATTTAACAGAAGTAATCCAGACCACTTTGATAGAACCAGTCTGTTTTCTGCTGGACTTGGCAACTGTTCCAGACCGTTTGCTACTAGAATATATCTCTGTGATTTTCTCAAGACCACTTAACTTGTGATCTAGAACACCTTGGGAAGATGTCTTCCAGACAGAACCCTAGATATACTAATACTTTTGGACAGGTGAATAATTGTTAAGATCTTTAAGAAGATAGACAATTTTCTAAACACTGTTTACATCATCCCACCCACTCCATTACTAAGCAAGCACTCCAACTACATAACACTAAGACTTCATAATGCTAGTTCCTACTAGTTCTACTAGTCCTGACTAGTTTTTAACTTGATTAAATAATATGGTGAATGTCTGGCTATCTCTCTTTGTTGAACCTAACAAAACAATCTTGTATCTATGAAGCTTAACCTGTCCTTTTGGAACAGATTGTAACCAATTTTTGAACAGGCTATAGATATAATTTTTGAACAGGTCATGATTGTAAATTTGTGAACAGGACAGAGTTGTCATTTATGAACAGGTGGCTGTGTGATATCACTGCAGACGGTTGTATTCTACTGAGTGGATTACCCGTTAGAGGTTCCCTACCGGGATAGAATTGTTTGTGGTGTGACTGCTCCCATCTAGCTGCTTAGTGACCCACTTTTAATGTAAATTGCTTAATACTTGTTAATGTTAATTTATTGAGTTGAAAAGAACCCTTCTGGGTGAATTTAAAACCCAACTACTTGTTCTTTGTACTTCAAGTTCCTTAGCCACTTCCGTCCAGCACCAAGCGGACCCACAACTTTGTGACTCTCTAGATTTGCCTGCAACCACTTGGCCCGAATAAATCCTGAGCGCTTAAGAAAGAGGGTTACATTATGGATGGATTTTAATACAACTTTACACAAATGTTGGGTACGATGATTTCTCGAGCGAGTTCGACTTTCAGGGTCAGGGGCTGAAGGTCAAGGTCACTGTGGCTATTTTTCGAAAAACTTTGTGGTCGCTCTAGTGCCTACATTTATGGATGTATTTTTAATATAACTTTACACAAATTTTGGGTATGATGAGATCTCGAGTGAGATCGACTTTCAGGGTCTGGGGCTGAAGGTCAAGGTCACTGTGCCTATTTTTAGAAAAACTTTGTCATCGCTCTTGCACCTTCATTTATTGATGGATTTTAATATAACTTGACACAAATGTTTGGTAATGATGATATCTTGAGTGACTTTGAGTTTCCGGGTCAGAGGCTGAAGGTCAAGGTCACTGTGGCTATTTTTTAGAAAAACTTGATCATTGCTCTAGTGTCCACATTTATTGATGGATTATAAGATAACTTCATACAAATGTTGGGTATGATAATCATGATGATATCTCGAGTCAGTTCAACTTTCTGGGCCTGGGGCTCAAAGTCAATGTCACTGTGGCAATTTTTAGAAAAACTTTGTCATCACTCTTGAGTACCTACATTTACTGATGGATATAATGTAATTTTACACAAATGCTAGGCTAGGCTTTCTTTAATTTGTTTTGCACGAGGGGATTTGTATCGTCTGTGATGCCTTGTTATTACTTGGAAGTTTGTAGAATTTTTTTTATTTTATATAGATTTCTTTTTCACCTTTTTTTTACAGTGGAAAGGCTTGAAAACAGGATGATTACGGGTACTTTTTGGTTCTCTTTCATTTGCTGCAGTCTGTTGGGCTTTTTACAGAAGAAAACATTTTGGTAACTTGCCCTCATCCATCTTAGGCCCCCAAAGGCGAGCTATGTTGTCTTCTGACAACTCTTGTTATTTGGTTACCATGGAAACCAAAATGCAAAAAATAGGCAAAAATACTTAAAAAATCATCTCCTAAGAAACCATATGCTCTAGGAGGCTGAGACTTAATGAAAATATTCACCATAATTGCCCTTACAGGTTTTGTGTTTTTTATGAAGTTTGGCCTGTTAGTTTTGTTGCTATGGCAACTTAGAGTTTCCATTGACTTATAATGGGGAAAACTGAAAAATGGCATTTACTGCCAAGTCATTGCAGATATTTTGACAAAACTTACATAAACATGTTCCTTGTGTAAACTTCTCTCAGCCATATGCTTTTATGTCAACCTGGGGGTCCCCTAGGTTGTGCCGGGGCCATGCCCCGCCCCATTCACTGCCTAAAATGCCTTATATCTCAGAAACCTTATGGATCCCAACCCCTAAACCATATATATTCTTGTTCCTTATGATAAGATGCATTAAGTGACACCAACCTGGGGGTCCCCCGGGATTTGCCGAGGACATGCTGTGCCCCCTCTATTTCATAAAATGCCATTTATCACAGAAGCCATTCAGATCCCCACCCGATAACTATATATATTCTTGTTCCTTATGCTAAGATGCATTAAGTAACACCAACCTGGGGGTCCCCCGGGATGTGCCGGGGACATGCCCCACCCCCTTCACGTCATAAAATGCCATATATCTCAGAAACCATACAGATCCCCACCCCTAAACTATATATATTCTTGTTCCTTATGCTAAGATGCATTAAGTGACACCAACCTGGGGGTCCCCCGGGATGTGCCGGGACCATGCCCAACCCCCTCCACTTCATAAAAGGCCAAATATTCCAGAAATCTTACAGATCCCCTGCCCTAAACCATATACATGTGTATATTATTATTCCTTATGATAAGACACATTCAGTGACACCAACCTAGGGGTCACCCAGGGTGCTCCCGGGCCATGCTTCACCCCTTGACTTCACAAAAGACCATATATCTGAGAAACTGTTCAGAGCCCCACCCCTAAACCATATATATTCTTGTTCCTTATGATAAGACGCAATCAGTGACACCAGCATGTGGGTCCACCCAGGGTGCCATGGGCCATGTCCCACCCCTTTACTTCATTAAAATCCATATATCTCAGAAACCATACAGACCCCCACCCCTAAACAATATATATTCTTGTTCCTTGTGATAAGATGCATTAAGTGACACCAACCTGGGGGTCCCCGGGATATGCCGGGGATATGCGCCGACCCCTCCACTTCATAAAAGGCCATTTATCTCAGAAACCATTCAGATCCCCACCCCTAAACCATATATATTCTTGTTCCTTATGATAAGACGCATTAAGTGACACCAACCTGTGGGTCCCCCGGGATGTGATAAGTTGCATTCAGTGACACCAAATTTGGGGTCCCCTAGGATGTGCCGGGACCATGCCCAACCCCCTCCTCTTCGTAAAAGGCCAAATATTCCAGAAACCTTACAGATACCCACCTCTTAACCATATACATTCTTGTTCCTTATGATTAGACACATTCAGCGACACCAATTTAGGGGTCACCCAGTGTGCGCCCGGGCCATGCTCCACCCCTTGACTTCACAAAAGACCATATATCTGAGAAACTGTTCAGAGTCTCACCCCTAAATCATATATATTCTTGTTCCTTATGATAACACGCAATCAGTGACACCAGCATGCAGGTCCCCCCGGGGTGCCACAGGCCATGCCCCACCCCTTTACATCATTAAAATCCATATATCTCAGAAACCGTTCAGATCCCCACCCCTAAACCATATATATTCGTGTTCCTTATGATAAGACGCAATCAGTGACACCAGCATGCAGGTCCCCCGGGGTGCCACAGGCCATGCCCCACCCCTTTACTTCATTAAAATCTATATATCTCAGAAACCGTTCAGATCCCCACCCCTAAACCATATATATTCTTGTTCCTTATGATAACACGCAATCAGTGACACCAGCATGCAGGTCCCCCCGGGGTGCCACAGGCCATACCCCACCCCTTAACTTCATTAAAATCCATATATCTCAGAAACCGTTTAGATCCCCACCCCTAAACCATATATATTTTTGTTCCTTATGATAAGACGCAATCAGTGACACCAGCATGCAGGTCCCCCCGGGGTGCCGCAGGCCATGCCCCACCCCATTACTTCATTAAAATTCATATATCTCGGAAACCGTTCAGATCCCCACCCCTCAACCATATTTATTCTTGTTCCTTTTGATAAGACTCAACTTCCTAATAGGCCATATTTCTCAGAAACCATTCAAATCCCCATCCTATAGTCACATATATTCTTGTTCATTGTTATTAGACACATTCAGTCACCCCTGTCTTTGGGGATCCGCCGGGGCCATTTCTCTCCCTGCCACTTCATAAAAGTGCCTCATATCTCAGAAACCATTCAGATCCCCACCATTTAACCGTATATACTCTTGGTCCTTATGATAAGACTTATTCATTGACACCAATCTTGGGCTTTTCTGCGATCTGCCATGCCCGATTCCTTCCATTGCTTAAAAGGCCTTACATCACAGGAACCATACATATTCCCACTGATAAACCATATATGTCTTTATTCCTTATGATAAGACGCATTTATTGACACCAGCCAGGGCTCCATTGGGCCCATGCCCCCCGATCTCTCTACTTTATAAAACACCTAATATTTCAGATACAGTCCACATGGGTGCTCATTTGGGTATGGGGTTTGTTTGGGAGACTTTATATTTGGTATAATAAAATCATATCATGTTATAAGACATGGCTGCCATTGGGCCGTGTCCGGCGGAGCTCTGGTTTATGAACTTTGGCTCTTTGGTTTGTTTGCTATGCCAAGTTATGAGTTTCCATTGTCCTATAATGGGGAAAATTGAAAAATGACATTAATGCCTTTCAAGATATTTTCTTTAACAATGTTCTTTTTGGCCCTATTTGTTGCCACATATGGGAAATTGTCAATTGTCATCTGTTGTCCTGCAACAACACATTCAAGCTACATCGAATCTAAAGCCACGAGGCTTATTGGGTCCAAATTTTATCCGTAGCATCCTAGGGCACAGGGCTTCCATGGTTAATTAAAATACATTTCTGCCAGTGGGCAGTGGCACCCTGAGCTCTGGTGAGCATTGTGGCCCATGGGCCTCTTGTTTGTTTCAGTGATTTTTACCTTACATCTTAAAGACTATTTGTTGCAGAAATGTCACACCTGGGACATAAGTTCCATGTGACTCTATTATTGACCTCAAAATATATCTAGGTCAGTTCGACCTGTATTTCTTGGTTCAGTGATTTAACCTTATATCTTGAAGACTATTTGTTGGAGAAATGTCATACCTGGGTTATGAGGGGTGGATGGAAAAATCCGCCCCGAGGGTCACTGTCCGGCATCACGAATACTATTTGATGGGTCAATGTCATACCTGGAATATAAGTCCCATGTTATCCGATGAATGACCTCAAAATTTATCCAGGTTCGTGTGACCTATTGGCTATGATTTGGTGATTTTACCGTATATCTTGAAGACTATTTGTTAAAGAAATGTCACATCTGGGATATTAGTCCTGTGTAACCCGATGACTGACTTCAAAATATATATGTAGGCTAGTGTGGCCTATATGTCATTGTCCAGTGGTCTCACCTTATATCTTTAATACTAAATTTGATGGAGCAGCCATGCTTGAAATATATTTGTATTTGGAATAAAGTCCTATAAAGAGCTGTTTTAAAAACCTTTCCAATATTAATGTGAAAACATAGGTAGACAAAGCGCGAAACAAGGGAGCTATGCTGTACTGAGACAGCCCTTGTTTGTCTTTGTTGAAATCAGGCATTTATTTTAGTCATATGACAACCCAAAAGCCCATATATCAACGATAATTTTCACCTTTGTTTAATTTTCTGAAACCCCCAATTTTAAACCATAAAATGCCAATCACGACAATTATCGTCTGCTTTGTCATCTGCCAAGTACTTTAAAATAAGTTTTTGCAAACAGTATGGACCCAGATCAGACTGCTCCTAGAGGAGCAGTCTGATCTGGGTCCACCCTGTTTGCCCTTATGCAAAAATATTTTTGAAAAGTTTGCAAAAAGATTCAGCAGACGACATAAGCAGACGACATCTTCAAATGTAGTTTTTCTTGGCGTCATTAAGGGTTAAGTCAAAGGTAAAGAAAACCTGTTTGTTTGTTTGATTTGAGGTTTAACGTCCCCGTCAACGCTGTAAAGGTCATTTTGGAGACGTTGCTTCCAATTTTGTGGGACTTTTACCCGACACTGAGATGAAATGACATCTCAAGCCCTGTCGCCCAATGAAACCAAAAGGGTTTATTAGCATGGACAGTCCGCCTCGCACCGCGGTTCCTGGACAGGCTTAGATCCTCTTAGCGGTTTACCAGTTCTAGTGTGCGGGCCGGATTCAGCTCTGCGTGGAAGCATCATGCAGCCCATATATTTCTTCAAGCCCCTATGGGCGGGGGCGATAAAGAGAAACCTGTATTAAGATTGTATGTTTAACAATTGAAGGGCATAAATCTCAGACAAGTTTAAATATGTTCTATAAATGGAAGCAAGGTCTACAGAACAGAAATGAACGCGCCTCCGTGGCCTATTGGTTAAGAGCGCTGACACTTAATCATTAGGTCTCTCACCTGGTTCGAGCCTGGCTCGGGTCACATGTGAGACGCCAAGCTCTGCAACGGAAGGTCAGGTGGTTTTTCTCCGGGTACTCCGGTGTTCGCCCACCTCTGATTAACGATCCGCTCGATATGAATGAAATAATCTTGAAAGGGCCGTAAAACCCAAACCTAAAAAAAAAAAAAAGAACAGAAATGAAAACTGCAGAGTGTACAAGCTTCATGCTGTTAGTTCTGGAGGTAGACTTCACATTTATCGTGACAAATGTACCCCAGAGAGTTCTGATTTCCAAAGGTGTGCCAATTTGTCTTCTTTATTATTTATATGCTTTTTTATTTTATTGGAAAAACAAACCAAAAATGTAGTCCGGACTGTTTCTGTGAAAATAACACGGTAATATTATTTTTCACTATGTGAAAATATCATATATTTTCGCAGTGTGAAAATATCATTTTTAGCTCACCTGAGCCGAAGGCTCCGGGGGAGCTATTGTGATCGGTCACCGTCCGTCGTCGTCGTCGTTCGTCCGTCCGTCCGTCCACAATTCCTTTAAACAACATCTCCTCCTAAACCACTGAACTGATTTTGACCAAACTTGGCAGAAATGATCTTTGGATGGGCCTCTCTCAAAGTTGTTCAAGGAATTCCATTCCATGCAGAACTCTGGTTACCATGGCAACGAAAAGCGGAAAATTTAAAAACCTTTAAAAAATCTTCTTTTCTGAAACTAGAAGGCCCAGGTCTTTGGTATTTGGTACGAAGCTTCATCTAGTTGACCTCTACCAAGATTGTTTAAATTATAGCCCTGGGGCCAAAACTGCCCCCGTCCCGAGGCCCACCGGTTTTACATAGGCTTATGTAGGGAAAAAGGTTTAAAAATCTTCTTGTCTGAAACCAGAAGGCCCAGGTCTTTGATATTTGGTATGAAGCTTCATCTAGTGGACCTATACCAAGATTGTTAAAATTATAGCCCTGGAGCCAAACATGCCCCCGCGCCAGGGCCCACCGGTTTTACATAGGCTTATAAAGGGAAAAAGCTTTTAAAATCTTCTTCTCTGAAACCAGAAGGCCGAGGTCGTTTATATTTGGTATGAAGCTTCATCTAGTGGACCTCTTCCTAGGTTGTTCAAATGATTGCCGGGGGGGGGGGGGGGGGGGGGCAAAATGGGCATTGCCTGGGGCCGACGGTTTCCCATGGGCTTATATAAGGAAAAAGCTTTAAAATCTTCTTGGCTTAAATCAAAAGGCCCAGGTGTTTGATATTTGGTATGAAACGTTATCTAGTGGACCTCTACCAAGATGGTTCAAATTATAGCCCTGGGGGCCAATAATGCCCCCGCGCCGGGGCCCACTAGTTTTACATAAGCTTATATAGGGAAAACCTTTCAAAATCTTTTTGTCTGAAACCAGAAGACCCAGGTCTTTGATGTTTGGTATGAAGTTTCATCTTGTTGACCTCTACCAAGATTGTTCAAATTATAACCCCAGGGTCAAAAATGCCCCTGCGCCGGGGCCCACTGATTTAACATAGGCGTATATAGGGAAAAAGCTTTAAAAATCTTCTTGTCTGAAACCAGAAGGCCCAGGTCTTTGATATTTGGTATGAAGTTCAATCTTGTGGACCTCTACCAAGATTGTTCAAATTGTAGCCCTGGTGCCAAAAATGCCCCCGCGCCTGGGCCCACCGGTTTTACAAAGGCTTATATTGGGAAAACCTTTTAAAAGCTTCTTGTCTGAAACCAGAAGACCCAGGTCTTTGATGTTTGGTATGAAGTTTCATCTAGTGGACCTCTACCAAGATTGTTCAAATTATAGCCCTCGTGTCAAAAAAGCCCCTGCGCCGGGGCCCACTGGTTTTACCTAGGCTTGTTAGCTCCACTGGCCGAAGGCCAGCGGGGCTACTGTCATGGCCCTGTGTCCGTCGTGCGTCCGTGCGCCCGTGCGTCCAGTCGTCCGTGCGTTAACTTTTTTCTTTAAACATCTTCTCCTCCTAAACTACTGGGCCAATTGTAACCAAACTTCACAGGAATGTTCCTTACATAGTTCTCTTCTAAATTCCTTCAAAGAATTTTGTTACACCCAGAACTCTGGTTGCCATGGCAACAAAACCACAAAAAAATAAAAATCTTTAAAAATCTTCTCCTCCAAAACCACCTGTTGGATTTCATTTTTATTTTGCATGAATGTTCCTTGGGTGGACCTCTTTCAGATTCCTTGAAGAAATTTTGATCCGACAAAAAACATGGCCGCCATGGGCGTGGCTTATTTTCACTATTTAACATATAGTGTAATGCTAAAACATCTCCTCCTCCTACACTACCAGGCCAATTGTAACCAAACTTCACAGGAATGTTCCTTACTTAGTCCTCTTCTAAATTCCTTCAAATAATTTTGTTACACCCAGAACTCTGGTTGCTATGGCAACAAAACCACACAAAAAAATAAAAGTCTTTAAAAATCTTCTCCTCCAAAACCACCTGTTGGATTTCATTTTTATTATTAGCTCACCTGTCACGTAGTGACAAGGTGAGCTTTTGTGATCACTTTTTGCCCGTCGTCCGTCGTGCGTCCGTCCGTGCGTCCGTCCGTCCGTGCGCGCGTGCGTCCGTAAACAATTTCAAATAAGTATATCTCTAATACCACATGGGCAATCTTGATCAAATTTCATGTGAAGCATCATCAGGTAGGGGGAAAGGCTGCATAAGGGTTTTGGGCTGATCAGATTGGAATTCTGGTTGCCATGGCAACATATAGCTCCCATAGACTTATAATGGGAAAAATTAAAAAAAAATCATCTTCTCTGAAACCACAGGGCCCAGAGCTTAGATATTTGACTTGTAACAATGTTAAGTGGTCAGCTATGTAAATCCTGCCAATCATGCCCCTGGGGTCCAAATTGGCCACACCCCGGGGCCCCTTAGCTCCTATAGACTCATAATGGGAAAAAAAAGCTTCAAAAATCTTCTTCTCTAAAACCACAGGGTCCAGAGCTTAGATATTTGCCATGTAGCAAAGGCAAGTGGTCACCTACATAATTCCTGCCCATCATGCCCCTGGGTTCCAAATCGGCCACACCCCGGGGCCCCGTCGCTCCCATAGACTCATAATGGAAAAAAAGCTTCAAAAATCTTCTTCTCTGAAACCACAGGACCCAGAGCTTAGGTATTTAGCATGTAGGAACGGCAAGTGGTCACCTACATAATTCCTGCCATCTGCCCCTGGGGTCAAAATTGGCCACACCCCGGGCCCCTTAGCTCCCATAGACTCATAATGGAAAAAAGCTTCAAAAATCTTATTCTCTGAAACCACAGGGCCCAGAGCTTAGATATTTAGCATTTAGCAATGGCCAGTGGTCTCCTATATAATTCCTGCCAATCATGCCCCTGGGTTTCAAATGGGACACGCCCCGGGGCCCCTTCGCTCCCATAGACTCAAAATGGAAGAAAAAAGCTTCAAAAATCTTCTTCTCTGAAACCACAGGGCCCACAGCTTAGATATTTAGCATGTAGCAACGGCAAGTGGTCACCTACATAATTCCTGCCAATCATGCCCCTGGGGTCCAAACGGGCCACGCCCCAGGGCCCCTTAGTTCATATAGACTCATAATAAAAAAAAAAACACCAAAAAGCTTCTACTCTGAAACCACAGGGCCCAGAGCTGAGATATTTAGCATGTAGCAAAGGCAAGTGGTCACCGACATAAATCCTGCCAATCATGCTCCTGGGGTCCAAATGGGCCACGCCCCGGGGCCCCTTAGCTCCCATAGGCTCATAATGGGAAAAAAAGTTT
Organism: Lucinisca nassula; assembly: GCA_963580285.1. Lineage (NCBI taxonomy): Eukaryota > Metazoa > Mollusca > Bivalvia > Lucinida > Lucinidae > Lucinisca > Lucinisca nassula. The sequence continues at coordinate 23,234,028 of OY757015.1, forward strand.
AAAAAATCTTCTTCTCTGAAACCACAGGGCCCAGAGCTTAGATATTTTGCATGTAGCAATGGCAAGTGGTCACCTACATAATTCCTGCCAATCATGCCCCTGGGTTTCAAATGGGCCAAGCCCCGGGGCCCCTTAGCTCCCATAGACTCCTAATGAAAAAAAGCTTCAAAAATCTTCTTCTCTGAAACCACAGGGCCCAGAGCTGAGATATTTAGCAGGTAGCAATGCAAGAGGTCACCTACATAAATCCTGCCAAGCGTGCCCCTGGGGTCCAAATGGGCCACGCCCCGGGGCCCCTTAGCTCCCATGGACTCCTAATGGAAAAAAGCTTCAAAAATCTTCTCCTCTGAAACCACAGGGCCCAGAGCTTAGATATTTAGGGAGTAGCAACGGCCAGTGGTTACCTACATAAATCCTAGCCAATCATGCCCCTGGGGTCAAAATGGGCCAAGCCCCGGGGCACCTTAGCTCCCATAGACTCCTAATGGAAAAAAGCTTCAAAAATCTTCTCCTCTGAAACCACAGGGCCCAGAGCTTAGATATTTATCAGGTAGCAATGGCAAGTGTTCACCTACATAAATCCTGCCAATCATGCCCCTGGGGTCCAAATGGGCTACGCGACGGGGCCCCTTAGCTCCCATAGACTCCTAATGGGGAAAAAGCTTCAAAAATCTTCTTCTCTGAAACCACAGAGCCCAGAGCTTAGATATTTAGCATGTAACAATGGCAAGTGGCCACCTACATATTTCCTGATAATCATGGCCCTGCGGTCCAAATGGGACACGCCCCGGGGCCCCTTAGCTCCCATAGACTCCTAATGGAAAAAAGCTTCAAAAATCTTCTTTGATGAAAGTACAGGGCCCAGAGCTAAGATATTTAGCATGTAGCAACGGCAAGTAGTCATCTACATAAATCCTGCGAATCATGCCCCTGGGGTCCAAATGGGCCACGTCCAGGGGCCCTTTAGCTCCCATAGACTCCTAATTGAAAAAAAAAACCTTCAAAAATCTTCTTTTCTGAAACCACAGGGCCCAGAGCTTAGATTCATGTATTTAGCATATAGCAACGGCAAGTTGTCACCTACAAAAATCCTGCCAATCATGCCCCTGGGGTCCAAATGGGCCACGCCCCGGGGCCCCTGAGCTCCCATTGACTCTTAATGGAAAAAAAGCTTAAGAAATCTTCTTCTCTGAAACCACAGGGCCCAGAGCTTAGATATGTAGCATGTAGCAACGGCTAGTGGTCACCTACATAAATCCTGCCAATCATGCCCCTGGGGTCCAAATGGGCCATGCCCCGGGGCCCCTTAGCTCCCATAGACTCCTAATGGAAAAAAGCTTCGAAAATCTTCTCCTCTGAAACCATAGGGCCCAGAGCTTAAATATTTAGCAGGTAGCAACGGCAAGTGGTCACCTACATAAATCCTGCCAATCATGCCCCTGGGGTCAAATGGGCCCCGCCCCGAGACCCCTTAGCTCCCATAGACTCCTAATGGAAAAAAGCTTCAAAAATCTTCTTATCTGAAACAACAGGGCCCAGAGCTCAGATATTTAGCATGTAGCAACGGAAAGTAGTCACCTACTTCAATCCTGCCAATCATGCCCCTGGGGTCCAAATGGGCCACGTCATGGGCCCGTTAGCTCCCATAGACTCCTAATGGGAAAAAAGCTTCAAAAATCTTCTTCTCTGAAACCACAGGGCCCAGGTCACCTACATAAATCCTGCCAATCATGCCCCTTGGGCCAGAATTGGCCACACCCATGGCCCATTAGCTACCATGGATGGACTTAAAATGGAAAAAAAAACTGAAAATGGAAAAAAAAACTTGAAAAATATTCTTCTGTGAAACCATTATGCCCAGAGCTTAGGTATTTAGCATGTAGCAACATGAAGTTGTTGGCTACACGAATCCTGCCTGAGTCTTGCCCCTGGGGTTCAAATTGGCCAAATCCTGTGGCATCTTAACTCCAATAAACTTATAATGGAAAAAAAGCTTTAAAAATCTTCTTCTCTTAAACCATGAAGTACAGACCTTAGATATTTAGTATATAGCAACGCCCATAGGGGCTTGAAGAAATATATGGGCTGCATGATGCTTCCACGCAGAGCTGAATCCAGCCCGCACACTAGTACTGGTAAACCGCTTAGAGGATCTAAGCCTGTCCAGGAACTGCGGTGCGAGGCAGACTGTCATTGCTAATAAACCCTATTGGTTTCATTGGGGGACAGGGCTTGAGATGTCATTTCATCTCAATGTCGGGTAAAAGTCCCACAAATTGGAAGCAACATCTCCAAAATGACCTTTACAGTGTTGAGGGGGACGTTAAACCTCAAATCAAACAAAAAACAAGCATATAGCAACATAAAATGGTCACCTTCATAAATCCTGCCAACCATGCCCTTTGGGTCAAAATTGACCTATGGACTTATATTGAAAAAAAAAATCAAAAATCTTCTTCTCCAAAGCCATAAGGCCCAGAGCTCAGATATTTAATATGTAGCAATGTCAAGTGTTCTCCTACAATTATGATTTTCTGGTACACAGGTGAGCGATATAGGGCCATTGGGCCCTCTTGTTTTGCATGAATGTTTCTTAGGTGGACCTCTTTCAGATTCCTTGAAGAAATTTTGATCCGACAAAAAACATGGCCGTGGCTTATTTTCACTATTTAACATATAGTGTAATGCTAAAACATCTTCTCCTCCTAAACTACTAGGCCAATTGTAACCAAACTTAACAGGGATGTTCCTTACTTAGTCCTCTTCTAAATTCCTTCAAAGAATTTTGTTACACCTAGAGCTCTGGTTGCCATGGCAACAAAACCACACAAAAAAAAATAAAAATCTTTAAAAATCTTCTCCTCCAAAACCACCTGTTGGATTTCTTTTTTATTTTGCATGAATGTTCCTTGGGTGGACCTTTTTCAGATTCCTTGAAGAAATTTTGATCCGACAAAAAACATGGTCACCATGGGCGGGGCTTATTTTCACTATTTAACATATAGTGTAATGCTAAAAAATCTTCTTTTGCAAAAGTACTTGTGGGATTTCATTGTAATTTGGCATGAATGTTCCTTTGGTTGACCTTTGTCAGATTCCTTGAAAAAAAAAATGATCTGACAAAAATCATGGCCACCATGGGCGAGGCTTATTTTCACTATATACTATATAGTGTAATGCTGAAAATATCTTCTTCTGCAAAAGTTCTTGTTTTATTTCATAGTTATTTGGCATGCATGTTCCTTGGGTGGACCTCTGTCAGATTCCATGAAGAAATTTTGATCCGACAAAAAACATGGCTGCCGTGGGCGGGGCTTATTTTCACTATATAACATATAGTGTAATTTTTTAAAAGTCTTCTCTTCTTCAAAAGTTCTTGTTTATTTATTTATTTATTTAAATGTACCTTCCTTTATCTGAATTAATCTCCTCCGATTTTGCTGACTATCACATATGTATAGAGGTCCACCTACAAATTATCATCCTACGTATTCAAAACATCAGAAATTTCATTTGCCCATCACACTCATGATAGAACTGATGTTTTCAACACAATCTTAGCAAACTCTATTTATACGACTTTATGTTTCAAAATAAATTCAAAACCAGTGCTTCAGCTGAAGTGCACGACCCGCCGGATGCTTTTAGCTTATGAGTGTTACCATATATGGGTAAGGCGGCCATTTTGGTCATGTGACCTGGACCTAAAACGGTTCCCCCAATAAATGCGCCTTATCGTAAGGAGCAAAAATATATCTTATACTTTAGTAATGTATTCTGAATCGTTTGCAGGATAAAATGCATTCTCACTTTTTCCAATACAAAAGCATATGTGTCAAAGTATGACCTAGGCACAAAGAAGGTCAAGGTCAACCAAGGGTCACCATTTTAGCATTTATGATGGGCCTATGTCCCAGATGCTATTTATCAAGTTTCGTGGAAATCTGCCCAGTGTTTCTGAAGAAAACTATTTTTGAAGGGTTTTTACCATATATGGCTTGGCGGCCATTTTGGTCATGTGACCTGGACCCCATTAGCAAATTTTGGTTTCCCCCATCCCATAGAGGCTCCATATGAAATTTGACTTCAATCGACCCAACGGTTTCCGAGGAGAAGCAGTTCGAAAATTTTCACATTTTTTGCCTCGGCGAGGCTATACTAAATGGAATGTAATATTTCGCAAGTTCATTGGTTAGATCTCATTGATATCTATCAGTATGCCAAAAATTGTTTAAATATTCCAACAAAAGCATATGTGTCAAAGTTTGAACTAGGCACAAAGAAGGTCAAGGTCAACCCAGGGTCACCATTTTAGCAATTAATGATGGGCCTAAGTCCCAGATGGTATTTATCAAGTTTCGTTGAAACCTGCCCAGTGGTTCTGGAGAAGACTATTTTTGAAGGGTTTTTACCATATATGGCTTGGCGGCCATTTTGTCATGTGACCTGGACCCCATGAGCAAATTTTGGTTTCCCCCATCCCATAGAGGCTCCATATGAAATTTGACTTCAATCTGCCCAACGGTTTCCGAGGAGAAGCAGTTCAAAAAATTTCACATTTTTCGCCTCGGCGAGGCTATACTAAATGGAATGTAATATTTCGCAAGTTCATTTGTTAGATCTCATTGATATCTGTCAGTATGCCAAAAATTGTTTAAATATTCCAAGCGGTTAAGTCACTATCACCAATTTTCACAAACGGTTTACGGACGGACAGACAGACAAACCATATATGGCTTGGCGGCCATTTTGGTCATGTGACCTGGACCCCATGTGCAAATTTTGGTTTCCCCTATCCCATAGAGGTTCCATATGAAATTTCACTTCAATCGGCCCAACGGTTTCCAAGGAGAAGCAGTTCGAAAATTTTCACATTTTTCGCCTCGGCGAGGCTATACTAAATGGAATGTAATATTTCGCAAGTTCATTGGTTAGATCTCATTGATATCTATCAGTATGCTAAAAATTGTTTAAATATTCCAAGCGGTTAAGTCACTATCACCAATTTTCAGAAACGGGTTACGGACGGACAGACAGACAGACCATATATGGCTTGGCAGCCATTTTGGTCATGTGACCTGGACCCCATGAGCAAATTTTGGTTTCCTCCATCCCATAGAGGCTCCATATGAAATTTAACTTCAATCGGCCCAACGGTTTCCGAGGTGAAGCAGTTCGAAAATTTTCACATTTTTTGCCTCGGCGAGGCTATACTAAATGGAATGTAATATTTCGCAAGTTCATTCGTTAGATCTCATTGATATCTATCAGTATGCCAAAAATTGTTCAAATATTCCAACAAAAGCATATGTGTCAAAGTTTGACCTAGGCACAAAGAAGGTCAAGGTCAACCCAGGGTCACCATTTTAGCAATTTATGATGGGCCTACGTTCCAGATGCTATTTATCAAGTTTCGTGGAAATCTGCCCAGTGGTTCTGGAGAAGACTTTTTTTGAAGGGTTACCATATATGGCTTGGCGGCCATTTTGGTCATGTGACCTTGACCCCATGAGCAAATTTTGGTTTCCCCATCCCATAGAGGCTTCATATGAAATTTGGCCACGTAAAATCGATTTAAGCCCCCCAGTGGAAATCTTCCACTGACCGTTCCAAGGCGGATCTTCTGTGGCGATTTATTTGTGTTGTTGTTTGTTGCTTAGTGTGTGTATCACTTGTGTCTTTTAATTTTGGATGGCCATATGGCCATTTTGTGGGAAAGTAACTGTCCTTATGGCCTTCTTTTGTTTAGGTTTCCATTATGGTCTGGTCGCTTAATGTTTGTATTTCTTTCCCTTTGGTGTCTTTTATGGGTGGAGTAAGTTAATTGTATCAATTCCTGATCTTTGTTTTACTTCTACTTTTCAATCGGCCCAACAGTTTCCGAGGAGAAGCAGTTCGAAAATTTTCACATTTTTCGACTCGGCGATTCTATCCTAAATGGAATGTAATATTTCGCAAGTTCATTGGTTAGATCTCATTGATATCTATCAGTATGCCTAAAATTGTTTAAATATGCCAAGCGGTTAAGTCACTATCACCAATTTTCACAAACGGGTTACGTACGGACAGACAGACATACCATATATGGCTTGGCGGCCATTTTGGTCATGTGAGCTGGACCCCATGAGCAAATTTTGGTTTCCCCCATCCCATAGAGGCTCCATATGAAATTTGACTTCAATCGGCCCAACGGTTTCCGAGGAGAAGCAGTTCGAAAATTTTCACATTTTTTGCCTCGGCGAGGCTATACTAAATGGAATGTAATATTTCGCAAGTTCATTGGTTAGATCATATTGATATCTATCAGTGTGCCAAAAATTGTTTAAATATTCCAAGCGGTTAAGTCACTATCACCAATTTTCACAAACGGGTTACGGACGGACAGACAGACTGACAGAATGACAGAATGACACGGTGATTTTAGGGCACTCTTAGAAATCAACCGACTTCAGTCGGTCGCTTTTTCTGCGGGTCGTGCAATACTGAGGGAGATTGATTTATTAGACCTAATTATACTACAGTGTCAACAGTTAACCAGATCCCTGAGGGTTAAAATGGCTTAGTCGAAAAGGGAGACATACTGAATCCGACGGAGGAAAGGAAAAAATAAATAAATAAATAAATAAATAAATAAATAAATAAAAACATAAATAAATAAACACAAACGAGCCTGTTCATTTTTTAGCTCCACTGGCCGAAGATCCGCGGGCCTTATGTTATGGCCCTGTGTCCGTCGAGCGCCCGTGCGTTAACTTTTTTCTTTAAACATCTCCTCCTTAACTACTTGGTCGATTGTAACCAAACTTCACAGGAATGTTTCTCTCGTAGTCCTCTTCTAAATTGCACGACCCGTAGAAAAAGCGACCGACTGAAGTCGGTTGATTTTCTAAGAGTGCCCTAAAATCACCGTGTCATTCTGTCATTCGGTCAATCGGTCATTCTGTCAGTCTGTCAGTCTGTCTGTCCGTCTGTAACCCGTTTGTGAAAATTGGTGATAGTGACTTAACCGCTTGGAATAGTTAAACAATTTTTGGCATACTGATAGTTATCAATGAGATCTAACCAATGAACTTGCGAAATATTACATTCCATTTAGTATAGCCTCGCCAAGGCGAAAAATGTGAAAATTTTCGAACTGCTTCTCCTCGGAAACCGTTGGGCCGATTGAAGTCAAATTTCATATGGAGCCTCTATGGGATGGGGGAAACCAAAATTTGCTCATGGGGTTCAGGTCACCTGATCAAAATGGCCGCCGAGCCATATATGGTCTGTCTGTCTGTCCGTCCGTAACCCGTTTGTGAAAATTTGTGATAGTGACTTAACCGCTTGGAATATTTAAACAATTTTTGGCATACTGATAGATATCAATGAGATCTAACCAATGAACTTGCGAAATATTACATTCCATTTAGTATAGCCTCGCCGAGGCGAAAAATCCGTAACCCGTTTGTGAAAATTGTGATAGTGACTTAACCGCTTGGAATATTTAAACAATTTTAGGCATACTGATATATATCAATGAGATCTAACCAATGAACTTGGGAAATATTACATTCCGTTTAGTATAGCCTCGCCGAGGCGAAAAATGTGAAAATTTTCGAACTGCTTCTCCTCGGAAACCGTTGCCAAGCCATATATGGTCTGTCTGTCTGTCTGTCCATCCGTAACCCGTTTGTGAAAATTGGTGATAGCGACTTAACCGCTTGGAATATTTAAACATATTGATAGATATCAATAAGATATAACCAATGAACTTGCGAAATATTACATTCCAATTTGTATAGCCTCGCCGAGGCGAAAAATGTGAAAATTTTCGAACTGCTTCTCCTCGGAAACCGTTGGGCCGATTGAAGTCAAATTTCATATGGAGCCTCTATGGGATGGGGGAAACCAAAATGTGCTCATGGGGTCCAGCTCACATGACCAAAATGGCCGCCAAGCCATATATGGTCTGTCTGTCTGTCCGTCCGTAACCCGTTTGTGAAAATTGGTGATAGTGACTTAACAGCTTGCAATATTTAAACATTCTTGGCATATTGATAGATATCAATAAGATCTAACCAATGAATTTGCGAAATATTACATTCCATTTAGTATAGCCTCGCCGAGGCGAAAAATGTGAACATTTTCGAACTGCTTCTCCTCGGAAACCGTTGGGCCGATTAAAGTCAAATTTCATATGGAGCCTCTATGGGATGGGGCTAACCAAAATTTGCTCAAGGGGTCCAGCTCACATGACCAAAATGGCCGCCAAGCCATATATGGTCTGTCTGTCTGTCCGTCTGTAACCCTTTTGTGAAAATTGGTGATAGTGACTTAACCGCTTGGAATATTTAAACAATTTTTGGCATACTGATAGATATCAATGAGATCTGACCAATGAACTTGAAATATTACATTCAATTTAGTATAGCATCGCAGAGGCGAAAAATGTGAAAATTTTCGAACTGCTTCTCCTCGGAAACCGTTGGGCCGATTAAAGTCAAATTTCATATGGAGCTTTTATGGGATGGGGGAAACCAAAATTTGCTCATGGGGTCCAGGTCACATGACCAAAATGGCCACCAAGCCATATATGGTAAAAACCCTTCAAAAATAGTCTTCTCCAGAACCACTGGGCAGATTTCCACGAAACTTGATAAATGGCATCTGGGACGTAGGCCCATCATAAATTGCTAAAATGGTGACCCTGGGTTGACCTTGACCTTCTTTGTGCCTAGGTCAAACTTTGACACATATGCTTTTGTATTGGAAAATGTGAGAATGCATTTTATCCTGCAAACGATTCAGAATACAGTACTAAAGTATAAGATATATTTTTGCTCCTTACGATAAGGCGCATTTATTGGGGGAACCGTTTTAGGTCCAGGTCACATGACCAAAATGGCCACCATACCCATATATGGTAACACTCATAAAGCTAAAAGCATCCGGCGGGTCGTGCACTTCAGCTGAAGCACTGGTTCCTTCAAAGAATTTTGTTACATGCGGAACTCTGGTTGTGATGGCATCGAAACCAAAAAAAAAAATATTTAAAAATCTTCTCCTCCAAAACCGCTCAATGGATTTTATTCTTATTTTGCATGAATGTTCCTTGGGTGGACCTCTGTCAGATTCCCTGAAGAAATTTGGATCAGACAAAAAGCATGGCTGCCATGGCCATGCCCCATATGGTCGCCATGGCCATGCCCCTTGGCTCATTAGCCTTCAAAGACTTATAAGGGGAAAAGTTTTAAAAACCTTCTCCTCCAAAACCGTTCAGCTCAATGGATTTCATTCTTACTTTGCATGAATGTTCCTTGGGTGGACCTTGGTCAGATTCCTTGAAGCAATTTTGATCAGACAAAAAACATGGCCACCGTGGACATGCCCATTGGCTAATTAGCTTCCATAGACTTATAAAGATATCTTTTTTTTTTTTTTTTTTTTTTTTAAATCCAAAACCGCTAAATGGATTTCGTTCTTAATTTTCATGAATTTTCCTCGTGCGGACCATTGTCAGATTCATTGAAGAAATTTTGATCAGACAAAAAACATGGCCGCCGTTGCCACCACCTTTGGCTCATTAGCTTCCAATTGACCAATAAAGGGAAAAACTTCAACAGTCTTCTTCTCAGAAACCATAAGGCCTAAAGCTAAGACATTTAGTATGTAGCAAAGTTATGTGGTCACCTACTGAGTCCTGCAAACTATGCCTCTGGAGTCCAAATTGGCAACGCCCCGGTGCTTATTAGCTCCCATAGACTAATAATGAAAAAATCTTGAAACTTTTCTTCTGAAACCATAAGGCCAAGACCTTAGTATGTAGCAACTTGAAGTATTCAACTGCATAAATCCTGCCAACCATGCCCCTGGGGGGGGGGTCCAAATTGGTCACACCCTGAGGCCTATAAGCTCCCATAGACTTATACTGGGAAAAACTGACAAAAATCTTCTTCTCTGAAACCATCAGTGCCTAGAGCTTAGATATTTAGTATGCAGCAACGTCAAGTGGTCACAGACATAAATCCTGCCAACAATGCCCCTGGGGTAAAAAATTGGCCACGCCCAGAGGCTTATTAGTTCCCATAGACTTATAATGGGAAAAACTTAAAAAAAGTCTTCTTCTCTGAAACCATAAGGCCCAGATCTTTAGATATTTAGAACGGAGCAATGCCAAATGGTCACTCACATAAATCCTGCCAACCATGGCTCTGGGGTCCAAAAATATAGAATGGACATTCCTTGGGTGGATCACTTGTTTTTATTTTACCCATTGCATGCAGGAAAATCCTAAACGGGTACCTTGGCAAACAGTGCTGGCCCAGATGAGACCCCGCAGAACACCATGTCTGATCAGGGCCTGCACTATTTGCTAACAGAATTTTCCATCAAAAATAGAAAAATTAGGCCTGACACCCCTTATATGACAAATGGACTGGTCCAACATTTAGCAATAGAAGAGTCCACTAGTATACAATTGGTTAATGTAATAAATATGACAATTGTCTGAAGTTAGCCGGTGGAGCGCCAGGCCCTCTTGGGCCTCTTGTATAAGGAAAAAGCTTTAAAAATCTTCTTGTCTGAAACCAGAAGGCCCAGGTCTTTGATAAATGGTATGAGGTTTCATCTATTGGACCTCTACCAATGTTGTTAAAATTATATCCCTACGTGTTGCAATTATATACTGTAGCCCGCTCCGGGCCCACTGATTTTACATAGGCTTATGTAGCGAAAACCTTTAAAAATCTTCTTGTCTGAAACCAGGTCTTTGATGTTTGGTATGACGTTTCATCTAGTGGACCTCTACCAAGATTGATTAACTTAAAGCCCTGGTGCCAAAAATGGCGCTGCCCCGGGGTTAACATAGGCTAATATAGGGAATACATTTAAAAATATTCTTGTCTGAAACCCAAAGGCTTAGATCTTTGATATTTGGTATGAAGCTTCATCCAGGGACCTCTTCCAAGATTGTTCAAATTATAGATTAACGGCCCAGCCAAGGGGTCCAAATAGGCATTGGCTTGTGTGGAGCGCTGTGGTGCAGTGGTAAAGCATCAGATTTGAGATTGAGAGGTAGCTGGTTCGATCCTCGCAAGCGCCAAAGATTGTTTCCTTGAGCAAGAGACTTTATCCACATTGCTTAATCTGGTTCCTACCCAGGAAAAGGGGGCCACATGGAAGATTAGTGCTAATACTAAATGTGTTACCCTCTATAAATAAGGTTGATGATAATTATTATTATTATTATTATTATTATTATTATTATTGTAGGAAAAACCTTTAAGAATCTTTTTCTTTGAAACCAGAGGCCCAGGCCTTTTATATTTGATATTAAGATTTATTTAGTGGACCTCTACTAAGGTTGTTCAAATTTTAGACCTGGGGCCAAATGCCCCACCCCGTACTCACGTATAAACCTCTTAGCTCAAGTGAGCGATATAGGACCATCATGATCCTCTTGTTATTTGTTTCAGATATGCTCTGCTTTCACTGCTAAGTCTATAATAAATACAACTTGATTTTATTTTATAGTAATTAAGATGTCCTTAAGTCATCCTCATTGTGGATAATGACCAGGCGCTATAATTAGTTCTCAGTAGTTCAATCTAAAATATATACATGATAAATTTTGTATGATTCATTACGATAACACACATGTCCCCGCCCATCTGGGCTTGGAGTAATAGATGGGCTGCAAGATGCTTCCACGCAGAGCTGAAACCGACCGCACCATCGCTTAGAAGGTCTAAGCCTGCCCATGCAAAGAGGTGCGAGTTTGACTGTCCACGCATATAAACTCTATTGGTTTCGTTGGGCAGCAGGGATTGCGATGTCATTTCAGCTCAGGGTCGGGTAAAAGTCCCACAAAATTGGAAGCGAAGTCTTCAAAATGACCGAAATAGTGTTTACGGGATGTTAAACCTTAAATCAAACAAACAAAATTGACTTTCACATTCATATTATAAATTTGGTATGTCTCAGTACGAAAACACACCCGTGTGAAATAGTCAATTCTTTCCTATCTCAAAATCGGTTACTTTTCTGAAGAAAATTTGTGATATTATTTCTTAATATATATACAGTCGAACTTCAATGGCTCGAACACCTTTGGGACCTCGAAAATTTGTTCGAGACAGGGGTAGTTCGAGCCACTGAGGTTACTGTCAGGAGGCATAACGAGATACTTTTAGACATCTTTTCGGTGTTCTATAATGAATATGTATGCTTGTGTACTCATTAGAATCGCCTCATCGAGGCGATTCTAATGAGTACACACAGCATACATTTCCAAGATTAAAGACTAAAATCTCCTTAATTATTACCCACTATTTCTTATGTAGAGGATGTCGCTAGGGGCTCAAGAATGGGTTCGACACATCCATGGTAAACGAGCCATCGGTGTTCGAGCCATCGAAGTTCTACTGTATATACTTCCAAAATAGGTTGTTGGTGCTCGTTAAAACCGCCTCATTGAGGTGGGTCTAACGAATACCCACAACCAATGTCCTGGAGCAGAAATAAGCAAAATAATCTATACCCCTGTAACCTCAGTGTTCTCTAAATAAATTGGGGCTTTAAGGCCTGTTCATTACGCGGGCTTTTTTACACGATGTTAATCGGGTCCCATATTTTATCCGGGGCTTCATGTATGGCTATAAATAACTATACCACCGGCATACGAAGTATGTCAGGGGGTATATAGTTTTCGTCTTTCCGTCCGCTCGTTAGTTCGTTCTTTCGTTACTTCGTTCATTCTTTCGTTCGTTCGTTTCTTCGTTCGTACTTCCGTCCGTTCGTCAACCTTTACGTCAAAGTTTTGCGTTAAACCTTTTTGATTGCTCATATCTCCTTTACCACATGTTAGATTCTCTTCATGTTTGGTAGCGCATATCTCTATTGTAGCATTACCTTTCAAATGGAATATCTAAGCCCCTGGGTCAAGCCCTTGGGTGGGCTGTATGTCCGTTTGTCAACTTTTACGTCAGAGTTTTGTGTTAAACCTTTTTGATTGCTCATATCTCTGTAACCACACGTTGGATTCTCTTCATATTTGGTACAGGATATTTCTTTAGCTTTACCTTTTATTTGGATTATCTAATTTTCCGGGTCAAACCCCTGGGTGGGCTGTCCGTCCGTCTGTCCTTTCATCAACGTCAAAGTTTTGCGTTAAACCTTTTTCATTGCTCATATCTCTGTAACCACTTGTTAGCTTCTCTTCATATTTTGTAAAGGATATCTCTAGAGCATTACCTTTCATATGGAATATCTAAGCCCCCTGGATCAAGCCCACCCAGGAGCCCCTGGGTGGCTGTCCGTCCGTTTTGTCAACTTTTACGTCATAGTTTTGTTTTAAACCATTTTGATTGGTCATATCTCTGTTACCACACGTTGGATCCTCTTCATATTTGGTACAGGATATATCTATAGCATTACCTTTTTTGGAATATCTATGCTCCTGGGTCAAGCCCCTGGGTGGGCTGTCTGTCCGTCTGTCCATTCATCGACTTATACGTCAAAGTCTTGCGTTAAACCTATTTCATTGCTAATATCTTTGTAACCACATGTTACATTCTCTTCATATTTGGTAAAGAATATCTCTATAGCATTATCTTTCATATGGAATATCTAAGACCCTGGGTCAAGCCCATGTGTGGGCTGTCCGTCCGTTTGTCAACTGTACGTCAAAGTTTTTGTGTGAAGCCTTTTTGATTCCTTATATCTCTGTAACCACATGTTGAATGCTCTTCATATTTGGTACAGGATATCTCTATAGCATTACCTTTTATTTGGAATATCTAAGCTCCCGGGTGAGTCCCCTGGGTGGGCTGTCTGCCCGTCTCCATTCATCAACATATATGTCAAAGTTTTGCGTTTAACCTTTTTGATTGCTCATATCTCTGTAACCACGTTACATTCTCTTCATATTTGGTAAAAGATATTCTATAGCATTACCTTTCATATGGAATATCTCAGCCCCTGGGTTAAGCCCATGGGTGGGCTGTCCGTCCGTTTGTCAACTTTTACGTCATAGTTTTTGTGTTTAACCTTTTTGATTCCTTATATCTCTGTAACCACATGTTGGATTCTCTTCCTATTTGGTACAGGATATCTCTATAGCATTACCTTTTATTTGGAATATCTAAGCTCCTGGGTCAAGCCACTGGGTAGGCTGTATATCCGTCCTTCTGTTCATCAACGTTTACGTGAAAGTTTTGCGTTAAACCTGCAAGATTGCTCATATCTCTGTAACCACATATTCGATTCTCTTCATATTTGGTAAAGGATATCTCTATAGCATTATCATTCATATGGATTATCTAAGCTCCTGGGTCAAGCCCTTTGGTGCCTGTCCATCCGTTTATCAAATTTTACGTCAAAGTTTTCTGTTAAACCTTTTTCATTGCTGATATCCCTGTAACCATGTTAGATTCTCTTCGTATTTGGTACAGGAGATCTCTATAGCATTACATTTTATATGGAAAATGGCCTGTAAATGCAAAGAAGCTTTTGACATTGCCATTTTCAGCCGAGGCGATGGAACTGGCCGGGGGTATATGTGCCCTACTGGGCACTTTGTCTAGTATCAAATAATTTTCACACAGTGTGTGCTGAGGCATGTTTTGCACAGAAGGTGAAATCTATTTTAACACTTTTAGCCCATTTAGTACCAGAAACCCCAAAACGGATACCGTTGCAAACAGTGCATGCCCAGAACGCGGCGTCTGATCAGAGTCTACACTGTTTGCAAAAGGTTCAGCCATTTTCCTAACAAAATTTGAAGAAAACACAACCTGACACCCCTACATTTTGAAATGGCCTCCTGCTGTATATAAGGAGGAAGATCCCATTTGGTACAAAAATTATTAATCGGTCCATAATTTTATCTGGGGCTTTTTGGTTTGTTTGTTTGTCTGATTTGAGGTTTAACGTCCCCGTCAACACTGTAAAGGTCATTTTGGAGACGTTGCTTGCAATTTTGTGGGACTTTTACCCGACATTGAGATGAAATGACATCTCAAGCCCTGTCGCCCAATGAAACCAATAGGGTTTATAAGCATGGGCGGTCCGACTTGTGCGCACCGCTTTGCCTGGGCAGGCTTAGATCCTCTAAGCGGTTTACCAGTACTCGTGTGCGGGTCGGATTGAGTTCTGCGTGGAAGCATCATGCAGCCCATATATTTCTTCAAGCCCCGATGGGCGGGGCTTTATGTATGGCTATAAATAATTTCAAATAAATTTCACACAGTGTGTGTTGAGGCTTGTTTTGCACAGAAGGTGAAATCTAATTTAACACGTTTGAAATGAGAAGTAAAAACTGTTCAATAAGTAATGATGCTCTTATTCTGCGATTAGTGTTTTCCACACCTAACTTAGGATCATTTCTCATCCAATTCGCTCGAGGGATATAAAGCTAGCAGTCCTGTAACCTGATGGTCTGTCATTTGAGCAGCCTCAGAGAATTCTGTAAAAAAATAATGGCTCCACTGTCAGGGAAGGCAATTCTTACAAATAAACAGTTGTGCGTGCGTATGTGTGTTTCTCTTATTTTTGTCGATCTTCCATATCAATAGTGGTCACCTGGAATTAGGGGATAACTGTATTGAAAATTGTCCTTTTTTGAGGGGAGGGGAGGTAAATAGGTGGTTTTATTGTCGAAATTTCGTTCCACGGCGTCGCACCAGCGGAGCCGTAAATCGGAACATGCGACCGTAAAATCAACGATTTGCCTCCCCAAATGACAATGTTCAATCTAGTCCAAATGCAAGTGTTCATTTATTTTGTAAAAAGAAAAAAAAAAGAAAGAAAGAAAGAAAAAAATGTGTACAGTGTGCTGGCCACGAAAAGCGCTGAGAGCTGCGTTAAGTCAAATGTCACCAATGAAAAGTAACGTTTCGCGATAACGTCATGTTTCCGACAGTAAATCGCAGAATTTACTGTAGCGTTTTATACGCGAGTGGATATAACTGTATTCTGTATTGGAAATTGTCATTCGAGGAGGTAATTCGGCGGTTTTATGGTCGGAACTTTCGTTTTACGGCGACGCGCCAGCGTATCCGTATAACGGAATTTGCGACCGTAAAACCAACGATTTACCTCCCCAAATGACAATTTCCAATGTAGCCCCACACCCCCATACCCATTCTAATGCATTCGTCCGCTTATCTTGTATAAAAAGGTGTACGGTGTGCACACCGCGACAAGCGCTGTGAGCTGCGTAAAGTCAGATGTCGTCAATAAAAAGCGACGTTACGTAATGACTTCAGGTTTCCAACAGTAAATCGTAGAATATATTGTGACAAAATTTATTGTGACAAAATTTTGACGTTATTCAGACATTGCATTAGAATAGAAAACAAACGCCATGCTTTGAATTAGTTTGTTTGTTCTTGAAGTTTAACGGCCCAGTCAACACTAATTTAGGTCATTTTTGTACCTATCCACACTTTTCCTCGGCAGGCTTATACGTAAGCGGTTAACCAGTACATTGCAAATTCTTTAGCCAGAAATTGACAACTGCCCTTCTGGAACCAGCGGAAGGGAGAGAATGATCGCAGAAAAGATTTCATGATCAATCTCCACGAAAGAATGTTGCCGACCCTGGCAGGCTCAGTGCATTAGAATAGAAAACAGTTTGATTCATATGAGCGTTTGTTGTTAATGAACGCAACCGAGGTTACCTTCAGTTTTGGAGTTTAATGACCCAGTCAATACTTTTAGGTCATATCGAGCCGGCAGGTTTACCTTACCACATTTTTATGAGGTTTTCTGAGGATGACAAAACTCAGTGCATATTATGAAAAATTCAAGCTTTGCAAAATCAAAGTTTCGCATTTAACAAAGGCTTTCGAAACCGATACATTTTTTCTTTAAAATAAGCCAATCAGAAATGAGAAGCGCTCAGAGCGATACAAATGCCGCTCATATGTCTTCAATTCTATGACACGAGGTGCGATAAGACAAAACATGGCGCATGCGCACAGCGAAGGCTCTGATCAGACTGCGGTGATGCGCAGTCTGATCAGAGCCGGCGCTTTGCGCAACAGAAATTACCGCTGAGTGGAATCTTTTTCATGCCGCTGAGAGGAAAAGTTTTTCTTACAGAGAATATGCGCAGGCTGATCTGAGTCTTCGCGGAAAACGCACATGACAGGAGATACAGTTTTGCTTGAAGCGGCCCGTGTGATTTTTATGTTTCAGCTGGGTGGAATATTTTTACTGTAACATCATTAGCATTGATCAAAAACTGAGGCACACTGGAAGACAAGAAATATTTTTGGCGAATGTAGCGTGATGGGGATACAATGTCAAATAAAATTCCTATATTAAGACCACCTTTGGGACTGTTCAAAAGTGGTCTTTAAGACCACTTTTGAACAGTCTCAAAGGTGGTCCCTGACCAGAGGACATTGTATACAGAAAAGACAAAGAAAGAATAACTGCAACCTACTAAATAAGCTTTATAAAGCAGAATTTGTCTTAATTGTGGGTGGTCTTAATAGCGGAATTTCACTGCAATTTATTTAATTTTCACTGAAGTATGAACAATTCACTTAAAATTTGCTCATGACCCAATATTATCTGCATAAGTTTGAGTTTTACGTCCCACCTACAGTTAAGGTCATACGGAGACGGGACCTCGGTTTAAAGGTAACAGGACACTTCGGCCCCAAAACCACCTCGGCCCCTAGACACTTCGGCCCCTAGACACCTCGGCCCCAAAACCACCTCGGCCCCACATAAAATTGAAACCCTGGACGGGTCGGCCCCTGGACACCTCGGCCCCTAGACACGTCGGCCCCATATACCTAGACACTTCGGCCCCACTTTGCTTTTCACGGGGCTTCCACTTAAATAAGAGATTGGGTTGGATGTCCGATGAGTTTTTTATTATTATTATTATTATTATTTATTTGCTGATTTGATTATTTTGATAGGGAGCTACGAATATTTGAAACGTAACTAAATAGAAAATCTATATGTTAATTTAAGAAGAATGGCAGATACATTTGAAAATTCCCCTTTTTTATTTCAATGTATAATTCTAATTGCATTGCGGCATGCTTTAGAGCAGGCTCTTTTTTCTACTTTTCTGCTCTTTTGGTCATCTATAGGCTTTTTTTATTATCCGAAATAATTCCACACCGCTAAAATACTTTTTGAATTAATTCCAAAAAGTTATCCTTACTAAGTGGATGGAAATCTAGATGTATCGGTGGATGGGGCCGTAAAACCAAAAACAAAACCAAAAAAAAAAAAAAAAACATCATTCCTCGGTTTCGTCAACCATGGTGATGATGGGGGAAAATCTTATATTTGTTAACATATTTATTTATTAATTTATTTATTTATCCGGCCTCGGCAGCTTAGTCGGATGCGCGTATGACTGGTGATCAGGAGGGGGTTCGATACCTACCGGGTCGGCAACATTCTTTCGTGGAGATTGATTATGGAATCTTTTCTTTGGTCATTCTCTCCCTTCTGCTGATTCAAGAAGGGCAGTTGTCACTTTTTGGCGAAAAAAATGTGCACTGTAATGGTTAACCACTTACGTATAAGCCTGCCCAGGTTAAGTGTGGATAGGTAAACTGACCGGCTCGAAAATGAACTAAAATAGTGTTGACTGGGCCGTTAAACTTCAATACAAACAAACACTTTATTTATTTATTAGGTAATTATCAGTCTTCAGGTGATCAGGAGGGGGTTCGTAAGTTCGCTGAACTAGAATTATCCTCGTAAGTAAACCAATTAATATAATGTATGCATGCAATTCAAAAACTGCATGAAAAACGGTGCAGATCCGGTTCAGAGGGCAGAAGCAATCTGATCAGGATCTACACTGTTTGCAAAGATAAGGATTATCGTGTTCAGTGGGGTAAGGATAAATGAATTTCAGGTTAGTACACTATTAAGCAAAAAGTTTTACAAGAACAATTAATTATTGACTTAAATTAGTAAAGTGTGAAGCTCAATAAACAACCAGGCGTTACTAATCCCTTTACCCCAATAAAGAGATCCTTGATGATAACCAGATCATTGTTATCAATTTTCACACATTTGATTGTCATTCTAGCTCTTATTAAAGACAGTAAAGATTATATTGTACACTTTATTTATTTATTCATTTATTTATTTATTAGTCACATTTCTGACTATCAGCCACTCCAATTACTTGATACATGTGTACTATATGTATATATTAGTGGCAAACAGTGTTGATCTGGATGTGCACTGTGTGCAAAGTCTTCATTGTTCGTATTTTTGTAGGAATTACTCAGTACGTATGTTTCCATTGTTATCAATTTTCACACATTTAGAAATTCTTATTTGATTGTCGTTTCAGCTCATATTTAAAGACGGACAGTAACAAGTATACTGTATAATTTATTTATTTATTTATTTAATTTATTCTATCAGACCCTCAAATTACTTGATACATGTATATCGTATTCATTTAAAATTCGCAAACTGAATGACAGTGTAGATCCAGATCAGATGGATCTGGATGTGCACTGAGTGCAGTCTTCATGGCCTTATATATTCTTGTAGAAAAGGCTCCTTGACTATCAGTATCAAATATTCACAATTAGAACAACCCGCTAAACCCCACTTTTCGTGATGCTGACTCAAGGTCAACGTCACGGTTGAAGGCGGCGGGGGATTAGCTGTCCTTAAGAGTGTAGTCCAAGTTAACCTGAAAATGTCGTGTATGCGTTGTTATATTTGTTATAAACGTCTCATTGATTATTGGTTATTTTTATATGAAATAAAAATAGCAATACAATAATTTGATCTTGTTTCCTAACAACTTAATAGAAGATTCCGTAAAACCAAAATTATATAACACACAACCTGTATCTTGGAGCAGAAACAAGAATTTCGAAAACATGCCTATACAAATGTATTGTAAACTTTACCCCCGAAAAAACAAACATTATAAGAGGAACAATTGTGGTATTTTTATTATTTCTGCTCAAATAAGAAAAATAAGGTTTACCCCTGTAAACCCCAATTTTACTATATAAAAGGGGGTCAAAATTATAAAGGCGTGTCTTCGTGATGTAAATAAGTCATTTTGGAGACGTTGCCTCCTATTTTGCGGAAATTTTACCCGGCATTGAGATGAAATGACATCTCAAGCCCTGCAGCCCAATTAAACCAATAGGGCTTATAAGTATGAACGGTCCGACTCGCACCGCTTTTCCTGGCCAGGCTTAGAACCTCTAAGCTGTTTAACAGTACTCACGCCACAGGCTGTCGGTTTCTTGAAGTCCCGATGGGCGGGGTCGATTTTAACATGATATTAATGCTCATAACCTAACAGATATCAAAAGTGGGGCCGAGGTGTCTTTGGGGCCGAGATGTCTAGGGGCCGAGGTGACAGTGGGGCCGAGGTGTCTAGGGCCGAGGTGACTAGGGCCGAGGTGTCTAGGGCCGACTTGGTTTTGGGCCGACCTGTCTAGGGGCCGAGGTGGTAGTGGGGCCGAAGTGTCTGGAAATCGGTTTAAATACTTATCCGAGGTTTGGAGAAGCCCGGGATCGAACCTAAGATCCCTGGTTTATGAGGCGAGTAGCTTAACCGCTACACCACGGGATTCTACCCGATGTTGTTTAAACTTCAATGGAAGTAAGATAAATTATCTTTATTGCATATATTAACATTATTTTCCATCCATTTTGTGACGCAAAATGCTTTCTTGGGTGTGTAGGGTGGGGTTGCTAAAATTGAAACAAGAAGAAAAAACAGTTCTTGCACACCAGATAAGGTTTAGCTTGGGGTAAATATTCTGTTCTAATCCTAATGTTCTTACCCAAAATCGAATATTCTCGCGCGTTTGATAAATGCACTGGTTGAATACGACCTCATATGCGCCATCGTTCAGGTTGACGTCACGGCACGTAACGTGACGTTACTTAACATCACTGCAGTGTTATCTCCATATGGCGGACGTCGACAACCGAAGTGTCTGCAGTGTAAAAAAAAATCCACGCTCAAAAACAGAAGGTATGCAAGAACAAGAATCCTACATGGGTGCGAGAGGGGTGAATAGAAAAAAAAAAAATCTGTTCCTCGGGATCACTGTCCGGCATCACTCGGCAAGCCTCGTGATGCCGGACAGTGGCCCTCGGGGCGGATTTTTCTATCCATCCCTCGGCAGAGCGCCGTTTTCGTCATAACGTCCCCATTGTCTAATCATATTTGAGAGGACGTCGCTTAATGATCATGCGACGTCGCTTGAGTCGACATTTTCAACATTGCGTCCCAATAGTTGTCGAGAATGTAAAATTGAAACAAGAAATCCATTACACGCAGTTTTCCTATTAATAATTTTGGATACTTTCCGAACCAGAGTCCAAGAGATATTTATCCAGGACTGGCATGCAAGACTTGAAAACTCTACAAGAGCAAGGTTTTATTTAACCCTTGTCCTGTTGAATATTTAAATATGCCACACCCACTACTGATTATCAACTAATCAAATTACTTGATGCAAATTATTGCAACAAAGTAATAAACTGAATGGCAAACAATGAAGATCCTGATCAGATGGCTTCTTCAGAAGCCATCTGATCTGGATCTACATTGTTTGAAAGATAAGACATATTCGGGCTCAGCAGGACAAGGGTTAAATATAGCAAATTTAAGCGTCATAAGGATATAGAATTATTAAAAGTAGACAATAATTATCCGAGGGGCAGATATGCCAAAACATCAGCGACATTTTGAGCTTTCTGTTCCGCGTAGGTATGAAACTAATTCGAAAGATAACTTAAAATGACGCATGGATAAGATAAAGTATTTTTAAATTGTGATTTCAACATGATCGTCTTCCTTTTTGTCTGTCAAATATTCGTATCACGGAAGCAGTCAAGACATCCCAGTCACGTGTACGACAAGTAGCCGATCCGTCGACATGTTCCAGA